>WNWU01000005.1:30392269-30489250 GCA_012654045.1 Ptyas mucosa | reverse complement strand
TAATAATAATAATAATAATAATAATAATAATAATAATAATAATAATAATACAAACAACTCAGTTTTTTTCTTCCTATTCTAAAACCACCCTAATCTTTTTCCAGGCCAGCCTCTCTCATTATTTAATCAATGTTGGTTGATTAAATAAGGAGAGAAGATGCATTGTTTTTCCATCCTTTGCTAACCCGGAACCAATCTATTTTACCATGTCCTGTAGCTTTCTTTTTGGTAAAGACCAGAGTGCTAATTTAACTTTTGCAACTGGTTTAAAAAAAAAAGGAATATTTTTAAGTAGCTTGGATGTTGACATCTCTACTGTATAGAATGCCCACATAGTTTTTCCATCTTTCTTTGCTCTATTTGTTACTATTTGACCATTGACATCCTTTGATATACCATTTTGTTAGAAAGATCAAAATTCCTTCAGAGTTCAGAGAACTTCTGGAAGACTTTCTTTGTTTTTCCATATCTGTTTCCATCTTTGCTATCTTTATAGATGTCTCTGTACAACTGCTTCTTGTCTTTTCTAACATCTTTCTGAAATTCTTATGTTAAATTTCTTCCTGTGAAAGCTTACGAAAAGCTACTTACGAAAGCTGATTTAATAGCAATAAACAATGTTAAGGGATAAATTCACAATGAGGAGACTAAGAAAATTATTATCAACTGTAACTCTGTTAGTCATGACAAATTCCTAACACAAGAACTATTATACAAGGAAAACATTGATAATGAGTAGAAGTCACTTTCCCTATAGCAATGCCTTTGTTGAAAGATATATTATAGTAATAGCATGTTTCTTGCAGATAGTTCAGTGGGAACGCCTCAGTTTTAAAGGATGCATCCAGGAGTAATATTTTCTCATCCATGCTATTTGCACAACTGCCTAGTTGTCATCTTACTGGCAAGCAGGTTTTACAATCAAATCTGTAAAAACAGACAGAAACTCGACCCATTATGTGGCAAGGAAACAGTAACTATTTAAAATATTTCACAGAAGTTGTCTTCCTACATGAAGTTGTATAAATTTTCTTGGGTATTAAGATTAGACACAGAGGTCTTGCTCAAGTTAGAGGATCTGATCACATACCTACATTACAGGTTGTATAGCTCTCAGGTTGCCAGATACAAACAGCAAAGCCCTTTCTCTGTCCTTAAAAAAAATCTGTTTTCTATTCTGGGATACACACATGACTCTTTCCTTATCTATTTTTAAAGGAGCTTTAAAGACATGACTATTCCATTGCATTTCAAGTAAATACCATTTTAATTAGGACAAGTCAGTGTTAACCATTGAAGTAAAGTTCTTGATTTTTTGTAAGTGAAATTCATCAAATCAAGTTTGACTGATAGAATGGAAACATCAATTCTATTCTTTTGGTAACTGAACAGAATGGTTTGCTGTGATGTTCTTCCAGGAATTTTTTCAACTTCCTGATCTATAACTCAAAGATTCCCTGGTAATCCCCATCCAAATACTAATCAAATTTAACATCTGCTTAGGTTTTCACACCAGATAGGATATCCAGATGCTGCCAAATAGAAATCCAATGTTGGATTATTCAAAAATATTAAGCTATTTGATAGTTAGAAGGCTCTGTGGAAATTCATTCTTCTGGTAACTAGCACGGAATAAAAATTTGGCAAAAATAAAATGTGACAGTATAAAGAAAAGTTCCAAATCTTTTAACCAAATAAGGTAAATTAGGAAATTCTGAATTTGATATATGAGTGAAGATGACATAAAATGTTAACGTATGCACCATATAAGTATAAAAGACCAGAACCAAATCCTGACCCACTTATCCTGAAGTAAGTTCTTGTTGGTAGCTTGATCTTCTATGTCAATTTTTCAGTCAAAAGGATACCTTTATAATGCAGATATAGTACAATCATACTTGTGTATCAATTTGTTGTTTGATAAAAAATGAAGATGAGCTACTATAAGGGCCTAGTTATCTCCGAGACCGCCTGCTGTCACCGATGACCTCCCATCGACCCGTGCACTCCCACAGAGAGGGCCTCCTCAGGGTGCCATCAGCCAAACAATGTAGGCTGGTGACCCCCAGCGGGAGAGCCTTCTCTGTGGGGGCACCCGCCTTCTGGAACCAGTTGCCCCCAGAGATAAGGAGAATTCATGACCTCAGTGCCTTCCGCCGTGCCCTCAAAACACATTTTTTTCCAACAAGCCGGGCTGGCTTAAGAAGAAATTTTAAATATTTTAATTGGTTTGTTAGTTTTAAATTCTGGAGCCAAATTTATATATATTTTAATTGTTTTAATATTTGCATTTCATGTTTTTATTTCTGGCTGTACACTGCCCTAAGTCCTCAGGGAGAAGGGCGGTATATAAATTGGAAATAAAATAAATAAAATAAAATAAATAATCTTGATTACTTTTAATAATGGCAGACACATTGCAAGCCAAACTTTGTCAGATTTCAGTCTATTTTAAATACCTGTACTGAACAGGGGGAAAAAATGACCGAGAAAACTTGGGAAATTGTTGTTTGTCAACAAACATTTGCAGAGGGTACACCCAATTTTCAATTGCCAATTTAGTAATAAAATGTACTCAGTTTTTCTAAACATGAAGTCAACTCTTTTAGCATCCAGTCTTAAAACTTGGATTCTAATTCAATGTAACATTGTCTTAATAAATTACATTATCATTAAAACACAATTACTGAATGTTCTATTAAAGCTTAAAACATTTACAGAATAAAAAAATACTAAATTTTTAGGACCTGGTTATCTACGGGACCGCCTACTACCACAAACAGCCAGTCGGTACGCTCCCATAGAGAGGCGCTCCTCTGGGTGCCGTCAGCCAAACAACGTCGACTGGCGGCCCCCAGGAGGAGGGCCTTCTCTGTGGGGGCACCTACTATCTGGAATGAGCTCCCCCCGGAGATACGGAGGATCCCGGATCTGCGTACTTTCCGCCGTGCTGTTAAGACCCTCCTATTTCAGCAAGCCGACCTGGCCTAATTTTCTCCTCTTTTCCTTTAAATATCTTTTAAATTTTCTAAAGTAAAATTTTAATTCATTTTTAAATTATTGGGATTTTTAACTGTCAAGGGCTAAATTGTTTAATTTGGTTTTAATTATGTTTTAACTTTTGTATTTATGTATTTTATCTTGTGCCTGTTCACCGCCCTGAGTCCTTCGGGAGTAAGGCGGTATATAAATCTAATTAAATTTAGATTTAATTTAAATAAATCTAATTAGATTTATTTATTAAATGGGGTCTAGTCCGGCTAAGGAGCACGACAGAGGTGATACGAAATCCGGAGTCAAGGAGGGGGTTAGAGCTTATACTATCGGTAGACATTACATCAGTACTATAGGTGGGAGGGGCAGATATGGCGGGAGTAGGGGGCCATATCAAGTGAAGGGAGTACGCGCTCGCTGTCTTCAAGCGGTGGCATGCTCCGGCCCCCAATGCTCTGCTCGTTCCCCAGGTTGCACAGACCCTCAGGCCCTGGACCTTCGGCTGATGCTATGCAACGCCAGGTCTGTGGTAAACAAAGCCCCCCTCATTTGTGATCTTGTTCAAGAGGGGGGAGCGGACCTGGCAGGTATTACGGAGACCTGGCTGGGCCAGGAGGGAGGGGTTTCTCTCATAGAGATGTGCCCACCTGGTTTCCGAGCATTTCATCAGCCAAGGTCACAGGGGAGGGGTGGGGGGGTGGCAGTTATCATTAGAGAAGGTCTTGGCCCGAAGGAGGCCACTGTTCCTCAGACGGTCGGATGTGAGTCCCTCCTTGTGAAGTGGGGTCATGGGGTACAGATGGGCTTGCTAGTTACGTACCTGGCTCCCTGCTACGTGGCAGCAGCCCTGCCTGAGCTACTCAACGTTATAGCCGCGGTGGCGGTTGATATCCCTAGGCTTATAGTCATGGGAGATTTCAATCTGCCATCCGTCGGTGAGACGTCTGAGGTGGCTCAGGAGTTCATGGCTTCCATGATGGCCATGGACCTGACCCAGTTAGTTCATGGCCCTACTCACACTGAGGGAAACACGCTGGACCTGGTTTTTGTCTCTGGTCAGTGGTTGAGTGATCTTGAGATAGGGGATATAGTGATTGAGCCCTTGTCATGGTCGGATCACTCCCTCCTTCACTTTGACCTTCGAACCACCACACCCCGCCGCAGGGAGGCGGAACCGATAAGGTGGTTCCGCCCCAAGCGCCTGATGGACCCAGATAGGTTCCAGAAGGAGCTTGGGCCATTTCCTGAGGCTCTGGCACATGGCTCGATCGAAGACCTGGTGGCCACCTGGGATAGGGAGGCTGCCGGGGCCTTGAATCGAGTCGTGCCTTTGCGGCCTCTGACTCGACGCCGATCTCGCCTGGCTCCTTGGTACACTGAGGAGCTGAGGGAGATGAAGCGTCGGAAAAGACGCCTGGAGAGCAGTTGGAGAGCCAGCCGATCTGAATCTGACCGAACACTGGTAAGATCTCATATTAAGACTTACCTAGTGGCGATAAAAGCGGCAAAACATAACTATTTTTCCGCTCTTATTGCATCATCAGATAACCGCCCGGCCGCCTTGTTTAGGGTGACCCGCTCCCTGCTCCTTCAGGAAGCGCGGGAAGACCCCTTGGAGGGTAGAGCCGAGGATTTTGTTCAATATCTGTATGATAAAATCGCTCCGATTCGGGAACACCTGGACTCTGACATAGTAGATTCAGAGGAAAGGATGGAGGCAGGTCTTGAGAATACCACCTGGAAAGAGTTTGATTCTGTGACTCCCGAATATGTGGACAGGATACTGGGGAGGCTGAATGCTACCACATGTTTATTGGACCCGTGTCCCTCCTGGTTGGTGCTGGCCTCTCGGGAGGTTACACGAGGCTGGCTCCAGGGGATTATAAATGCTTCTCTGAGTGAGGGTGTCTTTCCTGCTGCCTTGAAAGAGGCAGTGGTGAGACCTCTCCTCAAGAGGCCTTCCCTGGACCCAGCAATATTGGCTAATTACCGTCCAGTCTCCAACCTTCGCTTCGTTGCGAAGGTTGTTGAGAGTGTGGTAGCACAACAGCTTCCTCAGTACCTGGATGAATCATCTTACCTGGATCCGTTCCAGTCAGGCTTCAGGCCTGGACACAGCACGGAAACGGCATTGGTTGCATTGGTTGATGATCTCTGGAGGGCTCGGGACAAGGGTTGTTCCTCTGCCCTGGTCCTATTAGATCTCTCAGCGGCTTTTGATACCATCGACCATGGTATCATGCTGCGCCGGCTGGAAGAGTTGGGAGTGAGGGGCACTGTGTTGCGATGGTTCTCCTCCTTTCTCTCTGACCGGTGGCAGTCTGTGTTGGCAGGGGGGCAGAGATCGACCCCGAGGCCCCTTATATGTGGGGTACCACAGGGATCGGTTCTCTCGCCCCTTCTGTTCAACATTTATGTGAAGCCACTGGGTGAGATCATCCGTGGTTTCGGGGTGAACTACCACCAGTACGCTGATGACACCCAGCTGTACATCTCCACCCCAGACCACCCCAATGATGCCCTTGAAGTGATGTCCCGGTGCCTGGAGGCTGTACGGATCTGGATGGGGAGGAACAGACTCAGGCTCAACCCATCCAAGACCGAGTGGCTGTGGTTTCCGACATCCCGATATAGTCAGTTGGTGCCAACGCTGACTATTGGGGGCAAGTCATTGGCCCCCACGGAAAGGGCTCGAAACTTAGGCGTCCTTCTGGACTCACAGCTATCTTTAGAAGAACACCTGACGGCTGTGGCCAGAAGGGCTTTTTATCAGGTTCGCCTGATACGCCAGTTGCGCCCCTTTCTAAATCGGGACTCATTAAACACGGTCACTCATGCCCTCGTCACTTCCCGCCTGGACTACTGCAATGCTCTCTACATGGGGCTCCCCTTGAAGAGCACCCGGAGGCTCCAGTTGGTCCAGAATGCAGCCACGCGGGTAGTTATGGGAGCGATGTGGCGCTCCCATGTGACACCCCTCCTGCGCGAGCTGCACTGGCTTCCTGTGTTCTTCCGGGTGCACTTCAAGGTTTTGGTTACCACCTTTAGAACGCTCCATGGCTTAGGACCGGGCTATCTTCGAGACCGCCTTCTGCCACCAGTACCCTCTCACCGACCAGTACGCTCCCATAGAGAGGGGCTTCTCAGGGTGCCGTCGGTCAAACAGTGTCGACTGACGGCCCCCAGGGGGAGAGCCTTCTCTGTGGGGGCACCCACCATGTAGAACAAGCTCCCCCCGGAGATACGGACAATCCCAGATCTCCGCGCTTTCCGCCGTGCCCTCAAGACGTTTCTATTCCAGCAGGCTGGCCTGGACTAACCTCTTCTAAAATTGCTCTTATATTTTTAAATCTTAATCTCATAAATTTAGAGTTTTAATTTTAGGTTTAAGACCAAATTATTTAATTGTATTTTAATCAATTCTTTAAAATATTTGTATTATATGTATTTTATCATTTGTCTGTACACCGCCCTGAGTCCCCCGGGAGTAGAGCGGTATATAAATATAATATAATAATAATAATAATAATAAAATGAAATGAAAATGAAATGAATTTTTGAAAACTATCGAGAGACAGAGAGAGACAGAAATAGACACAGAAAAAGCAAAAAAGATACATACATGAACATGAAACATATTTTTAAATCCATTTATTATGCTTGATGTTCTAAATGCCAGTGTATGAAATTTACCTTATTCCTATTTAAAGTCAATAGGGAATAGTCTAAATAAAGGTTTTGTACATTGAAACATTTTGAAAGCTCAGTTCAATCCCCAGTATTTCCAAATAAAAGGATCTCGTAGCAACTCAAAAAGCTACTTTCTAAGGCCCTGGAGCATTATTTCTTAACCTTGACAACTTTAAGATGTGTGAACTTTAAATCTCAGAATTCCCTGACTGGCATGGAATTCTGAGAGTTGAAATATACATATTTTAAAATTGTCAAGGTTTAGAAAGGCTACCCTGGAGAGTCACAACAAATCAGACTTAAAGTAAGAGTATTTCATATTGTTTTACTCAACACGGCCATGAAGATCTCAGTTCTTTATCCTCCTTTTCATAAGATCACTGAATGACACAGCAGAACTGGTGCATATCTGCTCTGAAGGATCAATTTGTCCATCATATAGTGCAAGATAACTGAGTATCATTGGGGAAGAGAAAAATGTTTTAAATTTTTCTGCTTTGCTCTTGGCAGTATAACTGGTCTTATTGCAACACAAGGGGCAAGATGCACAAAGAAACAATTATATTATAAGAACATCAAGCACAAAGTGACTGGCACAAGTTGCCAAACATTTTTAAAGCTTTGTTCCACTTCTGTTCAAATACTTCCACAAGCTGTTTTGTCTGACTAGGCCTTTCCTTAATCTGCTTTCCCTGGCAGCGGATCCTTTTATGTCATCAGGTCTCTCTCCTGTCCTGCCCCCCAATGCTATTTAAAGTATATATTTGTTCAAGATACTGACATATTATCCACAATTAAACTGTTCCTCAAATATCACAGTTCTAATGTTGTCCGTTGAATTTTTCACGATTCCAATTAAAATATGGAAAAATATAATAAGGTAAGAGAACATGAACAGAGGTGAGGGGAGAAGTATCGTTTAGCAGTCTATTTTCATGGAACATAAAATTGGTGCTCATTTTTCTTCTTCTGATGAGCCACGGTTGCACAATGGTTAGAGTGGCGCAATGGTTAGAGTGCAGTACTGCAGGCTACTTCTGCTGACTGCTGGCTGCCAGCAGTTTGGCAGTTCAAATTTCACAGGCTCAAGGTTGACGTCTGTCCTTCCAAAGTCAGTAAACTGAGGACACAGATTGTTAGGGGCAATATGCTGAGGCTGTAAACCGTTTAGAGAGGGCTGTAAACCACTGTGAAGCGGTATGTAAGTCTAAGTGTTATTGCTATTGCTATGTTAAATTATTTCTGGGAGAAAAACACACCTTTAAAGCAACAATCTGCTATTTTCCTGATATATAAAGAATTTATTGACTCTTTACAAGTCACATCCAGATTTTAAGTAAAATGAGCTATTTTCTATCATTTCTTCATGGAGCAAAACTTCCCTAAAATGAAGCATTAACACATATATTTCTCTCATAGCTCTATCTATCTATCTATCTATCTATCTATCTATCTATCTATCTATCATCTCTCTCTCTCTGTCTCTCTCTCTCTCTCTCTCTCTCTCTTTCTCATACTTGCCGCTATCCAAGGAATATAGTTAGCTTTTATTCCTAAAATCTTTCTAAAAGAGCAGAAACTTTTTTAAAAATGCCATGTTACTTGGGAGTTTCTGTTTCTCCATCATAGGTGTAAGTCAATCACAAGTATGTATATCTAGCACTAGCACTTAGACTTACATACCACTTCACAGTGGTTTACAGCCCTCTCTAAGCAGTTTACAGAGTCAGCATATTGCCCCAAACAATCTGGGTCCTCATTTTACTGACCTCGGAAGGATGGAAATCAACCTTGAGTCGGTGAGATTTGAATTGCCGAACTGCTGGCAGTCAGTCAGCAGTCAGCAGAAGTAGCCTGCAGTACTGCATTCTAATCACTGCGCCACCACTAGCTTCTGAATCAAACCAGAATGGCTGTTCAGAACTTGACCTTCATATGGTGGGATGCAGTGAGAGGATTTGGATTTATTTATTTTATTTATGTGTAAATAAACATACCCCATACAGTAGAAAAATAGTGAGATTTACAAATAATTAAAAGAATTTGTACATGGAGCAGTGTTTTGATTACAAGTCAACATAATGAATAGGTCAAATTCTCCAGGGAGTAATCTATTATAAAAGGTATAGTGGGAAGTCTTAGAGTAAGTTAGTCAATAGTTATGGAAGAGAAAGATGAAAAAGAATGAATCTGGGCTTAGATGATTCTAGAACAAACTCATAGGTTTTTAAAGGTCATAGTTACAACTAGAATTTGGCAGCCTTATTGGATGTTTTGGTACAGTGATACAGACAAAGAAAGAACAACCAATGAAAAGCGCAAAGAAGGAACAATCTTTTCTGGACCAATAGCCACCTCCAGCAATTGAATGTGCACTACAAATGTAGCACGCATAATTAAGCCTCCATATATGTACTTTGTAGCTTTTCTTTCTATCACCTTAAAAATTGCAATGTGGTAACAGCTTTTGGAAGTCCCTGGAATCACATCCAAGATTTGGGAGGTGTGTGTATGACTGGAAGCCATGCACCTCTGGAACACAAGATTATTTTACTTTGTTTCAGATGTGCTATGCAAAAAAATTGGATGCAAACTTTAAATGCACAAGAACAGAGTCATACCATTTTTGTCGGTACATGAATAAGCACCAGATTAGACTTCTGTTGTTCAATCTTCCTCAATCAGAAAAGATTTATAAGCAAGAATGAGTCATATAATTACAAAAGTTAGTTGGGAAAGTCTAAAACATTCATCATGCTATTCTTTTTCCATTTCCTGTATTACTCAGTTCCTTGTCAAAAAGTAAATAAATGAAATGAAAATTATAAATTCTTTGAAAAGCAGATTCTGTGATGGAAAAAGTGCATATAATGTAAAAAAATCTATGAGAAGAATTTATCTAGTTTCTCTCTACTAACAGAAAGCTTTCATCACCACTCCAAGGGTGAGGAATTCAGCAATTTCCCCCTTTCTCTGCAGCACCAAAACTTTTTGATTCTTCAATTCTCCAGAGCAGATCTGAGATATCACCCTCCTCGGGGTGCCATCAGCCAAACAATGTAGGCTGGTGACCCCCAGGGGGAGGGCCTTCTCTGTGGGGGCACCTGCCCTCTGGAACCAGCTGCCCTCAGACATAAGGAGAATCCAAGACCTCGGTGCCTTCCGCCGTGCCCTTAAAACTTTCTTTTTTCAGCAAGTCGGACTGGTGTAACAAATTTTTAAATAATTTTAAATCGGTTTGTCATTTTAAATTTGGGGCCAAATAGATATATATTCTTTTAACTGTCTTTAAATGTTTGTATTGTTTGTTTTTATTTGGCTGTATACCGCCCTGAGTCCCCAGGGAGAAGGGCGGTATATAAATTCAAAATAAAATAAAAATAAAAAAAATAAATATAAAGGGGTTGAAGTGCAACATGGAAATCACAAAATAGTTTCCCCTTCCCTATTCACCTTTGGCTAATAGAGGAGACTTACTGGATATCACCCAATATTGATATGATTAAAGTTATATTCAGAAGATAACAGGACTGCTAGCTTTTCTATTCAGCTAAGATAACAGTGACTGTTATAGCTGACAGTGACTGTTTTTTGTGCTCAAGAACAAATAAAGCTAAATAATGGGCTGAAGGAGTAAAGAGATTAGTCATAGGAAGAAGAGCAGACAATGTCATGAAGACTAAGGACATTTTAGTAACAGAATAATTAAAGCAGTGGTCTTGCCAGTGATAATACACAACTGTGAAAGCCAGAAGCTAAGAAAAAGAAGATAGAAAACTCTGATTTGCAGATTTGGGAAAAGTTATTAGAAATGCTACAGAAGGTAAGAAGAACGGACCAATCAGTTCTTGATGAAATAAAGTCTAATATTCCTTTGAGATAATGAACAGCAAGCAGAAACTCGCATACTGTACAGTACTTTGGCCATGTGATACAGACAAGGGATGGACTTAAAAAACCACAATTGCAATATGTAGAAGAAGAGGAAGACTACACAGAGATGGTAGGATTGAGACACAGAGATTACCAAAGTGCCCTTGGAAGAATAATGAAATATTGTCAGAGGTTAGTCAACATGGTATTTGTCCAAGAGTCACCAGGGATAGAACTTGCCTCAGTGTCACCTTCCAACCTGCATATGCACTATGCACACCAAAGTAAGTAAAAATGTTCTTATTTTTTTGTTTTTATTTTAATAATGCATGGCTATTATTACTTGCCACATACAAAATGCTCTGAAAAAATGGTCAAAATGAGAAAAGATGGCATTGATGGCAAAGCTTGGAAAGAATCATTATACTTCTTATAATGATAACATTTTGCCTGTTAATGCAAAATGGAAAGTTCAGTAATGATACAATCTCCGTTGTTTCAATTATCTTTGTTTGTTAAATTTAAGAACCTAACGATCTTATCAGGAGCTCAAGGCAGCATACCCTGTACTATTTCCCTACTTTTCTCCACAACTGCAAAACTGAATAGAAATTGGATCGTCACAGAGAGACTGGTCTAAAGTCACCCAGTGGGCTTTCATAAACTAATGGGAAAGTTAAATATCTCAAGCAGAAATATTACCACTGAGTTACAAGATTCTACTCATCATGTAAAGATTGCTAGTATCAAAAGAATGACCACAAGGATATTATTTTGGCATTCACTACAATATATATGCTGATTTTTTTTAAAAAAAACATTTTAAAACAAATATTTAAAAAACATTGTTTGTATTCATATTTTATATGCATTTCCAATTAGATGATTAATAATCTGACCCATTGGGATCCCTCATTATGAAAACATGGCATAATAAATGCTGTGGTTTCTAAGGTTAGCTCTTGAGAATCAACAACAGAACTGAGCAATCTAGAGCTAGGAATGGGATTGAAAAACTACATTTCAATTAATACTCCAGATGCTAGCATGGATTCTGAAAGCTGCAGATGCTTTCACTGTAAACTAAAGACCCTTTGTTTTCATAGCTACTACAGCTGGATTCTGTCCATCCCAGTCCTTAATCATCTACAGGTTTTTTGCTTCTAGGACTTGAAAACAAGGCAGCCCTACTTCTCATTTATAAAGCCATGTATTTTGCTCCCCATCCCAATTTTAATCTTTATTTCAGTCTTGATGTAACACAAAATTATACCTATATCTGTTTGTACTACTTATTGCTGCTTCTTTCTTTTAAAAAAACCCTAATAAGTTTACTGTTTTTAAAATTTGTAGTGCAGTACAATGAAATAAATATAAAATATAATTTCTGAAAATACAAACAAAAATTAAAAAACAGTACAATAATTAAAAATAGTAAAACTTAATCATACAATACAAAACATTCTTTGTTCAATGTTTTCATTCAGTTGTTAGACAAATGGTATGCCACATAATTGTATGAAATAAATGGATAATTTCTTCCTACCTATTTAAAAATAGATATTCTGAAGTAATTTATATTTTATGCCAATTGATACATGTCTTTTAAAACAAACAAATACATTTAGGTTCAACAATGATCACAGCCACTGAGTTTCTTAGCAGCATGCACTCAAAAATTCTCCATTTTTTTCAACACTTCATATACTACCACATACTTTAGAATCTGAATCCACACACCATGGTCTGTTACTGATGTAGTTTACAGTCTGCTGTATTTTCACGCATAGATCCCATTCATATGTAATGCCAAGCCAAATTTGGTGTTACTGGAAAAAGTTTAGGTGGTTCTTCAACTATTGGACCCATCTATTTTCCTAATCTCAAATAATACCATAATCCCTACACACCCACTCCCTGCAGCCACAAACACACAGATTCTGTTGTTTTACACAAGCATCTTGGCAGCAGGAATCCCAAACTAGATTCTCAATTCACAAACAAGCAATTGCAAATTGCTCCATTACCTCCAAATTACCCTGGTTTAAGAACCACTGCCCTAAAATATGATTATATGGCCAAACCACAATCTAAACTGAAAGCAATATGTAAACTATGGTTCCCAATTTTGGTTCATCCCAAACCAAAGGTTCCCCAGTAGTTGGGGAAACTATGTGTTCTATTTAGCAACCGCACTTGATTGCTAAATTGAAACCCAGTGAGGTTCAATGTCAGAGGAAAAGATATATAAACTTAATTTTGTTCACCATAGTTTAATGACAGGACTAGCCAGCCAGCCCTTAGTATTTTATATGTAACAAGTGTTCAGTCTTGGATGCCTCTTCAGATTGACAAGCATTTTATACCACCCATGTTGTTAGAGGGACTGAGAATATTTTTAGGCAAAGTTCAACATACTATAAAGAAAGGCAATGAGACTGTCTCTGTCATTGCTTTTCTTTCTAGTATGTTGAGCTAATCTGCCTTATATCTTGGCACAGGAATAGCATTATTGTATTTGAAAAGAGAATCAAAAAGCAACTAACAAGGACAATATAATTGCACTGCAATACTAAAATTTCCTGAATCAGCAACAAAAATTGTGAGGTTTGTGCAATAAAACATTAAAATATATGGTATTCTGCTTTGTATCATTCCTGGCATTACAAAATGGTATGAATGTCCACTGAAATCAACTAGATTTTCTAAATCCTGGTCAATTAATTTACAGGTGGGAAATCATACATACAAATATCAATAATCTTTTGAAAACCAGTTGTCTAAAATCTGACAGATATATTGTTTGAATGTTCTGTTTGGAAGCAGACCAAGTTCGTTTATTGCAATAATATCTTTCATTACATTTTTAAACGTCCAGTTTATCTGGATGTCTGACATATAATATCTGTGGTGCTCACAGTGCATTCAACGCACATGTTTTTAAGCTGGTGCCCATTCCATTCATAGGAATACAGAGTTAAACAATTCCTAGGCAATGTTTTTCAGGAATGTTTCATTTAACTCCAATGAGCTTTTACATTTACTTATCCAAACATCAAACTACTAAATTCAAAGAGTGTTATTATTCCTCAGTTTTGCCACTGCTCTATCCAATCTTGTGGGTTCATATGAAAATGTGTGGGTCCATATGAAAGTACAGTACTGCCAAACTGTGCACATAATCATAAGCAGATTTTGAGTAATTCTATTATTTTTTTCCACTTTAGAAGAAAAATCAAGAGCAATGAAGAAGATACCTAGTAGTCTGGTTTACAGAGAACATATGACAGATCCTTCAGGAAAAAGGTTGAAAGAAAAATCCCAAGTGCATGAACAGCTAAATCCAACAGGATTAACAAGAGCAAATAAGGATTCACCAAACTTACCTACTCGGAAGTTGGGAGCTGTCAAGGTGTCAGCAGCATGCCCGTTTTCACTAATCAGCGTTGTCGTATTTCCTTTCTCACAGCTGTTTTGACAGGTGCCTTTTTTACAAGTCACTTTACAAATGCTGGGTGTAAAAACCACCTTTATGCGTCCTGTGTGATTTCCCACTGGGAGCAGAGGCAAAGAAAAAAAGAAAAACAAACAGATCACTTTGGTAGCCATTGATTTCTTTCCAATGATTTACAGATAAAGAGAGTTTTGAAAAGCAAAAGTTCTAAAAGGAACAGGGCAGTCGTCAATGTTCACTCCTCAACATCCAGTGATGCCTCTGAAACAGGAGTAGAAAGCTTAGCAAACAGGATGCCGGGATTCACTCCAAATCCACATTTAAAATCAAGTCACTGGAGTGGGATTAGAAATCACAATGCTGCACTTTATTCACAGTCAAAGAGCAATACCAAGGATCTGACAGCTTCAAAAGCCAATCCTGACACGCAGATGTAATGTAAAATGACTAAGTATTCACCTAGAGGGTGAATAAACTCTTGCGTCTTTCTTCCCTGCATACTTTTCCTGATTCTACACTTATTAAGTCACTATTTGTAGCCCGTCCCCTGGAAATGTTTCAGGCATGCCGCATGTCTGAAAACATCTGTCTCAAATCTCCTGGCACCCTGGTCTGAACAAATCCTCTGACGCAGCTGCCGGGACCCTGTATTTTATTTTATTTTCCACAGATTCTTGGAACAGTCACTCCATGTGGATGTACATATTTTAGGTTTCATTTTATTGTTAGCTTCTAACGTGTAGCCCAGGGTTTCAATTGTAAATGAAGGTGTTGGCTCAACAATATTACAGATCAGGAACGGACAAATCCTAGCCATTTTGCGAAGTTCAGTTCTAAGCATTTTCTGACCAATCATTTTTTCCTTTAGAAAAAGTTACTGCGCAAAACTTGCATTTACTTTGGGTTTTTTTCCCCATGTTTTATTTGTTTTATTTATATAACATTCAATTTCCATCATACAGTGTGTGATCTGGGTACAGTTATTTTTAAACAGTCATAATCCACATATTTGTTGTAGTATTCATCACAATAACATTAATAATATAATAACAGTAATACTTAACTTAGCATTTACTTTGTTTTTGGACAAAATTATTCATGTACACATTTTTCTCAAGAGGTTTTCCTAATTTTTATGTAGCTTTTCTAGGCGTGGGTTCTACTTACCTTTAGTACCAGTTCACAACGGGGTATGCGCAGAAGCATTTTGATGATGTTGGGTTCAGTGGGGGGAGCTTCCCACCGGTTTTACTACTGGTCCTATAGAACCGATGTGAACCAGGGGCAACCGACCACTGAGCTTTTTCCATTACAAAACTATTTTTATATACAACATTCAGGCATTCTGATATACAGTTTTGGGATAAAGAACCTCAGGACAAAAATTGGAGATGATACGTGTATGCCAATCTATGTATTAGTGCGGGAACATCATTTTGTTTAGAAGTGCAAACAAAAGAAAATTCTCTCTAATTTCTACACTCCTTTCAGCATCCCAATTTACAACAATCCAAATGTTCAGTTAATCAACTACCTTTATGTTTCAGTATATTGGGACTGTCCGATATAAAAAATATCCTATTATAAAAAGAATATGAAAAATCTATAAGAATAAACTATTAAAAGGGAATCTAGGCAGGTGACAGAGAGTAACTTCATGGCATAATCATCATCATCATGATTTGAAGTAGGTATTTCTTTTTCATCATAGCAAAAGAACAAACTGCAATTATGTTCAGGGCAGATGACTCACACATTTATAGAATAGAATAGAATAGAATAGAATGGAATGGAATGGAATGGAATGGAATGGAATGGAATGGAATGGAATGGAATGGAATGGAATAGAATTCTTTATTGGCCAAGTGTGATTGGACACACAAGGAATTTGTCTTGGTGCATACGCTCTCTGTATACATAAAAGAAAAGATACGTTCATCAAGAATCATAAGGTACAATACTTAATGATAGTCATAGGGTACAAATAAGCAATCAGGAAACAATATCAATATAAAATCATTATTGAATCATTTGAGGCATTTCCCACACATTTTTTTTTTTTACAAAATGTATTATACAAAACAAATTTATCTGAAAAAAAGGATTAAAAAAACTGCAGGAGAAATTTTGAGGCTTGCAAATAGAATAATAAAATAAAATAGGAATGTGCTCAGGGGTGGGTTCTACTTACCTTTACTACCGGTTCACAATGGAGCTGCGCGCACGAGCTGACTTTGCCCATGCATGTACACGCTCTTCTGCGCATGCGCAGAAGCTTCCTGATGACGTCGGGGTTGGTGGGTGGAGCCTCCCGCCGGTTTTACTATCGGTTCTATAGAACCGGTCCGAACCGGGGGCAACTGGATATGCTGTATTTTTGAAAAGTATGCATGTTTTTAGGTCGTTTTAGGCCATTCATATTTAAATCCCTGTTTAAACCCCTTATCATTTAATAACATTTCATTGTTCTACACATTAATAATTATTTGATTTACTTGAAAATTAAAGTCAATACTAACTTGAGGGCATTTAGCTGCTATTATAATTAGCAGTATTTGATTGATCAAGTCAATGATTCTAAACAATTACATAGATTTACTGAACTATTGTTATTATTTTCACAAATACAGCATTTCTTTTGAATTTTTACCAGTAGTAGCCTTTCTTTAGTCTAAGTGGGTGCGGTGGCCTAGTAATTAAGATGCCGTGTGCTTCAATGTATAGTCATACATTGACCACGAAAGCATCTTTGGACAACGCTGCCTTCCTCGGCTAGGAAGCAGAGATGAGTACCGCCCCTAGAGGCAGATATGACTGGACAGAGGAAACCTTTACCTTCTCTTATTTTTTTTTTCCATTCTGCCCTATAAGGGAAAATGGCTGGCTTATCTGTTATTCGAATGATTCCTGGAGAAATATTAAGAACAATGCTTCTAGACATAGAGAATGTTTCCTAACTTGAGAAGAACATCATTTTATATTATGTTTGGCTGTTAGTAAAGAGCAAATGGAAATTTGAAAGAAAACTGAATATCAGTTGAGGTTTCTACAAACACCAGCATTATTTTGCCTATCAGATATATAGATGTCCCCAATGTTTTATTTACTTATTTGTTAAATTTATTTGTCACTATTTCATTGTGAGGCTACTCTAGGCATCTTATAATTCAGGCGTAGCCTTCCAATTTTGATCTATACATTTCCTTTTATCAGGTTTAAAATCTGGGAACTCCTCAATTCTACTATTCGCATTTATACATTGTTTATTTTTAAAAAAAGTGATGCACTCATGAGACCCAGTTTTGCAGAAACACCAAGCTATAAACTGGGAAACTGTGAGTTTGAATCTTCCCTTGGGCACCAAATAAACTGGATGACCTTGGGCCAATCACTCACTCTCGGCCCAAGTAAGAAGACAAAGGCAAGCCACTTCCAAAATCTTGCCAAGAAAACTACAGGAACTTGTCCAGGCCATTGCTATGAGTCAACACTGTGTTCTAAGTATACATGGCTGATATATGTTAAAACATCCTGCATTTCATTCATTATTATGACTTCAGCTGGCCTAGCATATATAAAGCTAAATATTGACTTTTTCAATGTTAAATTATATTTTCCAGGAACAAATACAATACCTTTTTTAATGAACAGGAGCAAAATTGGTGAAGCAATAGTTTTTACAGATGGAAATCAAATCAACCTTTATTACAGTCAAAGGGCAAAACTGGGAGGGTGGAGTAAAGGAATGTAAAGGCATAAACAATACAAAAATAAAGTTACAAATACAGCTGTAAATTATAAAAATAAAGTGAATCCAAAAAAGAGCCTGAAAGAAGGGGTAAAAACAATAAATGCACATAAAAAGCAGGGCAAATTAAATATACCATGATACGAAACACTTTATAATAACAGTCTAAGTGCTTATTAAAACCGATTCATTGCACAAGTCATCGTGTGATGTATTTTAGGTGCTGCTGCACAGTGCCTGGCCACCTTGTATGGAGAGAACAGCAGGGAGTAGAATTATCCTGTGAGCCCTGAATATTTATGGAACAATAGTGAAATGAGTCTAGTACCAATGTTTCTGTAACAGGCATTGGTTCTGTTGCTTCTTCATGTCCAGAGACACAGGGGCACTGCTTCTCTGAGTAAGGAATCTTTGGCATTCAAGGACAGCTGAGGGGACAGTATGACATTGTGCCAGAGTAAAGATCCTTCAATGGTAAAGTACTTCCACATTCATTAAATGGATAATAAGGGAGGAAAACCAGAGGTGGGCTTCACATAATTTAACAACTGGTTTGCCCAGTGCAGAACTGAAAATGTGAGCGCGTGCATAGGCGTGCTTTGCATGCGCATCTTCCACACTTGCACATGGCTTCAAACACATGGCGATTTCATATGCGTGGCTTCCAGCACACTTTCTTGGGCAGCCGCGGTGAGTAGAGTGGGCGAGGTACGGAAATCAGCTGGGCTGTGTGGACGGAGCAAGCGAGCCAGAGAGTGAGATATATAGGACGGGATAGGACTGGGGCAGGTTGGCGGGCCCAGCCAGTGGTCAGAACTACCGGTATGGGCGAACTGGTCCGAACCGGTTGCAGCCAACCTCTGAGGAAAACTACCCGTTGGGTTCACTGGCAATAAAGGTTGGGGACCTGGATAGGTCCAACTACCAGTCTGTCTGTGACACACTGTTTAATTAAAGCTTTGGCCTGATTATGTCCCATGCTCTGTATAGAAGTCCTGGAGAGAATTCCAAGGATAAGATTTTAGTTGTCACTATCTTTTTCCATATGACAGAAAATAATATTCCTCATAGTCAATGGGGAAAAGCCTATAGAGAAAAAGGACAATCTAAGCCAATAGTTGTGTATGGTATCCACACTCTACCCTCTACTTTCATCTTCTTCTTCTTCTTCTTTATTAGATTTATATACCACCCTACTCCCGAAGGACTCATGGCGGTGAACAGGCACAGAATAAAATACATAAATACAAAAATTAGAAGCAGAATTAAAACCAGATTAAACAATGAGGCCCTCTCTAATATCAAGGTGGCATTAGAGATCCATTTGGGGGCTTGAAGAGCTTAGGAATTTGGACTGAACAAGTTCTAATGGTGAAAAGTTGGAGAAGGACCCCAGATGGGCAGCATTGAGAAGTTGTGCTATTGGCTTGTCTTGAAATAATCTGAGGAATATAGTGGGAACTCTTGTCTTGAGGAATTTAAGGAATGCATATGAGCTTCTTTGAGCATTTTCAGTGATACAGTCACCATGGGGATTCCTACAGTTGGAATATAACACTACTTCTAGATATTTGAAACAGGTGACCTGCTTGGTCTTGTGGCCATCTATCTTCCATCAGTAATTTTGATTTTCTGATAGTTGAACTCTAACTGGTCTTCCTTGCAAGACTGTATTCATGCTCTCCATGCTCTTTTAAGGTCAACAGATGTTCTTGGGTACCGTTGCATCATCCATATAGTGTAAAACAGAAATGTGATTTCTAGCTAGTTTTAGGGAGTTAAAGTTCATGTCAAGGAGATGGCCCATCATGGGACCAATATTCAGCCCTGCTTTACGCATATCTCAGTTGTCATTAATGAGAATGGCCCTGGGAGTTGCATCTTTCTTTCAGTGATGTCCCTTCAGGAACCATATATTTATTTAAATTTATATAAATTTATATTAGATGAAGCAAATGATGGCCAATCACGGAGGCTTCAAGTTTTCCCCATAGTTTGGTTTGTGATATGGAATCAAAACTGTTATGAAGATGGAATAAAGGGAAGTAGTATTTTTCAATTAGCACTAAGTGCAGGTTGATGGTGGATTGTCCTTCCCTAAATCCAGCTTGTTTTCCTTTAACTATGTTTTCTTGCTCCAACCAGTTCTGGAATTTCCATAAATGCACAAATCCATAAACATAAGCACTTTTCCATCTTGCATGAAGTTTGCTGATTGTGTCAAGGAAGCTAATTGATCTATAATTGGTAGGGTAATTCTTTTTACTCTTTTTTTATATTTAGTGGGATTGATCATGAGTCCCCAATCCTTGGTTCGTCAGCCATAAGTGTTGACACAGGTAAACAGCGAGGCCAGAGCAAGGGCCCAGAAGTCCAAATAGTTTTTAATGGCCTCTGGATGAAATGGGTCTTCCCCCGGGGCCTTCCCTGATCTTAGTTGAGCAACAAGATTTTTGATCTCTGTCACTAGTGTCACACTGGCAGATTTTCTATATTTTCACTAGGGCTTCCACTTCCACAAGAGATATCCATATAGAGTTCCTAAAAGTATGCCTCCCAGGTCCCCAGGAACAGATGTGATAATCCATCATGGTTGGGCCTTTCATTGGGAATTTGATGTGATGTGCCAGAAAGATGCTGAGCCATTGGATTTCATTGTTAGAATGAGTTGTGTCCAGATTTTTTCCCATGGTTTTCTCTTTTTCTTGCATGTCAGCAGCTTGTGGTATCTTTTCTGCTGGGGGAGCAGTGGTGGGTTCTGTCCGGTTCTTGCGAACCGGTAGTAAAAGCGGCAGGAGGCTCCGTCCACCTGCCCGGATGTCATAATTGATGATCTGCGCATGGGCAGAAGCCAGTGGTAGGATTCAAGTAATTTAATAACCGGTTCTCTGCCCTAATGATTTCTTCCAACCACCAGTTTGCTAAACTGCTCAGAAAGTTAACAACCGGTTCTCCCGAAGTGGAACTAACTGGTTGAATCCCACCACTGGCAGAAGAGCGTGCACAAGCAAACAGAGGGCGCATGTGCATTCCCATTGCGAACAGGTAGTAAAGGTAAGTAGAACCCACCCCTGTCTTTTGCAGCTGTTGGTGTAGCATTGGATATATAAGTCTGGTTGTGATAGCAAGAGCTTTTTTTAATACTAACATAGTTCTTGTTGAATCATGGCTTGGAGTAGTGCTGTTATTGTATTGGAAAGGTGGGGAATACTGGTAGAGCTCTTGAGTGACGGTGTTATAATTCCTTAAAGAGTACACCAGGGAATTCAGTAAATGTCAAGGTAGCCTGGAAGCTCTGGAGGCGACCTTAGCAGAATCTTCAATATGTGTTTCTTGAGAGAAGTAAGATTGGGATATGCTTGCTATTGAACTTTGTTGTGGTTAGAATGCAGTATTAAAGGCTAACTGCATTCTCACTGCAAGGAGTTCGATCCTGACCGGCTCAAGGTTGATTCAGCCTTCCAGCCTTCCAAGGTCAGTAAAATGAGGACCCAGATTGTTGGGGGCAATATGCTGACTTTGTAAATTGCTTAGAGAGGGCTGTAAAGCACTGTGAAGCGGTATATAAGTGTTATTGCTATTGATACAGTAGATAGTATTTTTCTTAATATTTAAGTCTGTTCATTAAAAGTCACACAGTTCTTAATATTTGAGGAAAACAATCCTTGATAAAAATTACAATTTATCTTTGTTATTTTTACTTATCTTCTGCAATCATTTTTTTTCTTCCAGGAAGAGATCTAATTAAAGCATGCCAAAGTGAATAACCATTATCAACAATTCGGTAGGCATTTTGTTGAGATTCAGCTATAATTCATCAGAGTCACAGCATGTCAGTACAGATGGGATGAGATCCTAAATCATTATCAGCAGCAGCACCAGTGGCAACAGCATCAACTTGAACAAAATCAATTGTGGATACTAAATCACAGGGAAAACCCCAATTTTTTGCTTTATATGGATAATCTAAAGCTACTTTGTAAATCAAAATCTGAAATCAGGAGGCAAGATTGTCAGAGAAGATGGGCTACAACTAATGAATGAAAATGCCATTAGACATCTGGTACCTGAGCAATACAACTAATTATAAGTAATAGAAGCTATTGATTTAGAGCACAATGAAGTCTAAAATGGTTAAAATCTAAATTAAATGATGAAAGTATTTTTAAAGCAGTAAATGTTTGGGCAGTCTCAGCAATTAGATATATTGCAAGTATAACTGATTGGTTCGAAGCAAAATGGGATAATCTTGATTGAAAAATAAGGGAACTAATGACCATACATTATATACTGTACTTATACAAGTATATAAATATTAGAAATACTTATCTTTTAATGCTTTTGATGCTGTAAGACATCCAGAGTTGCTTCAAAATGAGATGGGCAAGAAGAAAGGAAGGAGGGAGGGAGGGAGGGAGGGAGGGAGGGAGGGAGGGAAGGAAGGAAGGAAGGAAGGAAGGAAGGAAAGGACTTTTGACAACACAAAAACTAAACTGGAATACAAGAAGGAACTAATTCTTAGTTGATTAACATTTTTAAAAATAAACTATTCCATGGCCAATATATGGACCATACTGAAGAAAAATATATCAAAATCTAACATATTTGAAATCTGGAGCACCTAAAAAAGAAACTAAGGAAACAATCAAAGCAGCTTAGAACAAGCCCTTCAAACAATGGCATCAAAGCCAAAGTCAAAGTATTTCCAACAATGTCAAATGCAAATTGCATGCAATTATGTATGAAACTGTATGAAATCATGTTAGTGGCTGAAGTAAAATCACTTAAAAGTGTTAATAATACTATCAAAAGATTGCAAAAGTTGTTCATTGGAATTTCTATGACAATGTTGGCTTTACTGTTTGCAAAACTATTGGAACCATGTACCTGAAAAAGCAATTTACAAAATGTGGATATCAAAATTTTGTGGGAACTCAAAATTCAAACAGGCACCACATACTGCAATTATATAATACCCACATATATTACAGTCATTAATTCCCCAAATATTACAATCAAAGTAAAAAGAATGGCTCGTTGATATAGCAATATTTGAAAACAATCCAACAGATAGAAAACTCTAGAAAAGTAACAAAACATCATATTTTACAAATTGAGGTAAAAAGATTATGAAGGAAAAAAACAGTTGTCATATTAATTCAATGCTGGTGCAATGCTAAAAGGATTAATCAAATATTTAGAAATCTTACATTTATGACACTATTTCTGCAAAAGACTGTCCTATTTGGAGCAGCCTACTTCTTATAGTGAAACCTCCAAAACTCTTACATCCTTGACCAATTCACCATTACTAGTGGCTTGCCCTGTCAACAATCAAGAAGCAACAATGCCCCAATCAAGCAACTGTCAAACAAGCTAACAGTAAATAACAGTCCAATCTAGAAATCACCATGACCACTTCCACTGATACTGACAGGGCAAGAATGAGGCAAGTTTTTGAAGCTAGTTGTTCGGTATTGGTGAATGCTGAAGTGTCACTCAAAACATCATGGCATGTCACCGTCATAGTTTTGCCATCAATGTGTAGTGCAAAATAACTGGGGAAAATGGGGATCTGGCAAGAGTTGTCTGATCAGATGATTATGACAGCTTTAATCCATACCTAGTTTAGGTTATATAAGGTAAAGGCATTCTATAAGCTAAGTTTGTAGATCTTTTTACTTATAACAATGTTATTCCTTCAAGAGATGACTCCTGTTAGATTTCCTTCAACTTTAATGTGAGCAGTTGCTGTTTTGTTTTAGTTCTCTTATGAACTGAATGAACCTTAAAAAACGGTTTCACACCATTGCTATATAGTGTAAGATTCTTGACTCTGAAGATAATCTTGGAATATGATCCTACTGCCACCAGACTTTATACCGAAGTCAAAGGAAATCTATTGTCTAAAAAAGATATCTTGCCTGAATTAATACAAAACTGCAGACAAAGCAGCATGGTATTGGGCAAGAAATGCAAACACTAAAATTACAGAGCTATTGCCAACTATTTAAATGTATTTAAATGACAAAAAGGAGTTTTTTACATAAATGTAACAAAAAGTCTATTTTTAAAAAGTGCTTCCATCCCAATCATATATTTTAATATGATATTTCTTTTCATCTAAGGTTCATTTCTATTGTGGTACTAGCAGTCTAATAATGAATAACAGATAAATAGCCTACCCAATCCAATATTGCTACAAGATATAACAGAAACTTTATTTTGTACATAAGTGTTTTAGTAATACTAAAAACCTTTGATACTCTTTAACTAGATTTTCTATCTTTTAAACTCCACACTCAAGAGGAAATTACTTATTTCCTAATATGGATCCATATCACTTATCTAATTGTCACATCAAAATTATGGATATTGCTGGGAAGAGTCATCTAAAAAAAAACCCACACAACCATCCAATAAAATTCCTTCACAGCATTTTCCCATATCAGTTTTTTTTTTAAAAAAATAGTTTCTTTTTGTTAGTCATACATACTATTAAATAATGGACACTCTTACCTTTGTAAATAATTATCTACATTATCATATAACAGATTTTCATCATATTTTTGCTAAACATTTGATTATCTATCTGTCTGTCTATCTATCTATCTATCTATCTATCTATCTATCTATCTATCTATCTATCTACAACTGTCCCATAAAAACGTACTGAAAGTTTTTGCAGCCTAACTAACATGGGGTTAAAGTAGAAACCCACAACATTATTTTCTATAAACAGACTTGTTGAAAGATGTAAATCCATAGAGAGGGACTTGAATTCCTTATCCAGAAGACCTTTCCAAAATGCATTAAAAGTGATGATGTTCAGAGCTATTAAGAGAGCCAGTAAAAATAATTGAGAAACATTTGATCTTCATCCTGGTTTCCATTTGTTTCCCTGTATAAGTTATTCCTCAAGGCAACCGAGATGGTTTGAGTTCAAAATATGGACCACAATCCAGTTAAAGTCATTGCACATAATCAATTTATACCATGGCTTAGAATTAGCCAGCCATTACTCACTCAAAATTTTGTTCAAAAAAACCCCCCAACTTTCATGTGCAGTTAGTAAATGTTATGTTTTCTAAATGTAATAATCTTAAAAGGAACATCAAACTAATAAGCTACAAAAAGCAAGACTAGAATTCACAGTAAACTGACCTACTCCAAGCAATCCTGTCAAAACAAATCAATCTCAGTTCACAAATGTAGACTAAATAATGTACTGGACACTTTAAAATGCTGATATGAATAGCATAATTTTTTCTTTAATTTGTTAAAAGTAACTCAGAATGGATTTCAGATGGTTCCTTAATAAATTCTATGGCGGTTTAATACAGCTATCATGATAGATTTGTTGGAGCGGAATTTGAATTTCATGGGGCTAAGACTATAGTACTGGGAATTTATGCCCGAAATGAGGACAAAGTAACTTTTTACAAAAACTCGTGGAGATATTACTGAATCTTTTTTATGAACAAAGTTTTTTTATCTGATGAACAATCTATAGAAAAATTGTAATTCTAGAGAATATACCTACTTTTCAGAAAGGCATGTATCCTTCTCAAGAATAGATACTATTTGGATTTCAAAAAAATTGGCCATTAATCTATAGTATAGTATATACTATACTATATAATCTATACTATAGTATAGATTATATCAAAGATTTCTCCTGATCATATCCTTTTGATTTTAGTTTATAAAAGGAAATCTACTTCTAGATGAAGATTAAATGAAACATTATTACAGAATTTATTTATGTGGCCTTTTTCTTAAAAGACATTTTAAAAAACCATGTTAGAACTGTATTGGACATTCTAGAATATTTGAATGAAATTGTGTGTTTCTACACAATGAAAAGAAAGCTTTTGATAATCTGAATTGGACTTTTCTATTTAAAGTTTTGGGGGATTTGAATTTTGGAGGCAATTTTATAAAAAAAGGGTAAAGTTGATCTATACTTCACAGAAAACACTAATTATTGTTAATGAAGATCTAACAAAACCTTTTAAGATACAGAAAGGAACAAGAAAGGGCTGCCCACTGTCTCTTTTGTTTATTCAATGTTTGAAATTCTGAATAGAGACATAAGACAGGATGAAAATATTGTGGGAGTAAAAATTAAAAAAGAAACAAGTTGAGAACTTTTGTAGATGATTTAGTCTTGGCTTTAGAAGATCTCTTAAAGGGACTTTGGTGCATTAGCTAATTTAAAGACTAACAAACAAAAGATAACAATGTTAACAAAAATAAAAAATTAAATAGAATTGACGAATAAAACAGTTTTGAGATTGCGAAAAAGATGAAATACTTGGGTATTCATTTGACAAATATAAATTGTATGTTATTTCAAAATAATTACATTAAGACATGGAATGAGGTTAAAAAGATATGTTAAGATGGGAGACAATATAGCTTGTCATTGTTGAAGAGCAGTTCTGTAATTAACATGAATGTTTTGCCTAGAATGCTATTTTTGTTTCAGACAATTTCCATTTTGACAACTGATGTATAATTTAAAGGATGTCATAAAAATTTCTCTAAATTTGTGGGGCGGGAGAAAAAAAACATGAATTAAATATAAGGTGTATTACAAGATACAAAAGGAAGAAGGGACGTATTGACAATACATACTGTACATTCATGGGAATATGATACATAGGTATTGTCAATTATTATCCTAAAAATTCAAGTTGGAAAATGGTGGGGACATTGTTCTTGTACTAAAAAAAGAGGATAATTAACATACTAGGAAAAGGATGCCTAGTTTTTATGCCCTATTTTTGAGGAATTCATTTTTCAACATGATATCCTATAGTTTTTGATTCATTATGCCACTAAGATATACACTCAGTTATCTAGCCAGATTATGAGGCAGTACCTACATTCCATAGAGTTAAGAATTTGTTCTGCTTTATTCTCCTACAAGAACCAGGTGTACAAGGACAGCTATCTGCTGTCACAGTTTCTTCAAATGTGACAAGATGACAATTTCAAGAAGGCCTAGTCAGTATTCTAATTAAAGTTCTAGCTTTTGTTTTGTGTATAGTTATTATAAGAGTTAACTAATTTGTGTCCTATTTCTGTGTCCATATGAATATGTAGAAACATCCTACACAGACTGAGGCTTTATTTTTTAAGTAAATCATAATTTCTTCATATTTTTTTAACTATCAAGTTTTTCTTGAATAATCCTCTCACTGGGAATACTGTTTTGGATTGTTGCTGCTGCATGACATGCTTAACACATGTCTTAGAGTTAGCAAGGAACAATAATCACGTTATTTCTTGACAAGCCCTTTCAGCTTTTGCTGAAAAAGAGGGATTTACTAAAACAAAAACAAAGAGGAAAAGAGGTGATTTGAGGTAAAATTTTGAATCTGAACTTATTATGACTTAAAATGTGCTTATGAAAGGAAAATATTTTCCATATAGATTTGCTGAGGATAAAAACAGCTCCTTCTTAAAACTGGCCTTTTTTTTAAGAAGCCATATTTCTATTTGCAACTAATAAAATCAATTTTCTCAATAAAATAAGGAATAGTAGCATAAAAAATTATTTGACCCAACTAAATAGCCCAACAAAGTAATGGAGAAGCAAAGTTTGGGCCCTTGCTTAAAAAAAACCATAAATCCAATTAAACTGAAGTCATACTTCATAAATAATTAAAGTTTTGTTACATATTTATTACAGCAGTAGGTGTCTATGAAGTGCGAGGGACTACAATTCCCAGCAGCAGGGTCAATGCCCTAGCTGGTAGGGAATTCTGAAAGTAATAATCCAACACATCTGGAAGATTGCTATAATATATTATATATAATCATTTGGCATTCAAGTCACCCGCTTACTCCATCAGTGAAATCCTTATGGAATATAATATCAAAGCAGCTACCATTCTTAAAGCCTCCAAAATATAACATCACCACTATACGCTATTCTATTAATGTAGAAGTGACATATTGAAAACTTGGTAAAACACTTAAGGCCAAAGAAGGCATCCCAATCATGACAAAATATACATCTTTATATAACCTATGATATTTCTTTTGCCTTTTTCTCCTCAAATTCTCTTTAAAATTACTTAAATTGGAGGTAGGCAACATGTGCCCTTTCAGAGTTACTGAATTACAACTTAAAATAATCCAGACAACAAACTTAAGGGTAAGGGATGCTTGAAGTTCAGCAACATCTGGAGAACAGATTCTTGATTAAAACTTCAATTAGCTTCAGTTCTAGTTTTGGAGTAGCACTGGCTGTATGTTTTTTGCTAAGCTCTGGTTTGAGCATAACAAACATAATCAAATGCAAATCATAAACTACAGTGACAGAGTTCACATAAATCAAATCCAAACAATCCATGTTTTGCTTGTACTGCAGAAGTCCCGGCATGGATGCCTGACCTGAAGCTCTTACTGAGAAGATACATCTTTAGAAAAGCCCTAATTATTTTATATCTCTGCCACAGTTGTTCCGGAGCTTTTCTATAAGCCAAAGGGCTCATTATGTTTTGGCTGCTGTCTGCTGTTCTCTATCAGGTGAGGTACAATTCAATCAGCCCCTTATGTCAGTTGCCTTTACTTAAACCAGACATATTTCATTCACAAATCTAGAGGGACGATATGCTGGAATTCCCCCACTTTGACAGTTGGTATATACAGCAAACAAGAAGTCAAATCTACCGAACATATTATTGTGCTTTGAAATTTTATACTGCTGTGAAGCCTGCCAAAAATTACTAACACCTATACTAAGCAAATCCATTTTATTTTATGCCAGATATCTTCAAAAAGTAAACATTTCAAGGGTCATTCCATTAGTGACTGTTTCTTTCAGTGGCTACTACAATAAGGAAGCAATTTTTGGGGAAGGACTACTCCCGTGATGACGAACCTATGGTACGTGTGCCAGAGGTGGCGCGCAGTGCCCTATCTGTGAGCCATCGCCCCAATTCAGCTTCACTGCGCACGCGGCTCCCACCAACCAGCTGGTCTTCGGGTCTCTGCTGCACATTTGTGGGGTACGGGGAGCATGTGGGGGTGTGTGCACATGCACAGGGGGGCAAGGGGCATGCGGGGGGGCGCTTTGGGCACTCAGTCTGGAGTGAGGTACTCAGTCTGGAGAAAATTACTGGATTACCCATAGATTAGGGGTTATTCTGGGTTCTTACACTGTATTGATGTACTATATTATTATAGGTAGTCCTTGACTTACAATCACAATTGAGCCCAGAATTTATGCTTTTCTTGTCACAGTTGTTATGTGAATCACTACAGTTGTTAAGTTAGTAATATGATTAAGTGAATCTGGCTTTCCCATTGACTTTGCTTGTCAGATGGTCACAAAAGTTGATCATATGAGCCCAGGATACTGCAACTGTCATAAATACAAGCCTGTTACCAAAAATTTGAATTTTGATCGTGTGACCACGATGTGCAAACAGTTGTAAATGTGAAAATCACTTTTTTCAGTGGCACTGTAACTTCGAACTGCCACTAAACAAATTGTTGTAAGTCGAGGACTATCTATAGTTCATATATCTATATTTTTATTGTATTTAATATTTGTTTTTATCTCAGTTCTGACCTAATGATGTAAACATAAACTACAGGTAACTTATAAGGCATAGTCTTAATTCTAGGTCTACAATGAAATCATAATGGCCATTATAAATTCTTTGCCCTTATGTTCAGAATGATGCCATCTCAGAACACATGCATTTTCTGCCACAATACATTTGTTTTCAAATGTCATACAATTCTTTTTGTTGCACTACAACAGATTCACAACAGCTTTCATCTCCTAGAAATTGTCATATAGATTAAATGCATATAATTATAATTGATTTGGTTTAAGAATGGACAAAAGAATACTGATGCTTTGAATGACTGCTGTTGGTCTTCCTGATCAAGTAATAGACCTACCTACCTGGAGGCGAACAAATACTTGTGCTCAAAACATTTATGTGAAGAACTGGTGATGTTGAAATGAAAGTAGATGAAAACCAGAGAACTGAGGCTTTGGATCAAATTAGCTGCAGTCACAACTAAGATGGGAAAGGAAAACCAATGGCCCTATTCCCTATTCCTGCCTGACTCAGTTACTGGAGAGAAGGGAGAGTGGATAGTGTGATAGAGGAACATCTGAAAATAGTTAAATTTAATGCAGAACATACTGAGTCATGCACACGGTTAAACTAGACTTCCAAGAAAATGAATTGAAGAGAAAGCTGCTAAAAAGGAAATCTTCATATTAGGGAACTCATTACAAGAGGGGATAGTCCCCAATTACTGACCAGCTCCAGTGGGCAAACTATACCTCCTGCTATAAACCTGGCCCAGAAATGTCAAACTCCAGGCCCACAGGCCAGATCCGACCTGCGGGGTTCTTAGATCTGGCCCAGGGGGCCACCCTGGAAACAGCTAAGGACTGGCCAGCGAAAATGGAGGCACTGCCTCTGCCAGTGAAAATGAAGCTAACTGGCCATGCCCACCCTGGTCACACCCACTAGGCCCCCCAAGGTCAAACACAAGCCTGAGTAGTGCAGTAGACTAAGGCACTGTGATTAACATTCAGCAGCCTGCAATTATTGCAAGTTCTAATCTCACCAGGCTCAAGGTTGACTCAGCCTTCCATCCTTTCTAAGGTAGGTAAAATGAGGACCCAGATTGTGGGGGCAATAAGCTGACTTTGTATAAATATACAAAAGTATGAAGGCTATTGCTTACCGCATTGTAAGCCGCCCTGAGTTTCCGGAGAAGGGCGGCATATAAATCATTTTTTTAAAAAAAATGAAATTGAATTTAACATCCCTGACTTAGCCAATGGACAAGTTTCCAGTGATGTCATGAAATCTTGCTTGTAATATCCTGATGTGACAGCATATGGAATACCAGGATGCTCTATGAGAAAATGAGTATAGTATGCCAAGAATTACATAAAATTACATAATTAAAGTATGATCATATGCTGTTAGAACAACCAGAAAGAAGCTCTAACTGGGTTAGTAACTTGACTAGATTAAACATGTTGTAGAAACAGGGTTAATGAGTAAGTGTTCTTTCTTCCCAAATAGCTTTACTCTATGAAGCTGATGTGGGATTGATGTTTATGATTTATGCTAATAATAAGGTATGGGATTTTGGCTTGCTGTGACTAGGCTATTAGATTAGAGCTACAAAAACCTGGATCACTGCACGATAGCAGCAAAATGTTTTCTGTACTCCTTCAGTACTGTCTAGTTTTCCTTTGAACCTTGGCAGTCAAAATCTGGCTGCCTTATTTGAAAACAAAACTCATATTTATGTATTTATAAAATAAATCTATTTATGTTATATATACTAAGCATTTTTGAAAATGCAGCATATCTGGACAACACAATTTTATGTTTGTTTACTCACTGTTTGGTAGCTCTTATTCTACTAAATGCATTTAGGATTAGATCTACCAGCATGCTTTTTTCCAAAGGAAAGAAATCATTGCAGTGTTGTTCTTGCAACTTCTCACTCCTCTATATTTTTTTTAAATTAATCCTGTTTTTATTATTTTTATAAATAACACAAGGTAGCGAACATACCACATTTATTTATTATTTGGTTGTTTGTTTATAATATATAATTAAAATTACAAAAGAAAATAGTAGGAAAATAACGGGGGGAAGGGAAGGGGAAAGTGTGGGGCAAATGGAAAAAAAAGAAAGAAAATGCGTTGATTTCCAACTCCCTTTGGTGCAGTAGAATAAGATAACAACATCAAACCTCAACTTTTTACTTTTACACAATAATATAAACTATCCATTTCTATAACAACAAACCTATTAATCAATAAAACTCAGACCAAAGTTTCATTTTTTTCCACCTCAAGCACAAAGTCCAGAAGCGGTTTCCAAGTAGAAACAAAAGCAATTGTATTTTTTTTTCTTTGATCAAAGCAGTCAATTTGGCCATCTCTGCTCACGTCCTCCTCTTCCTATTTTCACCACCACAACAATCCTGTGAGGTGAGCTGGGTTGAGAGTGACAGACTGGTCCAAAATCACCCATCTGGTTTTCATGCCCAGCAGGATTAGAACTCACTCTCTTGATTTCTAGCCTAGAGCCTTAAAACCACTAGACCAAACTAGGTCATGGATTTTTTTAAAAATGTGCAGTGCTATACCACTAGAAGGCGATAGGCACTCAGTGAAACATAGTCTATTTGGTGAAAAGATGGGGAAGGGGAAATTGTTCATGACTCCAAGGATTTTTTCCAATGCTATCATAAATTGATATTAGAAAGCTGTGTAAGGAAAATCGTATTTCTCTGTTGGTTATCTGTATTCCTAATTCTCAAAAAAATACATTGAACAAGTATGTCCATTCCATGAAATATGTAGGGTAAGATTGTCAATAATCATTTTTCAAAGAGAAGTTGTCAGCTTCCGTTTTCTCCAAGAGCAATAGCTAGGTAAAGACTTGGGCTAGATATGCCAAAGGACATGGAAGAAATCATACAATCTTAAAACATATTATGTGAAGCTAATCCTGCAAGCCATCCAGAATCACTGTTTGTGAGTTGGACAGCCATATACGTTTGTTTAATGTAAATAATGTAAATAAATAAATAATCTTCTTTCTTTAGATTATTCAAGAAATAAGAGATGATGGTACATGAAGGAGAAGCATAAATGAAAGAAGAATACCATCTTTAACATTGCCCATGAAAATCCTCTGGCTTGGTAATGACTGATCTAACTTCATCTTCTAGTGCCAGAGGTTCTTGTAACAATAGAATATCTTCTGAGATATCTTGAATTTTTACATCTCTCTCTATAATATTTCAGCCTCTCTGTCTGTCTATTGATCGATGATGTTAGACAAATCTTTAGATTCAGATTTTAAAGCCAGACTGTACATTCAACATGTTCCATATTCTTTAAAAACAAGTGTTTTATGCCGATGTATGTTACAAATCATGGAACTTTTGTAAGGTCCAAAAATACATACAGAACAAGTTGATGGCTTAAATACAAGTTTTTAGTTCCAATGTATTGTAGTAATAATTTATTCTCAGAATAATGTAGACAGTATGAAAATGTTAAGTATGTTTTTTAATTATTAGAGTCTGTATTCAGCATGTATTATGGAAGACATATTGTAATAAATCAATCCCTAAACAATATATCTTTCTTGATCCTTTGTTTTGATATGTAGAAAAAAAATGGAGACTGACTAAAACAGTCTTGAGAAATAAATCCCTGTAGATTGACCTCTACATTTTCCAGGGCTTTAGGAACTAAAAAAACTCAAATCCATATATTAAGAATGCTTGCAAAGATGAAAAGATTAGTTCACAAGAATCCTGGGTTAAACGTTCTCAGCTACTCTATGGTCTTGAATTAGATGATCACATATTTGATTATTCCTCTATGGAGCCCATAACTTATTTTCAGTGCACAACATCAACAATGGGCCATAATTCAGACAGCTGTTCCATATTTATTTTAAGCATATCTTCCAGTGTGCACTCTCAATCTATATTTACTGCCTATTGTGCAAACTCTGCACTTTTAATTTCACCTGTTGTTTCCTCTAATAATTACTAACATGTCTCCAACGACCAATTTTCATCGTAAAGGATCAAAATTGTGACCTTAGATTCTACCTAGGAAAGTAAGCAATCACATCATTTCAGCCTATTGAAAGATGGAGATCTGCCTGTGTAACATTTTTTTGCTCAACTGTTTAGTTGAGAAAATAAAAAGACAGGCAGGAATTTTAGGCCATTTAGTGGCAGGCCCAAAAAATTTCAGATATGGACTTCTGGCACAATCATACTTCATGCTGTTGGAAAGAACATTCTAGGGTGGTGTTTGTAAATGTTGATCTTAGCATTCTTAGTTCCAGAGTGCCAGAACTTTGTTTTTTTCTTAAATTCTCATACAAATAATTCCTTCCCAAAACTGAGAAAACTGAATTCAAATTGAGAGCTATTAATTAAATAGTGGATCTAGAAGAATATACAGCAACATTAATTTAAATTGACTTTCAGCCAAAAAGTTCCTAATTCAAGTATCGCACATGTAGACAAGCCACTCTGTGTTCAGTCTCTTGTTTTCTCTCTTTTCTAATATAAAAATCAGATGATGATAAGGTTGCTTGTTAAAATGCATGTGAAGCAGTCTGAAACAAGGACCCAAGACAGGTGAAAGAATGGAAATCTTCTGCTTCCTGTATCAAACACAAGCTCTACCGAGGGTGTCAAACTCGGGACCTGCGGGCTGGATGCGTCACACACAGGCAAAAAAGGGTGCGATACATCATGATACGTCACATGACATGATCGAGTTTGACACCGGTGCACCTATACAGAAACCTAGGCCACTACTGAACCAATTGATCCCGGTTCATCTATCTCCACTATCAACATCAATAAAATCTTCCTTGATAACAATGTGCATATATGGACATATCATCATTTTGTGTAAGCTTTTTTACTGCAAGCTCAATTATTTCTGATGCTGGGGTTTACTTCATCACAATAAACACAGGGCTGGTAAACTTGTTGAACCACAATTTACAGAATCTTTTGTTAACTCTGCTGGATACAGCTCCAGGGAACTATAGCTTAGAAGAGGAATATCTGGGAGTTGAAGTCCACAAATTTTAAAGTTGACAAGTCTGGAGACCTCTGGCTTAAAATATCTAATAGAATATAATTCTCACTTCAACGTCTAAAAATATCTTAAATGATGCATATCCTCATCTATTGCTTTATTTGTTAAAAAAATGATCTATTAATTTCTTCTTATCACAAGATTTCATTGTCACCATCTAGAAATAGAATAACAGAATTGGAAGGACCTTGGAGGTCTTCTAGTCCAACCCCCTGCCCAGGCAGGAAACCCTACACCACTTCAGACAAATGGTTATCCAAAATCTTCTTAAAAACTTCCAGTATTGGAGCATTCACAACTTCTGTTCCACTTATTAATTGTTCTAACTGTCAGGAAATTTCTCCTTAGTTCTAAGTTGCTTCTCTCCTTGATTAGTTTCCACCCATTGCTTCTTGTCCTACCCTCAGGTGCTTTCTATCTACAAGTTTTGAGCAGCACACACATGTGAATCAGGGGTGGGTTTCAAAACCCGTTGCTACCGATTTGCTTGTGGGCGCGCACGCCTGCGAACACACAACGCTTCTGCGCATGCGCAGAAGCATCCGGGCAGGTGGGCGGAGCCTCTCTCTGCTGCTGCTACTGGTTCACCGGATCCAGCAACCCACCACTGATGTGGATAGAGCATGCTCTCTAAAAACATTTTTTTAAAAGAAAAAAGAGGCATCAAAACTGGAAAGTGTGGAAGTAGGCAAGCCAATCTTTTATATGCAAATACAAGAAATAACATGTTTAAAGGAACATGTTCCCTAAAGAGGATTGCTAAATGAAAGAAACTTGTCATTTAGATAACATTTGTTATTCATTTCTTGAGCTCTCTTTGTTAAGTTTGGAAACCTGTTGGATAGGAATTCTGGAGATTGGGAAAGACTGCTATAGATCAAATGTTTTATAAAACATATAAAAATAAAGTTAATAGATCACACGGTAGTCATCAACATGACAACAAAAATCTTAGGTTTAGTAAGAGCTTCTAATGGTGAAAGAAACCGACTGAAACATAAAATCTCTTGTTCGTAACATTTAATATTAAGGAATCCATATCCTGTAATGTACAACTGAAGCTTTTATCACTATCAGTAAGTAACTTCCACTGCACATATTTTATTTTAGCATCCAGCTCAACTACAATTAATCACTGAAGTTGCTTTCTTTTAAAAAAGCTAAGTGGCCAATATTGTAATATATCTTAATTAAATGCTAAATACAATGGTATATTGCCAACAGTAGAAGTGCTTACTGCTGACAGGTCAGTGGTATGTGGAAATGCCCTTTGGAGACAGGGAAAGGATGAGGAGGGAGGGATGTTGCCTAGGGAATTGTCAGATAAGAGCTATCTTGCAGCTGCATAATGCATGGAGAAAGAGGCTCAAAAGGGATTCAAAAGAAATAAGTTCTCAGACTCTAAATGAGACAGTGGAATTTGTAATTTCAGACTTGCAAGGTTTGGTTAAAGCAGTCTTACAATAAAGTAGAAATAGCTCATCTGGTTGTGTTTCTTGTCTGATCTAGGCTGACATGACAGTGTAGGACCAGGCATTTTCCTCCTCCTCCTCTTTGGATCAAAGAAATCAAAATCAGCTCTAGAAATTTCCATTATCTATCAGAATGATTTTGAGGATTACGAAGGAGAAAGGAGAAAATGATTTTTTTTGGTGAATGGACTTTGTTCTTGAAGTTCCATAGATTGCCGAACAAAGGTTGAGTCTGCTGCTATTCAACTCAAATCCATAAATATTATCCTTAAATCTTATCTAAATCACTAAATTAATAGACAGCATTTTGCTTTCAAAGATTCTAAAGTTCTTGTACCAGTGGAAGAATCCTGAAGATATCATCTGATCCCAGAATATCACAATATTCTGATACAGGACTATGCAGAAATGGTATATAACATTTTGAACCATTCAATTCTTTTAATATCAAGAAACCAATGACAATCCTAATCAAAAAATTGGATTAAGTCTTAATAATTCTAAAGGATGGTTCTGAAGTTATGCTTTAAGGATTCCACAGGGCTCCATCTGATCTTCCATGCTGTTCAGCTTTTTACACAGGGCCATCTGGGATTGCAAATTGAGGTTTTCACATATACATTCAGCCCACTTTTTTCATGAAATCCAGGAGAATTCCACAATTATTTGTTTTGTGCACAATCACGGATTGCATTTATTAGATTTAAATCCTACTTTTCCCCCCCAGGAACCAAAAGCAGATTACATGGGAATCTTCCTTCATTCTTTCCCTACAAAAATCTCATGAACCTGCAAGAGAGAGCAACTCACCCAGTTGCCCAGTGAATTACCATGGCTAAAGATGAACTGTAATTTGAACCTTCCCTGTCTTAATCCATCACATCAGCTCTTGTTTTGCTGGAAGACAAATACGAACTTTGCATTTTGGATTCCAAATTAATGTCTCTTTCAAGATGAATTCAACCATTAGTGAATTCCCAGATATGTCTGTGTAGTGATTTTGGCAACAATATAGAAGACGTTTACTACCGATTTTCACTTATTATAATAACATACCTTCCTTTTAACTTTTGTTTGTTTATATCACTGCAGCATTTCAGCCATACTTACTCTGATATGATGTTGCAAGCTGATCCTGGCTCACTCTTAGAGGTAAAGAGCTCTCTGTGGACTGTTCTCCTGAGAGCACTTTCTTTGACGGATAGTACTTAGGCTTGATAACATATTCATGTGTTTGGCCATGATGCACATTCATCATCAAACTCTGGGATGAAAGTGGGATAATTCTGTTCAAAGAAATAAGAAAAATAGAGAAATTGATAGGAAAACATTGTTGGTCAGAAATTAAATTAATAACAACATAAACAACAAATAATTTCTAAGACTATGGCAACATATTTAAATCTTGATATTAAAAAAAATAAGCTAAGGAAACTTGCTATGTGATAGTTGCAAACATACAAGAAAATCACAACCCTTCCTTCTTACAATTGAACCCCAGTAAGTGCCTATGATTCCTATGATTGGGAAGACTTAAAACTCTCAGTTCACCAGGACATAAGTATGTACTTCAGCTCTAAGCTTAGAGTAATGGGAAAAAAGGAGGAGAAAGGGAAAAAAAGATAAGTCCCATATGCTACTGGAATAAACCCAATCGTTAATACCATTACAGTGGATTCTGAAAGAGATTCAAATACTTAATTTACTGAACATTGTTACTAATGTAACATCTTTGATTTTCAGAGATTATAAATAATAAGTAACATTCAATTCCTGGTGTGGACAAAAGCCTGCAACATATCAATAGTCTACCCACCATTTAAATCAGCAGCCAGGAACATATAATAAAACAAGGATATGCAGAAGTAGATTTACTTCTTTTAGATGTTTATTTAATTGCATGAGGTTAGCAAGAATTTTTGCCTTCTACACTGTAATAAAAACCACAATGAAATTGCTACTTCTTCCTCCTAAAAATTATATTGCCAAAATGAAGAAAGCTTGGAAAGCTAGGGATGGGTGTTTGATGTAGGATTGCGTTTTTCAGGTCTAGCATTCAAATAAATTTGTGAATTCTGATTTTTTTCAAATTTTAATTCTCTCTCTCTCTCTCTCTCTCTCTCTCTCTCGCTCTCGCTCTCTCTCTCATTCCCCCCCCCTCTTTCTCTCTTTCTTTCTTTTTGGCATCTTTCTCCAGCTGATGGATCTTGGGGTTCTAATGAAAAACAAAAGATTTTGCAAGCACAAAACCTCCCAATCTCTCTCAAACAATTTAGAAACTTTTTTTCCTTACTGATATCATTAATCTTTTTGGAATAGGAGGCTGTAACAAATGTAATAAATCATCATCATCTTGATTACACATTAAAAATATATGTTTATATACTGGTTCCATTCATACATAGCAAAAATGATTGCTGGCTTATTGTCATTGTATCTCTCTTCTCTTGTGAAAGCCACCACCAAAGTATAATAGTATACGGAATAGCCTAGCTAAGGTGGAACACTTTTTAGGCCTATTGGTTTCACAAAAGTTCACCATTTACTGTGTAAGTAAATTGCTTATATTTACAGGAATGAATTATTAACTCGGAATCGATAGCAACATTTTGACATACATACAACTTGTAACAAGGAAACCACACATTTCAATAATCAGCCTTTCACCAATTCAAAGTTTCAGCTATCTACAGTATGTGAATAGACAAAGGTTTAAAACTTGCTCTTAACACCAAAAGGCATGTTAAAGTCAATATATGGGATCCAACAGTGGCCAAACATAATCAATGGGTCCTGAAAACTTAATATTCCCTATGTTGCTTTTATGCAGATAGAAATTACTGCGGGAGTTGTGTTGGTCTCCTTGTTGAAATAAATTTAAAATCATTACATTTTATAGTATAAGCTCAAATATCACTCATCTAGAGCTCAAGAAAATTATCCTGGTATAAAAAAAAACCTTGGACTCCCTTTATCAAACAGTTATGACAGGCAGAGTTGAGAAAAATAACTTTTGGCAAGGAAAATGATGTCTAGACTAAATAAGCCAGTCCTAACTTGAGCTTTCTTTTATAAATGAATGCTATTTATTGGAAGTCTTATACTTCCTCTGCAGCCAACAACTGCTTAAAGAACCTGATCTTCTTCTTTTTTTTTTCAAAACATGGCTTAAGATTCTAAATGCCAATGTATATTTTCTAATTTAAATTTGTCAGAATATTTCCATTCCTAGTATATCCCTTTTCCTTACAGCAACCAACTGATGTATTTGTCATTCTGTTTTCGTGCAGTTATATTTACATATAACAGACAATAAAAGCCTGTCAAAAGCAACATATATTGTTCCACAATAAACTGCCAGCATAACAAATTCAGCCAAAAACCAGAAACATCAGTTGCATAATAACAAACAGAGACTGACGAGTAGTAGCTATTATTGGCAATTTTCTGAGAAGCTATATACTAACTGGGTCAGTACTATTAGTTCTGTAGCAAAATGGGAACTGTCTGTCCCAAAATACTGGCAAACAAGCCTTCTTGCTACTACAAGAGGCTGTCTAGGAAAGATGTAAATCTTCTTCCTGCCATATCCCATAAGGCTCTTTTGATTTAATCACTAGAGTTGTTACTGCTGTCCCCAGTAAATAGAATTAATTTGGGTTGAATACTACATTCCTTGGTAAGGAAATTCAAATCACCCAACAATTAAGTTTGTTAAGTATGGTATAACAAGGACAGAGTTCGCCTAGAATGACAGAAACCTAGTTTCAAATCCAGCTTCAGTCATCGAAACTCTCAAGATGTTTTTGGGCCAGTTGCTGAGAGAGAAAAATTGAGAAGGCACACCTTTCTTGAAAGGTGAAATAAAAATCCAACAAGCCAACAAATAGAATCACATTTCTTCTTTTCTTCGTCATGAAAAAAAGAGAGAAAGAGAGATCCAGTTTGAGGGAGCAGTTAACGCACCAGGCTAGAAACCAGGAGACCAGGAATTCTAGTCCCGCCTTAGGCATGAAGTCAGCTGGGTGACCTTAGACCCCTGATGGCGAACCTATGGCATGCGTGCCACAGGTGGCACATGAAGCCATCTCTGCGGGCACGCAAGCTATTGCCCTAGGTTGCCTTCACTGCCCATGTGCGCGTGCCGGCCATCTGATTTTCAGCTGGGCATGCCCATGCCACCCATGCCCTCCCAGGAGTCTCTACATGGCCCGTTTTGGATGCCAGGGTTCACATGGAGGCTCTGGGAGGGCGAAAAATGGGCCTTCCAGAAGTCCGGAAATGGGCTGTGTTTGCCCTCCCCAGGCTCCAGGAAAGCCTCCGGAGCCTGGGGATGGTGAAAAACAGGCCTATAGGGCCTATTGGAAATCCAAAAATGGGCTGTTTCTGGCCTCCGGAGGCTTCAGGGAGGTCTGTTAGGGGGTACGTGCATGCACAGAGGGTGGGGCATCACAGGGTGGGGCATGGGAGGCATTGCATTATGGGTGTGGGCACGCGCACACACGACAACACCCCCACACGCTCCCCACGCTTTTGGCACGCGATGGCAGAAAGGTTTGCCATCACTGCCTCTAGGCAAATTCCTCTATCTCAGCCCTGGGAAGGAAGCAATGATGAACTCCTTTGGAAATATAACCAGGCAAACTCCAGGGGCCTGCCATGGCAGATCGAACCTGGAAGTCCTAGCACCGTGATGGCGAACCTATGGCACGGGTGCCACAGGTGGCACGCGGAGCCATATTGGTGGGCACGCGAGTGTTGCCCTAGCTCAGCTCCAGCACACATGAGCACGCCGGCCAACTGATTTTCAGGCCTTCCGGTCCCACTGGAAGTCGGAAAACTGTCTGTTTCCGGCCTCCGGAAGGCCTCCGGGGGGATGGGAGAGGTTGTTTTTCCCCAACCCAGGCTCCTAAAAAGCCTCTGGAACCTGGGGAGGGGGAAAAACAGGCCTACTGGGCCATCACATGCCAAAAGCAGGGTGAAGTGTGGGGGGGTCACGTGCGCATATGCAGGAGGGTGGGGCGCATTGAATTATGGATGTGGGCACACGCACCCACAACTTCCCCCACTCCCCCTGCTTTTGGCATGCGACAGCAAAAAGGTTAGCCATCACTGTCCTAGCAGATGTCTTAACTGAGATAGAGTTTTAAGAGTATTTCTTCAATGGCTTTGGGCTAGTGAGCCTACAGTTGAAATAAAAAAAAAAAGAGTGCTCCCACAAACTTTGAGAAGAAGAAAGCCTGTTCAAAGGGCAAACTGGTGAGGACGTTGCCTTTGAAGCTTTCAGCCTCAAGGATCCTTCCCACTCCCCCATCATTATTTTGTTTTATTTTTTTTCAAAACAAAATATTAGGGTGGCCCACTATTTTACATTTTTAAGAATGCCTACAAAACAATATGGGGAAGGGAGATGATGCCAAAGCTTTTGCATTTTTAAAATTAGGAGAATTTAAAATTAACGAAGTTGGATATGTTAGGAGAATCAACAGCTACTATGACATTTGGATGCTTATACCAAAATACTAAGAAAGGAAACTATCTCGGATAGTCTATTACATAACATTAAAAATATTTTATGATAACAGAAACCATTCTAATATAATAGATGTGATGCATCTGAGTACAGATACAGAATGCTGTAACGTTGTCATCAGTGAAATGTGATAAATAGTGACATTCCAAGTCATAAATATTATAAGCACGATAAAAGTACAGACGCTTTTAAAATTTTGTTCATTAGAAGTGTATTTCAAATGCTGGTGATAGGTATATAATTTCCATTGAGGTTCTATTTATTATTCTGCAGCCAAAAAAATTTTTTCTCAATTTTTCTACATGTCCTGACCTTTGTTTTTCTTTTAAAATTTTGGCTAGCAAAATAGATTTATTTTTTTTAAAAAAATGCCCAGTTGAGCTTTAGTTCCCAGGTAGTCCTCAATTTACAACAGTTCATTTAGCAATTGTTTAAAATTACGATGGCCTCAGAAAGTGACTTACGATCTGTCCTCAAAATTACGACTGTCCTACCACACCCATTTTCATGTGGTTGCGATTCAGGCATTTGACAACTGGCATACATTTACAACAATTTCAGCATCTAAGGGTCCTGTAATTGCAGTTTGTGACCTTTCCAGCCAACTTCCAACAAGCAAAGTCAATTGAGGAAGCAGCATTCGTTTAACAACCATGGTAAAAGTGCTCGTAAAATCAGGTCTGATCATGTGATGACTCGCATTACACAACTGCGCTGACTTGTGATGGAAATTCCAGTTCCAAATGTGGTCATAATTTGTGGATGATTTGTATTTTATTATTTAGATTTTTAAGTATAAGTTTCTTTAAACTTGTTATTACTGTATTTTTCGGAGTATAAGACACACCGGAGTATAAGATGCACCTACCTTTTTTTGGTGAGGAAAAGAAGAAAAAGAAATCTCCCTCTACCTCTGCCTCTGCCTCTGAGCAATTTTACCTCTTAACAGCAAACAGCAAACAGCAAACAGCCTGCTTTACTTTCATTTTCATTTTCAGCATAGCTTGATTAGCACAAGGGGGAAAAAAATTTGCTCCAGCAATTTACCTCTCTGCAGCAAGCAGCAGAGCCCTGTGCAAAACAGCTGAGAGCAAATCAGCTGAGAGTTGGGAGGCCGATCCAATCAACTTGTGCTAATTAGGCTGTGCTGAAGCTGAAAGGAGCTGTTTTTTCTTGCTGTTTGCTTGCAAGGAGGTAACTGCTGGGAGGCAGAGGCCAAAGGGTGGGGGCCATTGGGTGGGCAGGGCTGCATTCGGTGTATAAGACGCACCTAAATTTTCAGCCCCTTTTAGGGAGAGAAAGACTGGCTCTTCTGAGAGGTAAAGTGATCAACAACCACTGTTTTCACAATGGCTACTAACTATGTAAGAATCCACCGATACTGCAGACTGATCCAAAAATTTTACTTAGCAAAAATTAAAATTAAGCTGAAGTCCCAAGTAATTAAAACCAGCATCTAGTCAAGTCAGTGAGAGTTGGTTCTGAATATTTCTCTCCTCCCAAATCAAATGATTTTAAATCCATTTCTCTGAAAACTTCAATTTTTGAAGAATGAATGAGGATTTTATTAAAGTTTTTCATGAATAAGTACTCTCTCCTAACTGTATGATATAGGGCAACTGTTTCTAATTTATAGCTCCCAGTAGCTCTAGCCAGAATGGCTAATTATGTGGGAAGCCGAGAGGCTTTCGTTAAAAACGGAGTCCACAATGTCTGCTCTAATAAGATTTTGAATTGACAATGTGGAAAGAACAATTGCTGCCAGTGAAAACTATAGGCAAACACATGATACAGAGGACACCATGGTTAAGGAAGAATGGCCTCACAAAAGATCTACAAATAACAAAGTAACAGTGGAAAACTCTTGAAGGCAAAGAGGTAGGAAAAAAGTTAATTGAGAGTCATTTTCTTCATCTATATAAGCATATCCTATTATGTCCAAGGGTCGGCTCTGTATGAGTGTTAAAGCATTTCAGAATGCACAGTTCATATTTTACCCCTGTTTTTCTTCAAGATACACACAAAGTCTGTCTGTTTAAAAACATTATTTTGAGGAATTGTGGCTTCAATGTGCTGCCAAGGACAACAAGCAAAAGACAATAAGTGGTACCATCAGTTTCATTTGTGGGATACTCTACCAAGAATAGGGAATTTTTAAATAAGTATTGTGAAACTGAATAGAAGGGACTAAGATCAGGCTCATAGGAAAAACTTAACTTCTGAAATACAGGTAGTTCTTGCTTAACAATCTTAATTGGGATTGACAACTCCACCGCTAAGCAAAATGGTCACTAAGTGGGAACTCTTATAAACTACAACTGCAGATTCTGGCTGAAAAATCTGGCAAGACTAATCAATTTCACAGCTTCTGCTTTTGTTTGTTTTCTAATCACTCCTCTGCCTTTGAAATGCTCAGTGTCTGCTTACTGACTTGTACTCATCAAAAACAATGCAAATGTTCCACAGCCCAGGGATAAAAGCCGCAGGCAGTTTACATGAACAGTTTACAGTATTCTCCATAATCCCTTCCTCTCCAATGCCTTTGTCTATGAGGGGAGAGTAGACTGCTAGATCTACACATGGATAAAAGCAAAGCAATTTTATCTGCAGCTGGAAAGGGTCAAGCAAAGACTAGATTGCTTGCAAAAATCTTGCTTTTTTTTCTTTCCCTCCCCCTCAAAGAGTACAGAAATTAGAAAGGAAGAGATTTCAAGAGAGTACTGTAAGTTGTTTGCATAGTTCACCTCTGATTCCTAGCCCAGGTTGCCAGCGTGATCACACTGCTTTCAATGTAAAGAAGAGAAAACATCTTACTCTCTTACAGTGCCTTTCTCTCCAATCTCTCTGCTCTGCAAAGCAGAGCAGGTGGATGGGAGAAAAAAAAAACAAGTTAGTCATAAGGTAGTACCTACTGGTTCTAATAGTGATCATGTGACTGAGGGAGGCTGCAAAAGTTGTAAATGGTCATAACTCAGCCGTAAATTATTTTCAGCAGCATCATAAGAATGAATGGTCACTGAATGGTAAATAAGCAAGGAATACCTGTAAAGTAGAAAGTGATCAAGTCACCAAGAAACTGGTAGTTTTTATAAAAGTGATTGTTTCAAAAAAATGTATGAAAAGTTATGTGCATAAGAAATTATAGTATGAAAAGGGGCGTTGGTCTTACCTGACACGCCCTTTCTCAGGACTACTTCCTCAAAGCTCTTGAGAGCCAGGTGTATCACTCGGACCTCCAACCAATTGATATCATGGCTCAGATCCTCCTGAGTCCACTGACCTTGAACCATGCATGATCCTAGGTGAGCTCCCCAGCCGAAGAGGCTGGCATCGGTTGTCAGAGTCAGACGATGAGGCTCTTGGAACATGCAGCCCCTGGAGATGGTGTCGGATATCCACCATTTGAGGGAAATGAGGACCTCTGGTGGAACCTGCACTCTGGTTGGGGTTGTACTCTGGTGAGCCCTCTGATATGGGAGGAAGAATCACTGCAAAGCCCTACTGTGGAGTCATGATACCAAAGTAGGACACCATCTTTCCCACGAGCTGCGATAGCAGCAGCAGAGATGCTGAACATTCCGTCCAGACACGTCTTGCCAATTCCCTCAGACTGGATTGGCACTCCTGGGAAAGATATACCTTGGACTCCACCGTATCTATGATTGCCCCCAGGTGGAGCAATTGAGTAGAGGGGACCAAATGGCTTTTGGCCAGATTTATGGAAAAGCCGTTTTGTTAGACCTAAATAGTTGTATCCAGGTCCCACCTCTCCAGGGATTCCGAACTGGACTGGATAAGTATGTTGTCCAGATAAAACTCAATTCTTATAGGCAGAGTTCAGAGATGGACCACCAGTGTGGCCATCAGTTTGGTGAACACCCTGTGGACAGAGGACAAGCTGAACGATAATGCCTGATATTGGTAATGTTTCCCCACATAGTGGAAGTGGAGAAACTGTCTGTGGGCTAGAAGGATGGGGACATGAAGGTACGCTTCCATCAGGTCCACTCTCCAAGATGGTCTGGAGTGACTGCATCTTGAACCGCCGGTAAACAATATGACGGTTCAGAGTCTTGAGATCAAGAATTGCCCTCCATTTCACTGAGGCCTTCCATGTTGCCCCTCTGGAACCAGCTGTATGGCCTGAATGTCCAATAGATGTTTTATGGCCAATCCCATGAGGTGCCACTTTCTCCGATCTTGCGATACAGGACAGTGGACAAAGAGCCTCAGAGGGGGAGGAATTCCAGGGAGAGGTCCGACTTCACCATCTCCCTGACCCAAGCATCCAAGATGGTGTCTTCCCACTGGTCGGCAAATAGCGCCAGACGGCCCCCTTTCGGAGGATCGGATGAGCAGTCATTTTGAGCGTCAAAAGGAACAATCCCTCCAACCCCAAAAGGACCGTTTGGGTGGATACCATTGTCTCTGCCTGCCCTGCCCTGTCCCTCTCTGAAGGGAAAAGGTCTTTGCCCCTGTTGCACCCCAAGTCCGCTGTCCGGTCCCCGAAAGGAGGGAGGGAGGATGAAAATATGGGGCCAGGCGTGATTCCACCCATCTGGACATGCTAGGCATGATTTTGCATTTGTCCCTGGATTTGACTAGAATAGGGTCCAGGGAGTCTCCAAACAATTTATCCCCAGAATACCGGGAAAGATGCCAGTTGCCACTTGTTCCTGGCATCGGCCTGCCACTGGCATACTGATGGCTTTTGCTGCAAATCTGGAGGCATTTAATGTAGTGTCCACAGAGAATTCTATCACTACCATTATTTTGTTGAGATCTTGGTGAGACCTTGTATCAGTGACTGGCAGTCGGTCTTGCAATTGTCTCAACCAGAGCAATGAAGCTCTGTTAAAGGATATAGCAGTGGCTGCCTTGACAGACCAGGCCGAAGCCTGATGGGCTTTGACCAGCGACTGCTCCGATTTCTTATCCTCAGCACGGAGATGTTCCTCTGGGGGTCTTGGCAAATTTGACTGTGAAGACAGAGCCACCATTGGGGTGTCAACTGCGGGAACGTGCAGAGCCTTGGCCAGGTCTGATCCCATGTTGTACAAGCACCTGTCCAAACTGTTGGGATTGGGCCCTGATCCGAGGGAGAACATTGTCTTTGCACAATGTCCAGAAAGAGCCTGGGAGCTGGTACTTCCTCCGACTCTATGGTAGGTTCTGCAAACAAGGGGTCTGCAGAATCAGTAGACTCCATGGCAGTCCCAGGATTTGCCTGGACAGTGCCCTGTCGGGTAGTTATCTTAGTCTTGTGAAGCAAGAACATAAAAAGATGAGGGCAAAACAGCCCCACAAAGGTTGGCTGGTCAGGCATAAGGCCTTCGTCGTCAGACAAGTCTATATCACACTGCATCTCCTCCCCTGACAGAGAGACCTGACTGAAAGAAGCAACTGAGCAGTCAGGGTCATTGAATGGTAGGGAGTCTCCCAACCCTTGAGGCCTTTGATGATAAACATGAGCCTGGAAAGATCAGATGCTACAGAAGCTCCCTTCTGTTGCAACCTGGCTGCAATGCCCTGTCTTATAATGTCAGAAATCAAGGCAGACATACTGAATGGGAATTGTGGTTTACAGGGCTGATCAGGCCGCAAGCCTGCAGCAGTGGGCATGAAGGTTGCCTCAGCCAAGGACATCCTATGCTCCATCAGTTGCTCTCAAGGGATCTCAGTTAGCCTTGGGGCTGGCATAGTGCCAAAAAGCAACTCACTGTTGCTGGGTAGAATAGGATCCTGCTCTATGTTGCCATCTGGGGACCATGCTGTTGAAAGGATCTCCTCCGGAATACCAGGCAGCTCAGATTGTCCTGTAGCAGAAAGCTGTGATCTTGGAGGCTCACTACTCTCCTTTTGGGCCTTCTAGATGGTTCACTCAATAGCTTTGTGCCTCTGCTGAGCCTCCCGTTCAGAAGCCTTAGAGGCCTTCTTTGGCTTATTACAGGCGTGAGACCGAGCCTTGTCCCGCTTTGAATGCCTGGACCCTGAGGGCCCTGTCTCATGCTCACTATCTTGTTCATGAAGGGCGTGCCCAGGAAATGTGGTAGCCATCTTGGAACCCCTGGAATGGGAGTCTAGGCCTGTGAGACTGGAGCCAAGTTATCACCACAGGTTGTGTGTGCGCCAAGCTCAGAGAGCCAACAGTGCTGGAAATAGCCCCTTTTTGTGGCTTGCAGCAGATTAATAGTGGAGGGGTCAGAGTCTGTGGCTAAGCCCCCCACACCGCTAATCCCTCCTGAGGCAAAACTGTCCTGGGGGCCGGAGCTAGGCTTGTGAACGCTGGCCCAAGGTGTTGAGATCAGCTGCCTGCGAGGCTCACAGAGATCTGAGCCTCCTGTGGTGATCTCCATTTGGCGCAATCTTACCCAGCTGTTCAAAATGGCCACCGATCATCCTTGCTGCATCTTTCAGGCTAGAGCTATGGAGCAGGCTTGTGGGCGCTGCCTTCAGTGTTAATTGCCAATGTTCCTTGCTGAGGCCTCCAGGCAAGCGCTACAGAACCAGGTTTGTGGGTGATGCCTTCGTGGGGCAAATGGGGCCAAATCCTCAGGTCCCCTGGGGGTCAGCAGTCTGAGGTTACGCCCGTGAGCACTTCCCTGAGATCTGCCGGCCAGCAGACCTCTCACCACCCTTGTGGCCTTCAGCGGGCTTGGGTTGAGTCACCCTTTACGCTGGAATGATAAGGGAGGCTCCTTAGCCAAACTGGGGCTGTCCCTGCAGAATTTGTAAGTAGAAGTTCAATTTGCTAGCTAGAAAAACAGTCAGCTCATTAAGAACACATCTGTCCAGCTAGACTGAGTCTAAAAGCTGGGAAGCAGGAGGAAGAGGTGTGGCTTAACAGTTTGCAGACTCAATCCTAGCAGCTAACAGACAGAATTAACCCATTCCTGACTGCTGTTCCCACCATTATGGAGAAAGTACATATTCTCAGATAAGAAAACCTGTATATACACAGTAGCAACTGGTAAGCTGTTAATGACCAAACACCAGGCTTTTCTAGCACTTCCTGTTCATCTTGCACTCACAGTTGTATGTCCTATGTGCAATTTGAACAGAGGAGATATGACATTGCATTGCTATGTGCCCATGTAGAAAAGCTATATCTTGGACTAGGTACTAACTTATACTAACTAATAACCAATTAACTTCACTTATAGAAGGGGCTCTAGTGTAGATCTTATCGAATTCAATTCCCATGTGAGCAACTTGTTTACAGTCCCAACGACATAGTCAGAAAATGACTAACTTTTGAGACTCTAAAAGTTGCAGTAATTGAATGCCACATATTCTTGGCTCAACTAACATGATTGTTTGCAAAAGTAGACACTTGGGACTACTTGCACAAATGAAAAACGTATTTTTGGAATTCAGCCTAGAAGTTTGCTGCTTGTCAATCAGCTGCTGATGTCCTGCATTTGTAAAGCATACAAATATTACAGTTGCTATCCTTCTTTAACCTTACTTAGGAAACTAAATGGTATACAGCCTGTTTCCCCCCCAAATTTGTCACCCTTTAATGAAGGGATAGGCAACCAAATCTAGGCAAAGAGTACTGTATCCCTGGCCTCAATTTTGGGATCAACACAGATAAACTATATGAAAAATAATCTAGCTGTTCTGCTGTAAAAATAGGTATAACTTCAGTCCAATATCAGCTTGCAAGAAGCAACTATAAGCTATTTCAGACACAGGCTTGAACCAACAATGTCTGGAAGAACTTGGCATTCTTATTCCAAAACTACTTTGCCTATATTTTTTTTAAGTGCTCTGGACCAAAAACCCAGACTGCATACCAGAAGTCTAGGAATAGGTTGTTTTCTTATTTGCATTAGGTAAATGTAAAGTCTATAAGTCATTCCTCTGGCTGTTTAGAAAATCTCTAGTTTCTTCTACAAATGCATTTTGTTTGTCTTTTTTTAAAAAAAATTGTCTGGCTAGAAACTCTGCATTTGAGAAAATTAAAAAATCCTGTACTTCAAATACGGATACACGCACACAAACACACAGAATCCAACCAAGAGCACCTGTAAATAGGACACCTCCCAGGATGCTGCCAAATTTGAAGCATTTTCAAAAATAAATAAATGAAAAGCAAAAATTCTATGTGGCATGTCCAATTCTTAGTCAATTTACTCTAAACTGCTCTAAACTAGTGGCCTGGATTTCTGTTGATATAATTAAATATTCCATATTTATTTAACAATACATTTCAGATCTATCCAACTGTCAAGAGTCAACAAAACAATTCCACGAAAAAACACAGATGGAAACACATTAAAGCTACAGTTGGCATTTATTTAATGGCTTGGTTTTTCTATATAAAAAACATAAGATGGTAATCTTTCTGTGGGAAAGTAGGAAAATTATTTCTGCAAAGGCAGAAAAATGGAATGGCTTGAAAAAGTATTTGACTGATGTCTGTGAGTATATATATATGTGAGAGTCTATAAGGTGTCTGAAATTGCATCCTTAAGCTTTGAGTTTAATTCTTTTGATTTAACATGCTTCATTATTGGATGTCTGCTCTAGGCTTTTTTCGTTCCTCCCACTCCTACAGACTTCAAAGCAATACATGCTTGAATTCCCAAATATATTAGCCTAGTTCAAATTATCATCTTAAGCAGCAGTTACTGCCCATCGATCAAGAGGAAAAAAGCAGAGGCACATACACACTGAGACCCCTAATAAGATTAAATTAAAACAATACCACAAGACTAAGACTAGTGAAGTAAAGGCACTAGCTGTGCCTTCTTCAACTGAACATAATCTCTTTGCATATAAACAACTATTATTGGTTCCCAATTGTTTTGACTCCACAAAATTAAAAATAACTGTCAATATTGATGACACCTCAATATAATGAAACAAACAACTAGAAATTACTATCTAGTTCAGCAAACCTATTTACTCTATTTTAATGGGGTAATAGAGTTTCATTAACATAAATTAAATAACCAGGCATACCAACAGCTATTATTATATCATGATAATGGCATGGAAATTCTTACTAACCCACCACTAAAATATTAGTGGGAATGGGACAACAGCAGAGGGATCTGATTGTCCACTATGCGAAAGCTGAACCAAACAAATATTGCCCCTAAATTCCTGGCCAGCATTGAGCTGAGGCAAACTGAACTATTTTGATGATAATTAGCAGATGGAAGCAGATAGGAAAAGTCTGTCTTAACCCTCTACAAAATCCACAAACTATAATTAAAAATAGCAATAGCAATAGCACTTAGACTTATATACCGCTTCATAGTGCTTTTACAGCCCTCTCTAAGCGGTTTACAGAGTCAGCGTATTGCCCCCAACAATCTGGGACTTCATTTTACCCACCTCGGAAGAATGGAAGGCTGAGTCAACCTTGAGCTGATGAGATTTGAACTGCCAAACTGCAGCAAGCAGTCAGCTGAAGTAGCCTGCAGTACTGCACTCTAACCACTGTGCCACTTTGCCTCTTAAAAATAAACTATATCTCATATCTCATTTATACAATTCTATCATCTACTATTCCTTTATTTCCTCATTTTTAAGTGTAATATAAATATTATTTAATATGAACATCCATTTTCCATAATTCATCACACTAAGAAGTCACATATCCAACCCACCAGTATTTAAGCATCCACAAATATGGGACTACCATTGAGGAGTAAAGATATTGAAGTAGAAATTTTAAAAATGGCTTAGTTTACACTGGAATGCGACATGCCTTATCTGGCATGTTTTAACTAATACGTGAAGTTTTTAAAAATTCACTAATTAAAAGTTCATCTTAATTAGGAAAATGCACATGCAAAACTGTATAAATTGATAAAATGGTATACAGAAGTGTGTTTTAAAAATGTTTGCAAAAGTTGTGTACATTGGGCAAAGTGCAAAAACACATATATACATCTATGTTTTTGTGGCAACTTTAAAAATCACTTTATTAAACTACTACAGGAATAGGATAAAGGAGGTCTCACTGTAAAAGATGAGAAACTTAAGAAGCTAAATAAATAGATTTGCCCATACTAAGTCTCCGTGGCATTAACTGCAATAATATATTTGTTAGAGTTAGGTTTATCACGTGACTCTCCTCCAATAATTCAATGGGGCTTGTTCTGCATTTATTTATTATTTATTATTTATTTATTTTATTTTATTTTATTTTTATTTTTATTTGATTTATATGCCGCCCTTCTCCGGAGACTCAGGGCGGCTTACAGTGCGTTAAGCAATAGCCTTCATACTTATATTTATACAAAGTCAGCTTATTGCCCCCACAATCTGGGTCCTCATTTTACCCACCTTAAAAAGGATGGAAGGCTGAGTCAACCTTGAGCCTGGTGGGATTCGAACTTGCAGTAATTGCAAGCAGCAGATGTTAATAGATGTTAATAACAGGGTGCTTTAAATATTTATTAATTCAATTTATATGCCGCCTTTCTCCGGAGACTCAGGGCGGCTTACAATGGATTTTTTTAAAAAAACATTATAAAAACATTTAAAAATTAAAACATTAAAACCCATTCACACCATTCATGGCCGGATCTCACAAGATCACAACAGCGAGATCAATGGTCCCAGGCCTGCTGGAAAAGCCAGGTCTTCACAGCTTTTCGGAAGGCCAATAGGGTGGGGGTGGTCCGAACCTCAGGAGGTAATTGGTTCCAGAGCTGGGGCAGCCACAGAGAAGGCCCTCCCCCGTGGGCCCGCCAGCTGGCATTGTTTAGTTGACGGGACCCGAAGGAGACCAACTCTGTGGGATCTTACCAGTCGCTGGGAGCTATGTGATAGAAGGAGGTCTCAGGCGGTCCTGAGCCACGGAGGGCTTCAAAGGTAATAACCAACACCTTGATATATTTGCCCCATAGCAGCAACCCTGTCTGACAGGGTTGGCTAAATGAGAGTGGCTGTCTCAATGTCACCTCTGTATTTCCGTGAAGTGAAGGTGGATTTTTTTATCTACTCCTAGTCTGACAATTTGCCTACTACATCTCACCATCTATCATTTTAATGCTAAGAAAGGTCAGCTACCTGGACTGGCAGAAAAATCATTATTGATCTGCAAATCTGTTGTATTTGCTTCATAAAGAAAAGCACAACATAAATGTCTATTTTTAAGAGCAAACATTACACAGGATTATTGCCTATAGCTTTAATCTATTTGTAGTTTATTATAGGCACTACACATACACGTGAGCATATTCTGGAAAAAGTGATTATTTCAGCAATGTAAAAACTTTTTTTTACCGTTTCCTACTTTCTCCTTGCAGAATCTTATCACGCTTGTATAATATGAAACCGCTCTAGTTGTTGCACAAAGGAAATAGGCCAAGATTATATATTTCAATACCTGTATCTGCTTGCCAAGAATGGCTAAACATCAGGCAAAATGAAGATATACTCAACATCTTAATTAGATTGAACAACAGAAAATAAATCAATCTACTAACACATCTGTTGAGGAAAACCTCAAAAAATATCTTACTCACTTTCATGTCTATATAGATTACAGCTTGTATCCCCTCCTAGATGAGTCATAAAGCGGTAAGATTTTTAAAGCCATTTTAGATGAAACCTGTCAAAAAAAATTAAATCAGTGTCGTCGTTCCCAACAAAAAAGCAGGAAGTTCCTCCTTCACCAACATACTTTTGGCATTAAAAAATGTATGTAAATGTTAAGTTAAACTTTTCTATATCGGCCTTCAATACAAAATGTCCATGTCATTTTAATAAAACTAAATATAATCAAGCAAGATAGAGATTAAAACGTCAGAGGTCACTACACCTATAAAAACACTAAACAGGCAAGTCATTTTGGAAACAGAAAATTCCATAGCAAAACACTGCCTAAGAAAGATCCCCTCATTTCAGATGATGGGAACTCACAGTGAAATACCACTGAACAAAATCCTTCTCAGCTACAAGAAGACTTTCTTCATGCAAGCCTCCAAAACAACTAAGGGACCATAGAAGGGACCTTTCATCTTCCAGAATTCTCCACAGCAGACACATAGGTTGTGAAATTCTGGGAGCTACAGATGACACAGCTAGAAAATACCCAGGCTAAAGAAGAATGTATTTCCAAAAGCAGAGCACCATTTCTCACAAATAATGGCCCAACACTCAACAATTGTGCCTTGTTGCAACTGACTTTTAAGTTTCTAAAGTTCAAGTTATTTCCTCCCCCACCTGTCCATAAATCCTGCTTCAAAGTGGACTACAGTGCACCATTATGTCTTTCAAACAGCTGAAAAGCCTCTCTAGTAAGATACAATGGTGAATGATACTGAAAATCTGTCATAATGACCATCTGTCACCAACTCATATCAATGGCTTTAAAAACCTTATCTATTAAGTGTACTTTCATTTTCCACAATCTTATTTTTCTACCAAGCCTATAAAATAAAACAGCTTCTTCAGATCTTTTAATACAGTAGCTGGACAAAGCCTCATTCAGGAAATTATATAAGGATGAACAAATAATTCAAACCTAGGTATTTTTTTAAAAAATGCCCTCTTAAATTTTGTATGTTTCTCACTGTGGTTTGTGCAGTGGGGTGGGGTGCTCCTGGGAGGGATGCGCAAAGTATTCCAGGCGTTTAGATCAAAAATATATTTTTCTAGCAAGATTACTCAAGGTGTGGCAGTCATCCCAGCTAAAGAAGCAGACATGAGCCGAGGTGGCACAGTGGTTAGAGCAGTTCAGCTGACTGCTAGTTCAGCAGATCAGTGGATCAAATCTCACCGGCTCAAGGTTGACTCAGCCTTCCATCCTTCCGAGGTGGGTAAAATGAGGACCCAGATTGTTGGGGGCAATATGCTATTTAGTATACTGTCTTTGGTGTAAGCTGCCCAGAGTCCTCGGAGAGTGGGCAGCATAGAAATATGACTAATAAAATAAATAATAAGAGTCCTGGTGGTGCAGTGGACTAATTCACTGTTATTAAGATCAGCTGCTTGCAATTACTGCAAGTTCAAATCCCACCAGGCTCAAGGTTGACTCAGCCTTCCATCCTTTCTAAGGTAGGTGAAATGAGGACCCAGATTGTGGGGGCAATATGCTGACTTTGTATAAATATACAAAAGTATGAAGGCTATTGCTTAACGCACTGTAAGCCGCCCTGAGTCTCCGGAGAAGGGCGGCATATAAATCAAATTAAAAAATAAAAAATAAAAATAAAAATAATATCTATACTGTATTGGGTAATAACTGCAATATAGGAAGATGCTGGAGGTGGATGATCAATTGCAAACAAGGATAAACCACTTCTTTATTTTACCAAGGAGATTACATGAATAGACAAGGTAAAAGTAATTGACAATATAATGATGAATCATAGTCCTCTCGGGTTAGTTGGCATTCATCCTGTTGAGGAATAGCCGAGAATCTTTTGGAATACTAATAGTGTTTATGAGACAGCTAGATTAAAGCCTTTTGGATAACTAGTTGTTATATTACTCTGAAAGAAAAGAAAAGAAAATCTGAAGCTGCAAAGATTGAATTACAGTGGAAACTTGGAGGCTTATAATTAAAAAGGGTAAAAAATTACAAAGGAGAAAAACTAATCCGCACCAACATATAACCAAATATACATCTAGCAGAGGCTCAATCGTTATTCTGTCCCAGGTCCTGGGAGAATAGACAGTCTTTAATTGCTTCCTAAACATCATTAGGATGGGACCCATCTGGATCTCCAGAGGCTAAGCACTTTGATAGAGAAGACTGCCCAGGTTCCACAAGACAACCCTACTTACCTGATGGGCGTGTACATAATGTCCGATCACACTAAACAAGCAGAAAGAACCAGGGATTAATAGTTCCTCAAATAATCAAGTCCATAGCACAAAGAGCTTTGTAAAGATAACCAGTACCTAAAAGCTGCATTTTGTTACTTGAGCATAAGAAAGTATGTCCACCACTGCCCATGCTGTTGCATTCTGACCTGGCTATAGCTTCCAAATGGCTGTCCAGTGTAGCTTCATGTAAAGTATGCTATAGTAATGCATTTATGAGCTTTCTAAGGTGTGAATGACTGTTTGAAGGATCACCTGGTCCAACTAAAGGTACAAGTAGCACACTAGAAGTACTTATGCAACAGCCCTCTTGCCTATAGCTATTACCAGCTCTTTGAACAGGAGCTGTGAGTCCAATATAACCCCCCAAGCATGTACTTGGAAAAGCTCAACACAGTAAAAAAATGAATGAATCAATTATACATGGCCTCTTAGGCATCAGCAAATTGAAAGAGACTGGAATTGGATACTTTCAGTCAGAAAAATCACACTATTTACTTATCAGGCCCCAAAAAACATATAATAGTATCAGGGGAATATTGTAAAGATGGTACTTGGGCACAAGGAAGTCAACAATTATTAATGTAATACTAATTACATTTTGCAAACAAGCCTTTAATATGGTAATCATCCAAATTTATGTTCCAATCTCTGATGCAGAAGAAGAGGAGGCATACTAGAATTTATTATATCAATTTATGTAGCAGCTCATTTCCAAGGCAGTCAGCACAGGATTAAATCCAATAAGAGCAAAAACATAAATAAATGTAGTAATACAATATTAGCATAATAGACTATGAGGACACTATAATCCAAGTCATACAATCACAGTTTGGACAAGGAAGGGGAAAAAAACCACTGACAATCTCATTCAATTTGCAGGCCCTAGACCCATGATGGTGAACCTATGGCATGCATGCCGGAAGTGGCACGCAGAGCCATCTCTCCGGGCACGCCAGCCATCGCCTGTTCCTCTTTCTGGTTCCGGCGCGCATGTGTGGGAACACCAGAAACCAGAAGAGCAACTCCATGGCGTGCATGTGCATGCTGGGAAGCTGAGTTTTTGGTTACTGGTGTGCGCATGCAAGCCAGTCAGCTGGAAACCTGAAGACCAGGTGACAGGCGCGCATGCACACACTGGAAACCGGAAGCTCAGCTTTCCAGTGCGTGCATGCACACCAAGGAGCTGCTCTTCCGGTTTCCAGCGCTCCCCCCTGCATGTATGCATGCTCCCATTTCAGCACTCAGTGATAAAAAGGTTCGCCAACACTGCCCTAGGCATTCTAGGACTATGAAATGTTGACCGGATTGGTGTTGAATAAATTAGAATACAATGCTGGCTCTCAGATGTCTTTTATGCAACCTTACATATAGCTGATTTCTAATTCAAACTTCAATTATATCAGCATACCATTTAGAAAGTTTATTTTTTCCATATTTTTCCATAAAGTCCCCCTGAAGAACTGTACTAACAGTAATAAAGCCAAAGCAATATTAGTCCCTTCCATCTGTTACTGAAAGTAAAATAGCTGCTTTCTACACACCTCTGCTTCACGTTTCGCAAGTTTAGTTAATCTTCTATCCAGAAATACACAAGTTTTTACCTTCCGCATATGCTACCCAATTTACTGCCCAGTAAATTGGGTATATTATAAATCGTCACTACAACAAACTTATACAGCAGCATGACCCCTTGGAGACAAATCTATTGTATAAGAATGTGGTCATTAGTTTGTGGACAGCCAGAGATAGTTGATGGTGAATGCATCCATTAACTCCACTCTTGGCATTTTGTTTCATTTTCACAGTAAACAACTACATCAGAGACAACATGGAACAGCCATTTAGCATAGGGGGTCTTGCAATGAATATGGCAAAATACATGGCATTCATAGCCCAAAATAGATGATGTATAATTAAAGGGCTAGTTCTGGATTATACATCATGCTCCTTTCATTGCTGAACAATGATTATTATCTCCTCATAATGGTACATCATGACCAGAATTCATTTAAAAAGTATTAAAATACAGTACACTGAAACAATCCTGCTGAAAAATATTGGAAAAAGGAATCTTACATTACCATTAGCGAAAAGGAGTTTAACAATCCTGAAGTGACTCTGGTATATACACATGGACTATAGTATTAGTTTAAAAAAGTAAGAACGTGTCTTGGGATGTTAAATAGGATTAAGCCCTTTATTTTCAAACCACCAAGGCCCTAATGAACAAAAGGGCAGTAAAGCAAGGCTAAGTATTTCTAAACTGAACATAGCTCTCATTATATGAGGGTATCTAATCCAGCCCAGGCACTCCAGATGGCAACAAGAGCTTAAAAATGGATTTTATGTATATATAATTTTTTTTTACTATTTTGCACATATGTAAGAATATTCCTTCAAACAGAACTACAGATCATAAAGCGTAGATATACAAAATGTGAGGAAATACATGTAAGATGAGATCAGCTCTGTTTTTTATTTTTTAAAGAAAATCTGGCTGTTGAAGGTATCAAAGAACTAGTTTCCCAAGTACAATCTCATACCCAGAACTAATTAATGTCCAACTACAACCATGAAACGTACAACCAAGAAGACTTTCAACATAGATTTTTGAATTAGTGACAGCTGAATTAGTAGCAGGTCCATGCAACAAGGCAAATTTAGGAGATTCTGTGAAAAAAATGTGCATTAAATGAGATAATGTGCCTATTTTATCATTTGATAATCCAAAAAACAAATAAACACTCTGCACTATACACTAGAAAAGAAGCACATTTTTTTTTTGTCAACAGATCTGACCAAATATGGTAGGATATCTGGCTCATTGTTAAGTTCTGCAAACTTCATTTCACAAACAATTTTCTGAACCAAATCCTATTTCTACACATTCCTGCAGATTATTCCATATACAGTATTATGTGAAAGCAAAGCCAGATACCATGTAAAACATATGCTGCTGACATTTAAAAAAACAGTAAGTGAAAGCATCTTGAAAATAAAAAGATGCTTTGAGCATAAAATCTAAAAATCTGAACAATACTCCGCACAGAATTTTGTATTATTCCTTCAATGAGAAATTTACAACAGAATACAGGTCACACAATTGGGCATTCATTTAAAGTTCAGGCTAGCTCAGTGTTTTCCATATGAAAGAAAAAGAATGAATAGGAGTATTGTACTGAATTCTCGAATATGTTCTTTATTTTGATAGTTAAAATTTGTCAGTACATATAGATAAAACCTAAGTGCTTATATGCTAACTAAAATCACTAGACAACTGTTTACAAAGACGTTAATCAAGATATTTAAAACGAAACAATGACATGGATTTCAGCTATATTACATTGCATATTACACAGGATATTAAATCAGATATAAAATCCTTTGTGAGTCATCCCTAATTTAAAACACTGGGACTATTATTGAAAGGAGAAAACCACAGTAACATTCATAATAAGTCAAACAACTTGGCAAAAATTATATAGTAACTTTCAGCAATTTGCCCCTTTCAGCATCAAAAAGAAGGTTTGCCTTTGAACTTCATTTATAGTGCAAGAAACATTTAGCAGGCATTCCCTACAAAGCCCACCAAAGCTAAAATAAAATTGAACTTGACAGTTATTATTGCTTCTCAACTGGCAGAGGACTTCCCAATACTTTATTGTGAAAAATCAATAGCAGCTTGTTTTAACCATTAATTTATTTGATTTCAATCACATACAATTGATATATATTCTATTTTTATTATGTTTATTAATTTCCCCCTTTCATTAAAAATTATAAGATATATATAAAAATTGTAAGATTTAATATTCCATAAACGTTGTGATTCACCAAACTGATACAAAACATGGTCATTGCTTCAAAAAGCTTTTGCATAGAAACCCCGCACAGTCCATTTCCACATAAACCAAGATTAGTAGACTCCCACAATGCAACACAGGCTAAAAATCTTCCCTGGTTTTGTAAGAGCCTCAAGTTGGATCCAAGTCTTTAAATCTGTCACAATTTGTTTCTGGACAGATCTCAACATGCAAAAAGCAGTTTCAATCGCTCTTCTCTGTAAGTCACATTGGTGATGCCAGGTAAGACCCTTTTTAATACCATAGTTCTTGTAGGAAGAAATAATTAATGACAGCTGTTCATCATCTAATCCTTGGGCTGCCCCAGTGGATAAAGAAGTTTCAAATTCATAGCTCTGTTTCACCTCCATGCACTCAGCAAACTATACCTGTATTCACAGGTATAACTGAAGCCTCAGGAATAGAGTTCTTCATAACTTCTTCGTCTCTTAGATGGCCTTCCAAGTGACTTTGGATATTTCTCCTTGTTCTAATGGGAAATTAATATTCCTATTTTTATATATTGCTATTTACTGTATCTCAAATGAAATTCACTATGGAATATAACTTTAAATTAAAATTAAAAAATTCTTTTTTTTCCCTAGGCTTTAGGCTTGTGTGGTTGGAGTCCCTTGTAGGGTATATGTATGTTGCTGTTGGCCAGATTTGCCAACATTACTGCAAATACTATTAAATTGGGGACAGCTGCTATATACAAAGAAAGAGTTAGGAATTGGACTGGACTGAAGCAGAGAAGGGGGGAGGGTAAGTGGAATCTGGAGGTTCCACAGGGATTGGGAGAAACAAAAAAAAGGCATATTTGCAAGGGAAACAGCTATGGTATGTACATGACACAAACAAAAGATGAATGGATGGGCTAGGGAAACAGAAAAGAAATATGTTTCTATACGGTGCTAAATATTTTCATCCAAAGAAAATAAAATATTTGCCCAGGCAAATTCCCAAAAATAAAATATTGCCCGGGTTGGATCAAAAGGATACAGCTGAACTCTACAGCTTTTTCTTTCATTGTGTAGCTTTCTCTCTACAAAACTATTTCTTAGATATTAAGAATGTTTTAAAAGCTTATTTCAAATTTCAGCCCACCTTTTGATCAACGGGTAAGTAACATAAAATTAATGAATTAGTCAAAAAGAAAACTAAGAGTGGTTTCTACACAGGCTATTTGTGTTACTCCAGAATGCTCTCTAAAGCAGGGGTCTGCAACCTTGGCCACTTTACAACTTGTGGACTTCAATTCCCAGAATTCCTCAGCCAGCATGTGCTGGCTGAGGAATTCTGGGAGTTGAAGTCCACAAGTGGCCAAGGATGCAGGCCAAGGTAAAATGGCCAAGGTTGCAGACTCCTGCCCTAAAGCTCTCTGTTCTCATGATCGGTGTTCAACTGAACGAATGTATTTCTGCAATAACTAAAAAAAAAGAGTGTTTCCATTTGCAGCAATGAGGTCCTGCAGAATGTGCACACTGTCTCTCTTCCCACCCAACTTTGCTCTTTCAATTCACCTAGCATTCGATGCACAGGTCCTTAAAGGGGAAAGGTGCCTTGGCAGCTTCACAAGTCATACTTCACAGGAACTGTTTAGATCGTTTCTGCATATTATCAGGCACTATATCCTGCTGGTTTCACTTTCAAATGCAACAGGATTTAAGTCGGACTGGTTGGTTGGTCTCTTTGCAGATTCTTGCATCTGTTTCCTTGGTGATAGACAGGGAAAAGAAGCTGAGGGAAAATTGACAAGAATTCTGCCTCCCACCCCTTTTCTTTTATAGAAGTCATCCAGCTGCAAAGAGTGCCATGCTGTTGATTGGAAAGGGGTCCCCCCCCCCAAGTGGCTCTGTTTTATGCATAGCTGAGGATGATGGGATTTTTGTTCTTTCAGAACCACCTCTTCTCCTCTAAGGCAACTTTTACTATTCTGACCCTGGTGTCTGTCTGTAAGCCTACTTTAGAATTTATACTCCTCCCTCCCAATTCCAGCCACTTCAATGTGTCACTATGGTTACAGCTGCTGAGAAGAACTTGCATAAGTACCAACAGCATGCTGCCTTTCACCATCACAGGTAAAAATAGGTTTTTAAATGCAACGAAGGAAGGGTAGCTTGGTGGTTTTGCAGCTATTCTTTGACAATAATCGCTTAGGGCTTTGGCTCATTCCTTGCCTTTTTCTTGCTTTCCAAGATCTACATTGGTAAAGATGACAGCATTAGTTGGCTTCAAAAGAGTTTGCAGGGATTCAGGAATGGAAAAAGTGTCGTGTGTAAATTCTCAAAAAAAAAGAAAGAAAGAAAGAAAAAGAAAATCTCTGCAGCCTAGAGCCTGAGACCATACTAAGTAGGGCATCAGGAGAAACTTTTCATCCAGAACAAACGAAATAATCAGCTGCTTAAAGGTCAAATGAAACTTTTCTCAGAAGCAGAAATATACAAGGATGATACCAATCGAACAAGCCATATTTGGGGCATACCACATACCTCCAGGACCCCACCTGTCAAAGATTAAAAGGCAAGCTTATGAGAAACCACTTTGCTAATGATCTCAGTCAGCTGCAGGACACGATCATTTAGGGAAGAAGTCTTTGATATGTCATTTACAGCTCAAAATATTACTTCAACTTCTTAGAAACCAATTGGATACCCTGTAAAATATGCCAGAGTAACTCTCGGCTAATCAGGGATAAATAAGCTTCTTACGACTAAGGGGTCACATTAATATTTAGGGGGCAGGGAAACAAGAGGTTGCAGGTGAGAGCACTGAAAATGTTTATTATAGTTTTCATCTGTTCTCCAGCTCAAAATAGCACAGAAAATGTGCCATCCCTTTTCAGTATAGAAGCATTGTCTTTGATCATGTGCCTTGTCACCCTCCCAGATAAACCACAGAAAATGCGACAAGCTGAACTACCGTAATTCTACTTTACTGTAAGGCTATATTGACAGAATCCTGCAAGTCTGAAGGCACAAACTTCCCACTTCTACTTTTAACTTCTTGATTCATTAAGATGGGTATTTCCTAAGTTTCTTTCTCTGGCCATTAAGTGACTGTGGGCTCCTGCCTCTCTTGACTGATAGTTTCCTGGACAGCATTTCCCCAGGGAAGGTTATTCATACATTCTATTATAGAATCTTGCAGACATAGAATTATTCTTTTCAGTCCATTCTTCTTAGAGCAATGCTACGCCAGCTATGGGCATTTATGAATGATATGGAAGAAACCTTCTCAGACCAATTCATTGATTTACAATCAGATTTGCTCACAGAACTGCCCTACAGGAAGAGCCAGAGAAGCGATATTGACAAGTGCCATCTTTCCTCGTAATTGTTATTTTTCCCTAGGAAAGGGTTTAAGCCAATATTTCCTTTTTTTCATTTCCTTCAGCTAACCATTTTGTTTCTGGCAAGTGAAATGTGATAAATTGGAAACTGGTTTCTCATAGGATACCTTCACAACTAGGGAAGATATATATGACACAGCCCCATGACACAAATTAAACAGAACGGGATTTGGCAGATACTTACTCATTTGCAATGTACTGGATATATTAGTAATATTTTTGTTAAATCCAGTCTAGAAACAATAATTTATGCATTTATTCACATTTATTCTACCCTCTGGAAGTAGAAAAAGCCTATCTACTCAAAATTCCAGTTCAGCAAAAAAGAGGTCAATCAAATTCTTTCTGCCAAGAAATGACATTTTGCAGAGAACTCAAATAAACCTCTTGAAATTCTGGCTATCTGTAGTTTGAAAATAAATACAAGGAAAAGTGAAGTTTGCCACCTACTGCCCAACAGCATAACAGTAAAAACACTGTATTAGCTTTGTATTTTCAAAATTCTAGATATGATTTATCCTTTCATTGAATATTATATATTTTCAATTACTAGACACAATATACTTTCCATTTTTTTCTTTTCTCCTTACAAATACATTAAGATAATATTATTTCAATTCACCGGGCCAAAAGAAACATTATTAACTAAAAAGAGTATCATATGAACACTGCATAATACATGTGATAGGATTACAATAAAGTTTATTATAGCATACAGCCTAGCAAGGAATCCCTTTGAAAAGAGGCCAACAATGTCATGTGTTCAAAAAAAATTGTCTGCCATCAAATTGGAAACAACAGAATAATAAAACAATAGTTCAGTTTCACATAAAGTTGAATACAACTGTTTTTGCATTTTCAATTAAAGGGATCAAAGAGCTTATGCTAAACAGAGAGCTCTATAGGCAAGCATACAACAATCTTGTATCTAGAAGCTTATATGTCTCAGTAGACAAAAGGGTATTAAGTGGTGTTTCAGAGTTCTTTCTTGCAAATGTCTACAATTCAAGATAAAAGACAGGGTTCTCTGAGGCTTTCTTTAAAAATAGCAATTTTGATTTCTGAACATTTGAAAAGGGGCTCAGTTTTCACAAGGTATTATTGAAAAGCTGGGAAGAATCCCTTATTCTATTTTAGCCATGCAGATTAAAGGTAATCTGAACTTCAATACTCTGAATTTATTTGAATGAGAACTCTTCAAGCAGTGCTGACTGAATCCCTTTTTACATTCTTTCCACATTTTGAATCTCAAATTCCTTGTGTCCCGCTTATGAATACACACACTACCTTCTGATCAGTTTAAGTAGTGTTCACAAGACCAGTAAGCGATCAAGTAAAATTATCAGCTATACTCAGCTAAAGTACAGAATGAGTCAGCTAAGTCACATAAAAGGGGTTTCAACTCAGCTTTCCATTGGTTGGCAATTTAGGTTTCCACAATCAATTCGAACCGATTGTCATCCGTCCATCCTGCTAGGCCACAGTATCGGGCCCAGAGATTCTACAAATGGGGAATGGTACACGCGGGAAGAGAAGAAGAAACAATTTTCACTTAATTTTGTTCTTTCTCAACCATCCTTTAGGAGACTGAGGGACTTTGCAATAGACGGCACAGGATGGGGGAACAGCTTAGGACAGTGATGTCAAACCTGTTAGACACTGAGTGCCCAAACTGCGCGCACACGCATGCCCAAAGGTGTGCGTGCATGAACGCAAACATGCGTGCATGTGCAGACATGCACAGCAGAGACCCGATGACCAGCTGGCCGGAGGGAGGCGGGCATCCCAACACCGGCAGCACAGCAAGAGGTAAGATCTTTTACTTTCGTGAGCTTCTGTTTCGTCGTTTGCAGGGAAACAGAAGCTCACAAAAGAAACGCCACGGAGATCTGACCTGGGGCAACGGCGCGTGTGCCAGCAGAGAGGGCTCTGTGTGCCACCTCTGGCACGTGTGCCATAGGTTTGCCATCATGGGCTTAGGAGAATATAAAATAAGGACATTACCCCAAATCACATCCTGTTCCATAAACATGAGCTCTCTCATTTGCAGAAACACTACTTAAATCCGGTTACATTCTCTAAACAAGTTTTTCTCAATCTTGGGAATTGTAAGATGTGTGGACTTCAACTCCCAGAATTCTCCATTCAGTTACCAAGTTACTCTAAAGGTATGTAGGTTATAGGATGTCATTAGGAAACCATTCAGATATGAAAGGACTGAAAGGACAGGCATGTAGAACTGTAACTCACATCAATTCCATACTGTATAACAGCCGGGGATAATAGAAAATTAGAATCCAACATCTGAATGCCACATGTTGCCTATTCATAATCTAACTGAAGTTTCACAAAAGATATAAAACATTTAACTATAAATGCAAACCTATTTACATATTTTCAACTTTTAAATTTGTATATACAATAATAGGGACTGTAATAACTAAACAATCTACACAGAAGAAACAGTATGATTTATACATAAAGCGCTATTTTGTATATACAAACTTTTATCATTTTTCTAAAGCAATTTCCTCCAATTATGCTGTGCTTTGATAACAGCATGTACAAAGAGGTATTTTTAACATAGGAAGATGAAACTGAACAAGCACATAAATTAACTAATTGTCCTAGAGACAGTATTAATTCTGACTTTAAAACTTGGTAAGATTACTTTTGACAATGGCCAATCAATCATGTCCTTTTCATTGCTGTACTTCCCCCCCCCCCAAATATTATTATTCTTGCTTTTAAAAGTCTACTGCAGGTCCCTTCCCTTAAATTTTGCCATCAAGGCAAATTCTGGTCCCAATTATGATCGTAAGTAGATGACTGTAGCGGAGGTGGGCTGCTGCCAGTTCGGACCGGTTAGCCTGAACTAGTTATTGCGATTCTGCGCAATTCAGAGAACCGGCAAATCGGACCACCAGCTGGCTCTGCCCCGCCCATTTTGGGGGCTGGTTTTTTGGGGCCGTTTTTCTGGCCAAAATCAGCCCAAAAATCAGCCTGAAAATAGCCCAAAATACAACCTGAAAAATGGCCCAAAAATGCTGGCTGTAGGAGGAAGAGAAGCCAGGTGAGCCAATCCAGGTGTGTCCTGGGTCCCCTCGTCCCAGAAGCAACAACCTCGCACTCTTTCTCTCTCTGCTACTAGCCCCCTTCTTCGCACAGGATCACCCAGCAATGGAGACAGAAAGGGAGAAGGGGACGGCATTTCTATATGCTCCTGTTTCTGTGTGGCACTCTCCCCTCAATGCTAGTGGCCACCACTGCCCCCTTCTCCCTCTCCGTCTCTGCTGCTGGGCAATCCTGTGCGAAGAAGGAGGCTAGCAGAGGGGAGAGTGCGAGGTAGCTGCTTCTGGAATGAGGGGATCCAGGAAGCGTCTGGGTCCAGCTTACCCAGCTTCTCTTCCTCTTACAGTCAGCTTTCCCAGTCTAGCTTGACGCAGTCTCTCTCTCACACACACGCACACACATGCACACAAACAGGTTGGATCTTTTTTTTCCTTCTCCTCCCCCCCTCCCCCACTGGAGACTCCTGGATTCCTTCCCCAACCCTGCCCGTCCCATACAGGTACCACCCACACAAGTGACGTAGAGTCACATGACCCCCACCATTTCATTGAAAAACCATGGTAACACATTTGGCATATTACATCATCTGGAGTAAAGATAAGATGATAAAAGACCACATTAAGGATTATTTTAAATTGCAACGTGGTGTGATGTAGACTCCAGAAGTAAAAATTTAAAAACGACTTAAATGTTGGTGAGTTCAAAAGAAGTCAGAAACTCTGTTCACCTCCAAGTACAAACCTGCATTTAAAAAGTGGGTCTCTAGTAGGGCCAGTTGTTGGTCCTTATTTTCTGTTCCAGTCCTTCCTGAAGGAGTTGTAGATAACAATACTTTTCTTTAAGACCCTAACCTCCTTTCCTTGTTCTGGTAATATCTATGGCAAAATCACTGGCAGAAGACATTTTAACTTTCTTCTGCAAGAAATGTTGGTTGCTTTAAGATGACTGATGAAAAATACCTTAGTTATAAAAGGCTGATATAGCTCAAATTGCTTTTGGGGTGGAGGAGGTGTACATGTACCTCAGGGATGGGTTCTACTTACCTTTACTACCGGTTCGCAACGGGATCGCAAAGCTTCTGCGCATGCGCAGATTATCGATGATGACATCCGGGGCAGTGGGCAGGGCCTCCTGCCGGTTTTACTTACCAGTTCTTGCAAACCAGTCTAAACCGGAGGCAACCCACCACTGATGTGCATCTATATCTATATCTAGGTCTATATAAACTATCTATGTATGAGGAATTCATTTACATATTTGTATACAAGCTTGCTGAAGAATATGGGTGACTATTGATCTAGACAATATTTTCTTTTTGAGATTCCTCAGCAACATTTATACCAATGAACTTATAAGAATCCACTTTATTTTTATTATAGCAGACACTTCATTCAAGGTCCTACTCCTGATTTTCCAGCTCTCAAGACAACCAAGTTTGAATCCAACTATTGGTGCTATTATACAAAACTGTCCTGCGTTCTCTCAGTGCCATGGCTACTGTCACTGATGGTCCACAAAATGCCACCAAACTAAATTCCTTGATACCATTCAACAAGTTTTCAAAGGCACTTATCCCACCAACATTACCTTTCATTGATGTAATATAGAAAAAGAATCAGACCTTTTCTTTTTTAAAAAAAGTCACAACCTTTAATTATAGAAAAATGTTGGTCTTATGAAAATGCTCAAAAGTGTAGAAAGTTCTCTATGTAACAGTCTATGAAGGAAGTTGAGGACACCATAAATTTGCCTTATAAGCTACTGTCCCATGTAGCTCGTAAAGCAAATTTAAAACATGGTCACACGCATACAGTAATGAAAAGGCTTACTGTGGCTGTGCCTGCTGAGTTAACCCAGGAGGTTTCTGCTTGAGTGTGAATGTCATCTGAGACATGGGATTCGATTTCTGCTGGACCTGCACCTTCTTTGAAAACATCTGTTGAGCTGACCGCTGAGGAATAGGCCAGGGTGGAGCAGCCGGACTTGATCCTCCAGGTGAAACAGTTTCTTGCTTGGTGGCATCCTCACAGACACTTCCTTTTGTACCTGGCTTACAGACACACAACTGGGGTCGTAGACACATCCCTCCATTCTGGCATGGTGGTGAACAGTTAGCTAAGGGGGGGAAAAGAGACAAGTGAATAGAAAGATAAAATATGTTTGTCTTACACAATCTTCAAGCAAAATCAACTCTTTGGGATTAAATTCTACACAGCGCAAACAGATCCCATATATGAAGTCATTGAAGTCATTGCTGAGTAGTAGACACAAATATTATATTTAAAGGTAAAGGTTCCCCTTGCACATATGTGCTAGTTGTTTCCGACTCTAGGGGGCGGTGCTCATCTCTGTTTCAAAGCTGAAGAGCCAGTGCTGTCTGAAAACATCTCTGTGGTCATGTGGCCGGCATGACTAAACACCAGAGGCACACGGAACGCTGTTACCTTCCCACTAAAGGTGGTCCCTATTTTTCTATTTGCATTTTTTAAGTGCTTTCAAACTGCTAGGTTGGCAGAAGCTGGGACAAGTAACGGGAGCTCACCCCATTACATGGCACTAGGGATTCGAACTGCTGAACTGCCGACCTTTCGATCAACAAGCTCAGTCTCTTAGCCACTGAGCCACCGCATCCTTTAATATTATACTTACGGTTGTACAAAATAGGCAGAATTTACAACTTCTTGAGATCCTCCGTCTCATGCTGTTTACTGGAGTTATCTGAAGAGTTAAATCTGGTGGAAGCTGTTATTATGACTATCAAATTAAGATTGATAGACTTAATTTGAATTCTTCACCCTGAATTTCTTCAGGGTGAAAATAAAAACCAGATTTCCCCAACCTGCTGCTACCTGGTTACAGCCATGCTGCCTGAGAGTTAAAGAAATTGAGCTTTATAGCTAAAGGGCGCTAACTGGAGAAAGGCTAATGTAGGTTGTTTGTTACCAGCAAATCTACAAATCTGTCTACATCAGCTACTTGGTTTATATACCATGACACAAATACTCAACCTTTATGGCACATTTGTTTTTATAAAAGCCACCCTCACTTTTGTCAAATCAATCAAATCAGTAGGTGTACAGTTTTTTGTGGTGGTGGGGGGGGAGAGGGAAACATATGGAATGTTTAGAACACGCTGCAAACAAAATATATCCAATTCACAAACTGATAGCTGTGAGATCTAGCCAGTTATAAAACTCTGGTTTACCCAAACACATGCAAATTCCTATATTTTGCCTCCTCCCTTCAAGATGATCACTACCAATCAATTAGGGGGAATTTCTGGCAACAGGGTCACTGAATAGAGAAGTAATCTTCATTACAGGATTTCAAATGAAAGTTGGGAGTCATTCATCAGGGAGATTTAGTAGGATTTGGTAGCTTCCAACACATGCATTCTACGATCCCTGCTTTTTTAATATCTTTTTCTTGGCAGGTAGACCAACTCATGCAAGGCACTGGATGGCAGCTACCCACTTTCATTTTCTAAAAAGTGTACGTGATCCATTTGAGGCATGCCAGCACCCACTTCCTTTTTGACGAAAATATCCAGACTTTGAAGGTACCAAGCAAGATTTCGGTGGTGGTACATAATGTATTTTCTCCCAAAAGCTGATGCTTCTGACAACTATAGAAGAGAAAGGCTTGTAAACTCAAAGGAGGCTGCAAATTTCTCTCTGATTGTTTTCAGATATATGGAAGTGTTTTCACAGATCACCAGTAGCCTGTTTGCCTCAAGTGTTGAGGAATATAACAACTTGGGCAAGTTTCAAGACTATGAGAAGTCAAGACAAATCAACCACAAAATGTAAATCTGTAGGACATGAATTATAGTCTTCTAGTAATCAGTAATGCCAACCATATGAGGATAAATAAACCAAAAAAAGAAAGTAGTCAATAACTTTAGCCTACTTCAATTAACAGCAATGCTAACTATACAGATATTATATACAACAGATGTACATTTTTTAAAAAAGTCAATGGTGCAACACTGCTGTGCAACACTTCTTTTGAGAAAGAAAACTTATTTGTTAATTATTTTAAAAGATAACACTTGAGAGCTGCACTTTATTTCTCTTTGGGTAAATATTTTTGCTGAGTACTATGGAAAAGGGTTGACACAGAAGTGCTTCATATGTTTTACATGTTTTGTCCTCCTTTTTGTTTTGTCCTCAAACAAAAAGAATACACCCTCTGGTACACATCAATTGCATTTCTCACTTTCAAATCTGCTCCATACTGTAAAAGTGAATTTGGCAAGCTGTTTCTATCTGGACTAAGAACTCATTGTTATTTCCAATCATCCAATTGCTTTCAGTTCTCCAATGAATGCAAAACAGAACCGCCATGTTCTTCTGGGCTCATGGGACCTTTAATTACATATAATATACAACAAGGAACTGACAGACCAAAAGCCTGATACTTAACCATAATGATTAGTTTAGGTGAGAATGATTGAGTAGTTGAGACAGATTTCCTACAGGCTTTGTAAAACCTTCTGCTGGTTAAGCACGCAATAACACTGGCAAAGCAATTGGTCATGCGTGATTTCAAGCCACCATCAGATTTCTTAGCACAACATAATTTACTTCTGCTCAATCTACAAACATAAACTGGCATTGGTCAACTGAACGCAATGAGCAGATCCAGCTCTTCTATTAGAGCAGATAACTGTCAATAGCATACCTCAGCTATCACCTGTAGCCAGATTATTATTATTATTATTAGTTAGCTAAAAGACTTTGGAATCTCACCCTTTTGTATATATCAGGCCTCTGAAACACTGGCACTTCTATCCTCTGGCTTTAAAATACAGAACAAGACACAGCATGTTTAATTCACCTCTTAGGAAAACACCCTTGAGTCAAATAGTTTTTATGCAATTGCTGGCAATAGTGAGAAAAGGCTGTTTTGTGTCACCTGGACCATTTCTAGCTGCCTTTCTATTGAAGCCACAATAACAAACAATACCAAATTGTTCAAAGACAACATATCAGGCTTCTAATTCAAAGTAAAAAATTTAACCTTTAAATAACATTTTATTTGTTATTGTTTTAAATATCCAGCACAATGTGATGTTATACTCAGTGAATGAAGTTCAGTGGGATTGGGCTCTGTATCTACCGTGCCCTAAGAACGAAATCCTCCTGAATTTTGCAGGCATTACATGCAAGGAATTAAGCATAGAACCCTACCGCTATTACGGAAGTGAGAGATTGTATGAAGGCTGGGAAAATAATGTAAGGGAGAGTAGACCTAAACAATCAAGAAACAGAAGGCAAGTCCATTGGCAGTTTATGTCATAAACAGCAACTCAATCCAGGTGGAATTCATAGAGACTCTGCTTTATGAAACTCACTATAGATGAGAGTAGGAAATCTTGAAGTTTCCAGGATTCTGTATTTACCTTAGTATATACTCAGCAAGCTGCCTGGGAGATGAAGTTCACATATCTTAAAGTTGCCAAGTATGAAAAACACAGTTCTACATTAAATATTCCTGACTAAAAAACATGTTGTTCTTATTTCATTGGCCTTGCCCAGATGCATGGGCATCAAATCCCACAATTTTCTTTAAACCCAAAATATTTTAATATCAAATTAAAATGCAGTATGCTGTTTGTCACTTGCGTGTTCCAAAAAGACCCTATGAAACTTCACACAGGCCCCTGATAGAATACAAGTAAGTAACAATTGCAGAATTAGGGGAAAACACAACCAATTAACTTTTATTAACCTTTTTAACTCTTAACCTTTCGTTAAGCTTTCCTCTGTTATTCTGAATAATTTTGCCTACCTAGATTCCCACCCTACCTGACCTCATTTTTATGTTAATTTTCTAAATTAAAACATAAAAAGCTGAGATGCTGCAAGGCAAAAAGCATCAGGCTTTAGCATTATCTTATTTTATTAAAAAAATCCCAGCATGCTCCCATTAAGAGAGCCCATAGCTTTCTTAGAATGGTTTTGCCGCCTCAGAAAAAAAACTAAATAAGCTGGGAGATGCAGATAACATCTTACTTGCCTAGAGGAAATGAAAAGAATAACATCAACAGTTTGGCTTCAGGTAAAGGGGTATTTTGTAACTAATTGTGATCTTGTGAGAGCATGTTGTAGAACTCCTGCAACATGCTTTCAAAATTCCAAGTGTGCTCAAACTGTTTCCTATCCCCAAAGTACAGCATTTGGAGGAAATTATTTATGCTAGCAAAATACATCATTAGGGTATTCTAGGATGCTCAGTTCTCTCTGAAAAATTTCCAGCATTGTACTCCTTGGTCATTGATGATCAGTCCGCAAGTTAAATTATCTGACGAATGACCAGTGTGGGGATTGTCTCGGTTTTATTACAGAATAGAATAAAATTCTTTATTGGACACACAAGGAATTTGTCTCCGGTGCATATGCTCTCAGTGTACATACTAGCAACAAGTGATAAATCATGATCGTAATTTTCATAAAATACATTTATTATAAATCATAAGATACAACATTTAGTGATAGTCATAGGATACTGAATAAGCAATCAACATAAATCATAATAGGATACTAAATAAAAACAACATAAATCATAAGATACAAACAACAAAGTTATAGTCATAAGAAGCTAAGGAAATACAGTAGGTAATAGGAAAGATGAGAAGGATAGCAATAGCAATTGCACTTAGACTTATATACCATTTTACAGTGCTTTTACAGCCCTCTCTAAGCAGTTTACAGAGTCAGCATATTGCCCCCAGCAATCTGGGTCCTCATTTTACCAACCTTAGAAGGACAGAAGGCTGAGTCAACTTTGAGCCTGTGAGACTCGAACTGCCAAACTGCAGGCAGTTGGCAGTCAGCAGAAGTAGCCTGCACTACTGCATTCTAATCACTTTGCCAGCACAGTAATACACCCTACTAGGTAGTTTGACATTCTAGGGCCGTGTTGGCGAACCTGTGGCACACAGAGCCCTCTCTGTGGGCATGTACTCCATTGCGCCAGCCCAGCTCCAATCGTGTTTCTCCATCACGTTTCACTCAATCAATTCCAACTTCCTGCGAAAGAAAAAGATCTCACAAAGTTGGAATTGAGTGAACTTTTTCACTCGCGTGCTTCACAATGGGGGAGATGGGGTCCCGTCCTCCTCCTAAAGCCCATTATGATGCAGAGCCACAATGCCACCCATGCGGCTCTTTCAGCCCTCTGCTGCGGCTCCCTATAACTCTGTCACAGGAGAAGGATAAAAGTGCTATCACGGCGGTGGCGGTGGGTGGAGCCTTAGGGCGGGCGTGAAGAGCCCCTACAGTTGCCTTTGCATGGCAACAGCATTCCACCTTCACTGCAATACATGTGCTGTTGCCACCAGCAAAGAGGGCTGGGAGACAACAGCGGGGGCGGATCTTGTGGGGTGGGGGGGCCATCCCCCAAGCCTGGCTTTCCTCCTCCCTTGACAGCGGGGCCAAGAGAAAGAAGGGGGCAGCATGGGGAAGCTGAGTGCTGAGCACAAAAGCCCAGCGGAGGGGTGGCTGGCCCAACAGAAGCACCCCCATTGGTGAATTGGACAGTGAAGAGGCCTGACCCAGCTCTTGCAGCGGGACACTGTTTGGTACCTCCAGATGTGAGCTGCCGTATTTGAAATGCGCCATGCCTTTGAGGAAACTGGGCAGCAATGGTTGGGGCCATGGGGGGGGCAGCAGACGCGTCAGGGCTGCTCCCCCCCTCCTCAGCAAGCTGGGTCTGGAGGAGCATGGAGAGTTGTGGGCTGAGCGTCGTAAGGTCAGAAGGCGTACTCCCACATCACCCCAACATGCGTTTCCAGTGTGCATTCCTCTGTTCTGAAGTGGGATTGAGTGGGGGGGGGGCTAGGGGGAAGGGAGCAGGGAGAAGGGGAGGAGGCTTCTGGGAGGAGAAGCCCGGCTGACCTTCTTTTTGGTATGGGGCGGGAGGAAGACCCAATAAAAATCCAATTTCCCCCAATAAATGGGGAAAATAAAGGCCCAGTGGTCCAGAATCCAAAAAGGGTGGGTGGGGTCTGTTTTTGGAGGATCAGAGAGGAAATCAGTTGAAATCTGTGTGGGAGGCTATTCAGAGAGGGATCTGCCTGGGTCTCTCCCTTAGATTCCCCCCTTCTGGCTTTCTTCCCTAGCCTCGTTTTAAGAAGAGGGGTAAGCAAGGTGAGACAATACTAGTTAAAACGCTGCGGGGGTGGGGTTAGTGTTAGGGTTTATTAAAGATGGGGGTGGGGAAAATATGCCATTCCTTTCCCTAGGATCCAGGGAAAGTAGAATAAAAATAGGTGTGTGTGTGTGTGTGTGTGTGTGTGTGTGTGTAAATAACAGCCCAGGATAGCTTCAGCCACAAACAACAGCTGCTGTTATTTTTGCTGTGAGCTTCTAAGCTACACAGAATTCTTCAATAAATACTAACAATAATGAATCATAATATACAGGATTAAAGGAAGGAAGGTGAAATCAGAGGAGGGAGGGAGGGAGGGAGGGAGGGAGGGAGGAAGGAAGGAAGGAAGGAAGGAAGGGTGAAATCAGAGGAGGTAGGTAGGTAGGTAGGTAGGTAGGAAGGAAGGAAAGAAGGAGGATGTGACGGCCCTCCAGAGGCTACTGCACTACATTCCCATCATTCCTGAGTTATGCTGTTAAAGAAATCTGGTGCCACCAGGGAGAAGTGAAATTCCTCACAAAACCTCATTATTCAGGTTAAATTGCCATGTTGGGACATTGTGATAAATAAATGGGTTTTGGATTGCAGTTTGGGCATTCAGTCCCTAAAAACTCGCCATCACTGTTCTAGGGCAAAGGACAGTGTTGTGGGAGTTAGTTGTTTAGCAGAGGGATGGTATGGGGGAAAAAACTGTTCTTGTATCTAATTGTTTTGCCGTGAAATGCCCTGTAGTGTCATCTTGAGGGAAGAAGTTGAAACAGTTTATGACCAGGATGTGGGGTCTGTTGATATTTTCACAAATGCTGTAATTTTTGTTGTTTTGTTTTTTAATTATTACAGTAGTTGGGATATTCAAGATGCACTGGTGGAATGAATTGGATGGACCACTGTTACATCAGATCCTCTTTCTCCTTATGGTATGGCTTCTCTGTCTTCAATGAAACAACTTTACATTAGAGATGTGACAAAAAGAAGGAAATACGTAATTGTAAAGAAACAAATGAATGAACTTTACATTAGACCCAGGGCTGATACAAGCAGTTTTCTTCTCAGTGCTGCTTAACAGTTATCTGCTTATTCTGATTCGGGCTCAGTGGCCTTAGTGAGTTGGGGAAATGGTTCTGTTTTATTTCTACCCAAACAGAAGACACTGGCTAATCTCTTCCATACTGCTGTCAAGAAAATGACATATCCAGGTGGTTGTCAGAAGTAAGGTTTGATAAGAGGAATTGATTAGTTTATGTGGATTTTACCCTAGCTCAAGCTAAGCATGCACATTCTACTACAGGGGTTCCCAAACTTGGCAGCTTTAAGACTTGTGGACTTTGACTGCTGGCTGGAGAATTCTGGGAGTCGAAGTCCACAAGTCTTAAAGCTGCCAAGTTTGGGAACCCCTGTTCTACTAAATTAATTGCAACACTCTCACCTCCAATCCTAACTTCCAAGTTAGGGTTGACAGAAATATGTCAGGGGAACCTATTTTGTATAATGCCTGCTGATGCATTTCTTGTGATTACAAATTACTACTTCTAGTAATTAAGGTTATCTAAAGTGAATGTTCTTTCATGATAAGACAAGGAAGGAAGGATGTAATGCCAATAAGTATTCATTAGAAATCAAGGTATACAAGTTTCTAAGCAACTTTCAGGCAGGAAGGCAAGTTCTCTAATGAAACAAAGCAGCCGTCAGTGAATAGAACTTTCCACATTTAGAAAACTGAACTTGGATAAAGGTGATCCATTTGCATTAATCTTATATTCTTTCATTCAACTAGACCAGGGGTCTGCATCCTTAAACACTCAAAGAGCCATTTGGACACATTTCCCACAGAAAAGAAAACACCGGGAGCCACAAAACCTGGGTTGGCATGGCCAACTCAACATCACTCACTTCCACCAATCACATGACACCCCCCCGTAGCCACGCCTACCCAGCAGGTCATTAGGGCAGAGAACCGGTTGATAAAAAACACTGGGAAGCACAAACCCCTTTTGACATCTCTCTCCCTACCTCCCCTCTCTCTGTATCTCTGTATCTCTCTCTCTCTCTCCCTGTCTCTCTTTATTTGCCCCGGCCACTTCTCAATTCCCCACCCTTGCCCTTATCTTCTCAGGCCAGGCGAGGAGTGACTGGGAGGGGGGGGGTGAGGAGGGGGGGGCAACCAGTGGTAGAATCACCTGACAGGGAGCCATAGCAGAGGGCCCAAAGAGCCGCATGCGGCTCCGGACCCACAAATTGCTGACACCCGAACTAAACAGATCTGTTCTTGAGTAAATCCTAAGAAATGGGGGGTCGTACTCCTTCACTTCTGAAAAAATTAATGGGAATTATCAAAAGATACTAAGGAGGCAAGAAAGGAAGCTACTTTGCCTGGCATCCTGTTTATCATTCATAGACTGCATACACAGGCATGCAATAATTTCTTTCTCATTTCAATATCTTCCATGAGCAGGGACAACTAAACTAGGGGATTATTTTAAAAATTAGTATTTTATCTGAATTAGGATTCCATCTTTCTCTTCTCAAACAAGCCAGAAAGTGTAACTTTGATTTGCAAATTTCTTCTGTATAAGAAACGCAACCAGCTAGGATTCCCAATTCAGAGGAGAAATTAAGGCTTTGTGAATGATAAAACAGGGCTCACCCTAAGTTTAATTTATTTATTTGATTTTTAAACCCCCCCTTCCTTTATTTCACGTTATAAATAACTCAAGGCAGCAAACATACTAATACTCCCCTTCCTCCTCCTGTTTGCCCCAGAACAACAATGTTGTCACTATGTAACTTGTGGCTCCTTAGGAATTGTGCAGTGCACCCTCGAAGATTAAAGCAGTTATGCATGGCCTCCTGAAGAACTGGAAATCACAGCTGTTGCTCTCAGTGGCATTCGGATGCCACAACCTGGGATGGTATATGGGTGATTCCAAAGAGTTATGCTAGCTTAAAAACCTCAGTGAACCTATCCTGTTATGCACATTACAAAACAGTTAATGTAGCCATTGGTATTTTATGGTGCCCAATACCCCTCAGCGGTCAAAGTTCTCAGTTACAAAACAAGCAGAGAGCTTCCATGCCTCAGAATGAGAACTGAATCCTTTCATGCATGGGAAAGAATGCAATAACACAGAATTATGCTACATCTTAAAAACAATACTTTATACCTTAAAACAGTTTTGCTGGCTAAGGAACTCTGGGAGTTGAAGTCCACAAATCTTAAAGTTGCCAAGTGTGGAGACCCCTGCCTTAAAACTACATCTGACACAGATTTCAACTCAAACAGGAAACTATTTCTAGACTGTAACCAATGCATGGGTTAGTACAGCCCAAACTTGAGTTTATATATGCATAGAATTTTGCAAGTTATTTAAACCAGAATAACTTCTTAGTAACATGAATCAAGCTTATTATAACGTATGACATTATTCAGCGATTTATATTATGTTAACATGGTTCCTGATACCATTTCTAGTAGACTTTAAATGTGATTAAATATATGCAATATGCTTAACTGGGTAAGATAATTTATATGAATTTTTAAATCCCTGGTTTATTCAGTTGAATTATAATCCTTTCATGGTCTTTCTTGTACGTATTTAAATGTTTTATTTAATGAGTTCAATCAAAAATAGTGTTCTATCTGTAGCCTAAATAAAACTAACCTCATAAAAAAAATTTAAAGGTTGAAGTAAATTAATTGGCCTAATAAATTAAATATTTGCTAGAGGTGTTTGAAAAATAAGATTATAGCTAATGCTGATTAGGTAAAGATTCTGTGGGAGACATCAAACTGAAAATTGTTTTTTTCTCCCATAACTGTCCTGGGCACATTTGGAAGAACAGATATAGTACAAAGTTACTCACAAAGTGTTAGATTAGATAGCATGCCACGGCTTCACAGGATGACACACAGGCCCAGAGATTGTTTCATAAGTAAAAGTAAAGTCTATATTCCAAACAATGTCATTAATGACCCATCCAAAGAATCATTAAACTATATTTTTAATGGAGGAGGAAGAAGGTGAAAAGACCTACTTCATACAATTATTATTTTAAATTTGTTATGGCTGACACTTCTGCAGATGTTGGATGGGTTACGATATCCAAGGAAATAGTAAAAACATAAAACAGCATAGACAGCCCAGACTAGAGCCCACTATAACAGTTGGCCTAATCAACACACCACAGGTACACCAGCAGAGCCAGATCCTCAAGGCTTTCTGCATCCCAACGAGAGAGGGCCCCACTTGAATCTTGGGAGGGGGGAGAAATTCTATTTCAGAGGGGAGGGCCACAACAGAAAAGGTATGCTTCCTCAGTCCCATAAGATGACAACATTTAATAGAGAGGCCTGGAGCACATGCACTCTGCCAGAACATACCAAGTGGACAGAAACCATAATCCGTGATCCGTCAAACAATCAGGCCCTATACCAGTGATGGCTAACCTTTTTGCCGTTGCGTGCCAAAAGCAGGGGGAGTGGGGGGGTGTCATGGGTGTGTGTGCCCACTTCCATAATTCAATGCGCCCCGCCCTCCTGCGCATGCACACGTGACCCCCCCACACTTTCCCTTGCTTTTGGCATGCGATGGCACAGTGGGCCCGATAGGCCTGCTTTTCCACCTCCCCAGGCTCCAGAGGCTTTCTAGGAGCCTGGGGAGGGCAAAAACAGCCTTCCCCATCCCCCCAGAGGCCTTCCGGAGGCCGGAAACCACTAGTTTCCCTACTTCCGGTAGGACTGGAAGGCCTGAAAATCAGTTGGCCGATGCGCGCATGTGGACTGGAACTGAGCTAGGGCAACACTCGTGTGCCCACCAATATGGCTCCGCGTGCCACCTGTGGCACCCGTGCCATAGGTTCGCCATCACGGCCCTATACCATAAAGGGCTTCATGGTGACAACCAGCACCTTGAACTGTTCCTGGAAGCCAACTGGCAGTCAATGCTGTTTGTTTCGCAATGGAAATACCTAGACATAATGTAAAATGAACATAACTGCTCATGCCACTAAATTTTGAACCAGTTGCTATAGCTTCCAGAGCTCTTCTTCAAGGTCAACCCTGTGTCGAGCACATTGCAATGATCCAGTCAGGAGGAGACCAGACCGTGAATAACTATCTGAACAGTCTATATATGAAGTGACAGCTAAGTTCTGAAAAATGGAAACCGAAATATACTTAATAGTAAGTTCAAATCAATGTATGGACTGATTTTCTAATTTCCAACCGTAATTTTGAAAGTATTCAGCATTCCATTCTCTACAACCTCCTGTTTGTTACCTACTGCACAGGACTCCCACTTTCCTCTGGTTCTTCTTTATCTTAAGTTTTCACCTCTTTCCATTTCTGCTTTCAAACCAGAATTTCTTTCACTCATCGTCATAATAAATCTTTGCTTTTTGGTTTTTTCTGCCCCATTTCCTTCAGTTCATGTAACTAAGCCATCTTTGGCTGCACAATCTTTTCATTTATCTCTTCCCACTACGAACATTAAGGATTAGATAAATTAATGACTTCTGCACAAACACAGACTTACAGCTCTCTCATGATAACAATTTGCTATCTGTCAATACAGTTTTCTGTATTTTGGCTCTATACTGGGGAGGGAGGAGCTCTTCTACAATTCTTGGCAGTACCAGAGGGTTAAATATGCAGGGCTATGTTTTTCTATAGAGACTATGACTTTATCATATTTGTGAAAGCACTGGGAATTCTAATAAAAGTGTGTGTCATTGCTGGAATTCTTGGTTGTCCCATTTAAAAACATCTGATGCATTCCTGTAGTGACATCTACAGTTGTGTAAACATGACCTCTGGAAATAAAGCAGAAGCCATGCCTTCTCCTTGCCAGTCTAAATCCTGCACTCCCAATCAAACCTTAAATTTTAGCTTTGAACAACACAGCCCATAAAGAGCACTGTATTCTTGGCTCTTTGTAATTTGTTAGTTAAATACAATCGCTATCTAAGCTGCTACAAATGTAGTATTCTGGAATGTTTCTGGTACCTAATAACTGAGTTTACTAGGCTGGATACTAAAAATGATCTCATGTTCCTATCATGCAATGGGTTTTTTTCAGTTAATGTTTGCATTCTTCGCATCATTGTGTAAACCTATAACATTTGCAGTGAATTACATTATGGCAGAGCAGAATAACTTAGGACCCACCAATTATTGGGTCTTGCAAATCCAGACAGTTGATAAACAGAAAAAAAGGTTGTTGGGTCTGGTGAATTATCCTATATCACTAGAAGCTACATTTGTCCAGATGGGTTATAATTTATGCACGCTTGTATTTGCACTAAGTTTTTTCTAACAATGAATCAATAAAAGCATCTTCCTTCTGTCCGTGAGAGGTAAGCTCTGCGAAGCAGCCAGCTTGATTTTGTTTATATATAGTGTTTTTCTATCAAGACACCTGGTCTACCCCAACATGTGGGAGGGGGCATTCTGTTCCCTTTCAGCTTTCAGCTCCAATCCAGGAGCCCTCAAGCAGTCGCATTCACAACAAACCATTTTATGCCAAATTTATATATGGTATATAAAATATATATAGCAAAATATAAATTTTATATGTGTGTGTGTGTGTGTGTGTGTGTGTGTAGGTCTTTGGTTATTCGGGTTTTCTCCCGCGTAAAATTTCTCCCGCGTAAAATTGGAAGTGTCTTGGCTTTTTTACGCGGGAGAAAACCCGAATAACCAAAGACCTACATACAAATACCTGCGAAAACCTCAGAAAACAAATATATATATATATATATATATATATATATATATATATATATATATATTCTCAAAAAAATAAAGGGAACACAAGCAGAAGACATCCGAGATCTGAATGTATGAAATAGCCTTATTAAATACTTTGTTTGTTACATACAGTAGTTTTGTGTTCCCTTTATTTTTTTGAGCAGTATATATTCAAACTATATGTTTTCAAAACCATACTACCATATTAGCCAGCTGTTGTATTTCAACTTGGTTTTCTCAGTTCGGTCTGGCCTCTCCATTTTCTCCATCCAGAAATATTTTAAAATGCCACCACTATTGCTGGAACTGAAATATGGGACATACCACAGCAGCAGTGGGAAACAAAACAAACACCTCTTCACAGTCTTGTTTAAAAAAAAAAAAGCCAAATGAGCATGTAAAGCACCAAAGTTCCACAATATCCATTCATCTGATTTATAAAGCTGACCAACTCCACAGTGGCTCTGGACAGCTTATATCCATAGAAACAATCCAAAAACAACAGCCGAAGAGAAACAACAATGCACATCCAGGAGAGCAATAAAACATCCAACCTAACATGCAGGGCCCCATTAAAAACCCACCACCCACCTAGCTCAAAGCCTGGGAGAAAAGCCATTTTTTAAAAGATACTTGGTGTCACACAAAACTAACAAAAGCTGTTGCAGAGTTTTGCATATTATGGTACAAAATCTGGCCAAGACCACTCTATTTATGATAGAAAATTATAGAGGGACAGGGTTACTCTACCATCCCCTTGCAGCACTGGAAAGCAAATCTGTGGTGACAGAAGCAATCTATGAGAGCTTACCATGACAGTCACATCACTGAAAGCAGTGTGCATTTCCCTATAATCAGAACTAAAATGCAGTGATACAAACAGATCAAAAATGCCTAAAAAATCAGGAGAGGAAAGTGGACATTAGCTCACTGACAAGCCTAAGTTTTACACTTGCAAAGACATGGCATAAAATTGCCATGGTTGTAGTCAGCAACTACATTGTTTCTTCTCTTTCCCCAAACTACCAAAGAAAATAGAATCTCAGTCAATTCTGCATCAGCTATAGGAATATTATGAAAAAAACAGGGCTACTCTATCAGAATTGGTAACATCCAGGGGTGAAATTTACTTACCTTCCCTACCGGTTCGCCAATGTGCGCCACTGTCGTGGCGCACTGTCGCATGCGCAGAGGCTTAAAATGTCACAAAAAAGCAACGTCATCACGCTCGCGTAGGTGGGCGGAGCCTCCTGCAGCCACCACTACCAATTCGCCCAAGCCAGATAGAACTGGCTGGATTTCACCTCTGGTAACATCCAGTTGACCACTAAATCGTAGCAAAGACCTGCACGAAGTACTAACCCTTTGCTGCCACCTAGCAGCCGTCCAGCTTTCTGCAATCCAAACCTGGTAGTCCTACCAGAAATATATAAAGATAGCCCTCGACGTATGAACACAATTCGGACTGGAACTTCCATTGCTAAGCAAAATGGTTATTAAGTGACCCCATTTTACCACCCAATTTTTTACCATGATTGCTAAGCGAATCACTGGAGATGTTAAGTGAATCGCACCATCGTTAAGCAAATATGGCTTCCCCCATTGACTTTTGCTTATTTAAAGCCATCTGGCAAGGTTGCAAAAGGCAATCGTGTGATTCTGGGACGCTGCAACCGTGGTGAATACATAACAGTTGACAAAGCAACCAAATTTTAATCACATGACCATGGCGATGTTGCATCAGATATAAGTCATTGTTTTTCAGTACTGTTGTGATTTCAGTCAGTAAACAAATGGTTGAAAGTTGAGAACTACCTGCAAGTTCTTACAGGAACTGCTAACCACAGTTCTTCACTTTATTTATTTATTTATTAAATTTATATACCGCCCTACTCCCGAAGGACTCAGGGCGGTGAACAGTTAAACGATAAATACATGTGATACAGATGTTCAATAACCGATTAAAATACAATTAAATGGTTTAGTTCGGAAATAGAATTAAATTAAACATCTCAAATTTATAGGGCAGATTCAAAATTTAAAAATTTAAACGTAGTTTTAAATGAGGTTAGGTCAGGGTGGCCTGCTTGAATAGAAATGTTTTGAGGGCACGACGGAAAGCACAAAGATCCGGGATTATCCGTATCTCCGAGGGCAGCTGGTTCCAGATGGTGGGTGCTCCCACAGAGAAGGCTCTCCCCCTGGGGGCCGCCAGTCGACACTGTTTGACCGACGGCACCCTGAGAAGTCCCTCTCTATGGGAGCATGCTGGTCGGTGGGAGGGTATTGGTGGCAGAAGGCGGTCTCGTAGATACCCCGGTCCTAAGCCATTATCAGGACAGGCTCTTCTATATCATTCATTGTCACATAAAATTTACACAACAATAAACTGTTCTTTGTTGCCATTAGACTGCCTATTACAGAGGTGGGTTTCAGCAGGTTCTGACCAGTTCTGGAGAACCAGTAGCGAAAATTTTGAGTAGTTCGGAGAACCGGTAGTAAAAATTCTGACTGGCCCGATCTCCATCTATTCTCTGCCTCCCAAGTCCCAGCTGATCGGGAGGAAATGGGGATTTTGCAGTAACCTTCCCCTGGAGTGGGGAGGGAATGGAGATTTTACAGTATCCTTCCCTTGCCACGCCCACCAAGCCACACCTGCCACGCCCACGCCCACTAAGCCACAGCCACAGAACCAGTAGTAAAAAATTTTGAAGCCCACCACTGGCCTATTATGTTCTAAAATATATCGGGCCTTCTCTTGAATGGAATCAGTTTGGAAAAATATATACAGCTTCTTTCTGAATGGCATTTTGCCAAAAATCTAAGGAGATGTGCATTTTATTTTGGGCTTTTCTTCAGCATACTAATACTTAAGCTGATCGACTGCTATAATCCGATTTGGCTATCTCTTTTCTGGTTTGTTTGGTGTTTTTTTTTTTTACTTTGTGGGAGTTTTTAAAAGGTTTTGTTAATCTTTAATGAGTTGTCTTGAGTGCTTCATACCAAGGCATAAGATGTAACACAAATGTTTTCATCTTTCTCAAGATATGTATCTGGAGCCAAAGCTGCTTGTCTCCATGTCTTCAGAAACAGGAACACACAAGAAGAAGTTAGGTGATGAGATGCTTTGAATAAACAAAAAACATAAGGCTGCTGGAAAGGAAAGAAAGAAACGAAGAGAGACTGCTGAAACATACAGCTTCCATAATAGATACTCTGCCTTGGTAACTTCAGGCTTAAAGCATAACCTACAACTGCAGGGACAAAGAACCACATTTAGTAAAGGAATTCACAGGGATGAAGAAACCAGGCTGCAAAACCAGAATTCTACAATCTTCCATCTTCTCTCCGTAAACACCAGTTCAGAGTTTTCAATTATTGGCATCTACCCATACTTTTCAATATGAAATATTATACAGGATTTACGATAGTCATTTATTTTCAGACCAAATCTGGGAAACCCGCTAGCCACAGATTTCTACTTCCAAGAGACATTAGCATAATTATCAGAGTTGCAGATCTCTATTTTCCTTTTCACGTGACAAATCCTTGCAATGATAATTATGAAGCCTCAACAGAGTGCTGGCAGGCCTCGTTCCCCCCACCCTCAGGCCTCCAAGCTCCTCCCCATATGTTAGCATTCTTAACAAGTTTATTTTCTAGCAAATGAGTGTTTTGTGACTGACCACATCTTCAAGGGCAAACATTTTATGAACTGGCAGTTCTCACCACAACAGATATTGGTGTTCTGCATCCAGAACCTGTTAGTCTACATTATATTTCAGATCCTCTAAACCAGTGTGTCTCAACCTCAACAGCTTTAAGATGTTACCTGGGGGATTCTGGGAGTAGACATTCACACATATTAAAGTTGTTGAGACTAAAAAAACACTGTGGTAAACTATAGTAACCTAGCATACGTGGTCCCATGCACAGTCATGACTGTGTCCCATCTGCAACACAGTCCCTTAAATCCCAAAACCTTCAGTACTTAGATCCAAGCCTGGATAAAATCTGATCCAAAAAATTTCCAGAATGCTTTGTGTCTACCAGATATCCCTGGTTACTCCATTATTGAGATGGAATAGCCAGAGTTCCACAGGTGTCTGTACCAGCAACACTAAATCTCTTTTTACCTTACCCACTCTTATATGATTAATATAATCATTTCAATCATTTAGTCATTTCATCATCTCTTCTATCTTTCTGCAATCAGCATCTGCTTGGAATCAAAAGATTCTTCTTTTGCATTTCTGTTATACCATGTGTCAATCCTTTTAGGCTGCACTATGTTAGAAAATGAAAACTGAATAAACTGTTTTTTTTAAAGCAGCGTGATATGTCTGACAGGATCCATATCTCAAGAGGATACAAGCAGAGACCACTCAAAATTCTCTCAGAATTCCAAGTGCGTCCATTGATAAAAAGGCTGATTCTACACTTAGTGTGTGTGGAATGGATTAGCTCACAGTTACCCTTATTACACTAGAGAGTTTCCATTCTATTACCAAGGACAGGTTTCATTCATGTGGAAAGTTTCCAGGCTATTGAAAGAATCACGTGTGACCATGACTATATATTATAGCAGCATGAAGAACTCAAAACATAAAGGATGTTTTTAATAGCTTCTGCATTATAAAGATAACAAGTGGGCTCCCTTCTCATTTGACCAACACCCGATATATGGAGCATATATTCAGTTCCTGCTTGTCAGGACTCAGTGCTTATTGCTTAAGGTCCAATGTTTGCATTACATTTGAAGTGTCAGAGTCATTTTCATGTGGTCAGTAATTCTTAAGAATGCACAGCCACAAGGAATTTACCACATCCTGAAGAAGTTTATCTTTCCAATGGGTCTTTAAAATATGGTGAACAGCAGACCTTGTTTTTTTAAAAAAGTCACCACATGAAAATGATAAAGAAACTTTAAGTCATGGTGATGTCAGAATCTAGAGGCCCAACTAGTTCATTTCTCCCACATGCAAGCTCCATGCATGGGAGGCATACTGGTCCTAACCACCCAGAGTCAATGGGAGTAAGGCAGCATATAAATTTAATATATTATTAGTCAGCCAGATATAGAGACTGAATTTGATATTTTTGTCCTTCCCAAGCTGCCTTATGAAATTGACTGATGGTGATTTTGTCAATGTTGTTGGTATTCGAGTGGTGCTCCAGTTTGTATTCAGAAATCCCACAATGTTTTAATCTGCTCATTTTTTTACTATTTTTTCAACTCTTATATTCCAACCAATTTTTCATTAGTGGCACATGATAATTTTTCAGTTGTTCTGGTGAATCATTTTGGCCTTGGTGTTATGTCTTTGTTTATAAACAGTTTGTGCGATCTTCTGCATGAGCTGAGTATATAATCAACTGTTTCTTCTGCCTTTTTTTGCACAATATGCGCTTTGAATCATTGGATGGTTTTTTTCAGTTCTGGCTTTAGATTGCATTAGTTGAAACAGATTGCTCTTGAGCAACCAAAATTAAGCCTTCAGTTTCTTTTCTTTTCTTTTTTTTATGTTCCAGTTGTTAGCCATTTTCAAGTTTTATCCTTATCCACTTTCCTTTCAACCTTTTGCAGAAATTGACCATGCAATGTTTTTCCTTCCCAGTATTCTATCTGTGTTATATTATTTTGATATTCATGTTTATTTCCTGCACATTTATTAACATGGTTATTATTCTGAGGGAACTTCGGTGATAACAGAATTAATAAAAACAAGCTAATATGAAGCAAGATAGTTTTATTTGCTTACTATATTTTTAGTGCTACCATACCATGGTAAAAAATAAAAATACACTATTAAGTCAAAGCCCATCACAACCACTCACTAAGACAATACAATAAATGAAATCAAATAAAAGCATATCAGCAACAGCACTAAAACTAAAATAAATAAGCGTCCAATGACCAGATATTAACATACACATATTAGAAACTCTCCAAACACAAGAAATGGTAGAAAGAAAAGAAGTTCCATACTAGTAGTTATAACAGTGAATAAACCAACACAAAGCATTAGTGAACTTTTGCAGCTGTAGGGAGAAGTTAGCTACAAAAATAAGTTGCTTCACTTCTTAAGAAGAGGAAGGAAGAATGATCCATTAAGGCATGCCCTGAGAGATGAAAGCTTCCAATATGAACCTCAACATGGACCTTAAGGAATGCATATCAAAATGCAAATGCGTTGTTGTAATAACATATGCTTGAGCAACAGATGCTCAGACCCATAAAGCCATTGCTTTGTTGCACATTAAAGGCAGATTATTTTCCGTCTGGGATGGGAATGTACTAGATTACAGTGTGTCCCCAATAAAGCATTGCTACTTCTGCATGCAGGCTGGGAGACAGTCATTCTCATCAGGAATGCATTGGATGTGTTTCTATATGTAAATGTGGAATGAAACAGAAGCATTTATTTGTAACTATGTAAAATCAAGGTCTTTGCAGGACATCTGCAAGCCAGACTGAGGGAAACAATTTCAGCAGTAGGAACAAAGGAAGCAGCATCATATGAAGACCAGGTGGGCAAGAGCCAATTAACTTTTCCCCACCTGTCACCATTTTCCTCTGCATAATCCAATGTCTGTTCATTCTGTGAAAATACTGCATTAATACAGACTTCAATATTAACATCGCAATGGCTGTGAAAATCACAACAAACCAGATATTTTTAGAACCGTTTCTAGCCCTTTGAACTGAAAAGATGAATCATTCATTAACATATTAATATTAATGAATATTAATTGATAGGATGTTGGAAAGAGGAAAGGAAGTCAGTAATTTCATTGGCATGGGCCTGCGGCTTTCTTCTCTGTATTATTTTTTTTTAATTTTTCAATAGATGTTTGAAAATATTAGCCAGCTTTTCTTAAAAAGGTATTACAAATGAATAGCAACTGATAACATCCTGCATAAATACCATGTTTGTGTGCAAAGCATCAAAATATTAATTTTCTATTGAGTGAGATACACATGGGTCTGTCTTCTGTCAGTGCTAGGAAAAAATGAACAAAGTCGTACTAAAATTAGAAGCAAGATCCTGGGGGTCACAAGGGTTTGCTCACAAAAGCCATTTGTCAATATCATTTTATAAAACATTAGAATTAAATTAATTAAATTAAAAGTCTTCCCAATAAGAACTGGAACAGAGGCAGCCTGTGTATTTATTCCTTTGATACCGGTATATATTGGAAGCATTCAAAGGAATTGCTTCATGGATCTTTCCAGGGGTAGCTGAAAGTAGCCACCAAGAATGCCTGGGGCTAAATTCTTTGGGCTTATGTGATATATTAAGAATGTAACACTGAGTCTCAGCAATTATTTTATCTTTTCTTCTATAATGGATTTCTGTAGAATGAAAGCAGGTGATTCAAACAGAGGAGAAGGTTGTAGGCAGAAGATGACAACATTTATACCTGCAGCAAAATTTCGTGACTAAGGTAAGGCAGCACACAACAAAATCCTTTAAGAATCCTGACGCACAGTCACTCACGCCCTTGTCACCTCCCGGCTGGACTATTGTAATGCTCTCTACATGGGGCTCCCCTTGAAGAGCACTCGGAAGCTCCAACTGGTCCAGAATGCGGCCGCGCGGGTGGTTATGGGCGCGACTCATTGCACCCACATGACACCTCTCCTGCGCGAGTTGCACTGGCTCCCAATGGTCTTCCGGGTGCGATTCAAGGTGTTGGTTACCACCTTTAAAGTGCTCCATGGCATAAGACCAGGGTACTTTCGAGACCACCTTCTGCCACCGATAGCCTCCCACCGACCAGTTCGCTCGCACAGAGAGGGACTCCTCAGGGTGCCGTCAGCCAAATTATGTCGGCTGGCGAGACCGCAACACCCAGGAGGAGAGCCTTCTCTGTGGGAGCCCCTGCCCTTTGGAACAAACTGCCCCCGGAAATACATACAATCTCTGACTTACGAGTTTTTCGCTGTGCCCTCAAGACCCTGCTCTTCTGACAGGCAGGGCTATCTTTATAATGAAGTTTTAAATTTGGAGTTTTTTTTAATTTTGGGGTTTTTAATGAATTTCGGCCATAAATGTAATAATTTAAATTAATTTTAAAATTTAATTATGATGTTTGTATTGTGTTTTTTATTTGGCTGTGCACCGCCCCGAGTCCTTCGGGAGAGGGGCAGTATAGAAATAAAATTATCTATCTATCTATCTAGGTAACTTGGTGTACAATGTTGATGTTTCTCCTAACTATACTGGGTACACCCTCTCCTTTCTTTCATACGATTGCAATATTTGTGTACCAGGTATTCCATAATCTAATCCAGTTCCATTATAGGTTCAGCCAGAGACTAAAGTAAGGTTTTCTTCACTGACACTAGGTAGATTTCTTGCTGGATGGATAAAAAATTCTGGAACACAAACTGCATCAAATTCAAAACACCTAATTTTGAGTTCAGAATGCTTTGTCCCAGGCTGTTTTAATAGTTTTGGAAGTATTCCAAGCTCAGAACACCTGTTTTGAATGCAAAATAATCTGTTTGGAACGTGAAACACGTTCAGAATAATCAAAACAGCCTATTCCATGTTTGAAACTGTTTTTTTCTCATTTAAGATAAGGTGTTTCAAATTCAGAACGGTTTTACTTCATGAGTACTCATGAGGTGGCAAATGAAGCATGAGTGCAATGTCATGATAGCACAAGTACCATGGCTGCATACTTGCATCAACATACATAAATGCAACATTTGCTGATGACGTCATGAAGTACATATCATTTTAACTGCACTCTGACTACAGTCTGACACATGTGCCACGATTCAGATTCAAAATGTTTTGTATGTTATTATTTCTTGCTGTCTCAAAATCTGAAATGTAAAGAAAAGACTCAATAAACCAAACTTTTCACTCGAGTCCTTTTACTGAAATGTTTTCCTTGTATCAGTTCTACCATTACGGATTTATTGGGAGGGACTGAAAAGAGGGCTTTGAATTTGCATATTTCCAGATATTTCCTTAGAAAGCTGAACTTGCTTTATCTTAATATAGTTTTGTTTTTCATCGCTCACTTGATGATGATTAGGTGAATGAAGACCTAACTGCTCCTTACCTCCAGCAACTGTTGTGGCAATATAAAATGTGCTGAGGAAGAAACTTTGCTTTTGACATCCCAGGTCAGAAAACAAACTTCTGCCTCTCTTGGCTTTCATGCAGGATAGGCCAAACAGATCCTCATCCCACATCTGCTACACAGAAGTTCAGTAGAGAAACCTCTGACTGCAAAATGTTTTAACAGCCTTCAGTTGCTGTTCTGCAAAATATCTGCTTTTTGTTCAGGAACAGTCAAACTCTTGCATTTCAGAGAAGAAGCTATTCCTATTTTGAACCCCAGTGACTTGGCAAGTGGGGAGGAATTAAAACAGGATGATTAAGGCTCCTATAACTCAAACACGACATCAACATTTAAACCTCTCTTGGACTTCCAGTTGACATCGCAGTGAGCACGGCTTGGAAAATAGCAGGTTCCGTCGAGCCCCATGAAATCCAATCGGCAACTGCTCTTGGGAGTTCCTATGGGGTCAAAGCCTTGTAGGGATGGCAAAGAAAGGAGAGGTGCTTCTTGGACCACGAGAAACTCGCAATTCAGGGCAGCAGGGACAACGGCCATTTTTAGCTAGTCACAAGCTGGGACAACCGGGACCATAAAATTTGTGCTGGAGCCGTCCATGGACAGAGCATTGAAACTGGGTAAGATAACTTCCAACTCTTATTCTAAAGCAGTGATGGCGAACCTATGGCACGGGTGCCACAAGTGGCACGTGGAGCCATCTCGGTGGGCACGCGAGTTCAGCTCTGGCATGCATGCGTGTGCCAGCCACCTGATTTTCAGGCTTTCTGGGCCCACCAGAAGTCAGGAAACACACTGTTTCTGGCCTCTGGAGGGCCTCTGGGGGGTGGGGAAGGCCGTTTTTGCCCTCCCCAGGCTCCTAGAAAGGCTCTGGAGCCTGGGAAGAGCAAAAACCGGACCTACCGGGCCCACCATGCCATCATGTGCCAAAAACGGGGGGAGCACGGGGGGGCAGGGTGCATAGAATTATGGATGTGGGCACGCGTGCATGTGACCCCATGCTCCCCCCGCTTTTGGCACGTGATGGCAAAAAGGTTAGCCATCACTGTTCTAAAGACTTAACTAAAGTACAAGAATTTCAAAAAAATAATCTCCAAGTGTTAAGGAAGCGGCAATTAGACGCACAGAGAAGATTAAAGACTGAAAATTAAGAGATGAAAGAAATAGTCAAAGGAAGCTTTAAAATATAAAAAGCCTGGAAAAAAGCTTAAACAATCTGAAAGGTGATTTTTGGGAGAAACTGTCTTTTTTATTTGTACCACTAACCCCCCTGGATTTATCTGATAATCAGCTGTTTTTGACATATTGTTTAATGTTGGAGTTTGGAGCAGGCGAGCCATGCTGCTGCTGGAAGAAGAGGAGCACTACAGCGTGAGAACTTTTAATGAAAGTGAGGAGTGTCTAATACACATAACAGAAGAAAGTAAACAATACCTGGAAGACGGCCTGACCTTGATTCTATTTTAAAAGACTATTTGCATATTTTGAAATAATTAGTGAGTTTCTTTTTCTTTTTCTTTTGGAAGATTTTTAAGATGAACTAAATTGCAAATAACTAAATTCTGTTGAAACTGGTTATTGGATTGTGGACTTGAAAGATTGGAGGAAACCTAGTGGGTTAATTTGGATTTGGATTATTAACGCAATTTGACAGAACATTCTATGTGGCAAAAGAAGAAAGGTGATAGAAGGAAAGAGAAAATAAGAAAAGTTAAATAAGGCTTTAAAATTTGGATAATTGGGAAGACAAATAACTGGAAAACCAAAAGACTGTAAAATACTAAAGAACTTTAAAGATTATAAATTTAGGGGATTTGGAGGGATAACTATGGGATTGACTAAATCCTATTAATAATTGACTCTATTGGAGTTTTTAAATATTGAGACGTTGGAACCATAGAGGTATATTGAGTAATGTTTATCAAATTGTTACAAAATGGATTATCAGGGGATAATAGAGGTATATGAAGAAATAATTTTGATGCTCAAAAGCATGCATGAAACTATAAAGAACAATAAGGAGACAAGGGGATTGTCTAAAGATAAAGAAATGAGTGAAGAAGTCTCTCAACAATTGGGAAAAGATGAACATGATATCCAGAAAATAGATGAGAAATTAGAAGAAGCAGTGGAAGAGAAAAATCAAAATGAGATGCAAGAAGAGAAAGATAATGAAGAGAAAAGGTTGATAAGTAGGAATCAAATAGATAATTCCTTAAAAGTTTATAATAGAACAGAGAGAGAAAAAGAAAAATCTCTTCAAAAGAAAAGAAAGGTTTAGAGAAAAAAAGAAACATTTCTTCAAAAAAGGAAAGACTTATGGATGGGTGCTCAAATGATACCGCAGAAAGAGATAAAGGGCAACCCAAAGGGAACACTCAGTGGGTATAAAAATATCAAAAAAAGTTATAAGATTCTAAGAGAGAGAAATAAAAGGGTGATTAAAAAGTCAACAAATGATGGAACTCCAAAAAGGTTAAGAGATGATGGATAGTGATAAAATATATTAATAAAATGAAAAAGTAGAAAATACAAATAGGGAAAATAGTAGCATATATACTAACAGATAATAAAATTTATTATAATTAAAAATAAGCTAAGGTTAGAAGGTGGAAGTTTAGGATTAGGTAATTAATATTAACAGTGTGTTAAAACATATTGTGAACTTAAACTTTTAAGGATTAGTAATTGTGGGGACTTTGAAATGTATAATCCCGGGATTGATTAAATTTTGTTAATATTTGGCCTTATTAGTGGTCCTAGACATTTGGGATATTGAAATTATGATGGAATAATGAATAATTTTTAAAATATTAAATATTAGTGATTTAGTAGGGGATAACAAATACATGGTACAAAGAAATGTTATTTACGTTTAAATGAATTAATGGGGAAAAATGATAAAGAATTATAAAGAGAGAATGGTATTGTTGAAGTTGGAAGATTAAAATTATGCATACTTATCTGTATTATTATTGTTAGCATTGTTTAAAAAGGATATTGACCCAGTCAATATACTGTCCACAAAATAGGTATGGTGTGAAAAGAAAACTGCAAATAAAACATGAATTTTTAAAAAAACATTTAAACCTCTCTCCCCTTTAGAGATGAGTTCACCATCTGTTTCATTTGGAAGAAGTTATGCAAATCTGAACCAAAAGTAGGAAGTCACTTAAATGTTATCAAGGATGAAGACAGAGTTGGGATTCACTTACCTTTCCTACCGATTCACAAATGTGAGCACATACGCTCTGTTTCAATCACCTCTGCACATACGCACGGCCTTCCGCGCATGCTCTTTGCTCATGCATTACATCCGGGTGGGTGGGCGGAGCCTCCCACAGTTCTCACTACCAGTTTGCCTGAACTGGACAGAACCGGCTGAATCCCACCTCTGGATGGCGAGATCTACATGCAAAGCAATTCAATATCCTGAATTCTCATTTTCTTTGAAAATGAGAATTTAAAATATTAAGTATAAAAACCATTGGGGCTGTCATGCTGTGACCTGTGAAATCCCAAAGGAAAAAAAAGGGGGGAGGGTTTACATTTTCTAGCACAAATGCATTTTGTGATCTGGTATAGAAGTCTCCCAGATTTGTATAATTCATAAAGGATGCAATACTTTAATTGCAGCAAAAGAGTCGACAAAATAAATAAATAAGTAAACAAAAGAAGGAAGGAAGGAAGGAAGGAAGGAAGGAAGGAAGGAAGGAAGGAAGGAAGGAAGGAAGGTCGGTCATCTGCTTAGGCTGCTAGCATGGTAAATTTCTAGTGACAAGTATCTGAGGGAGATTTCCGGCCATCATTTCAGGCCTTGCAGTATGCAGGACTATGCAAGGACCAGTAACTATTTTTATACTTTGGAGAGGAGAGGCCTTTGTTTCATGTTTAAAAGCTTATCCTTCCACATAGCTACTTACGTTTGGTGCACCTCTGGGACCCAGGAACTTTGCTCCAGCCGTGACAGCATTGCCCACCACAGACATTCACCCTGTAAAAAAACAGTAGAGAAAAGGATCAACTGCCAGGTGCAGACGTCGCCAATAAATTCTGCTGTATTTCAATAGCTCACTATTTTTCTCTCCTTGGGGACCCTTTCAAAGCAGGGAGAGGGAGGGGGAAGGAGCTAAAAAAGCCAGCTAGAACTATAACAAGAGACTAAAAGGGGGAAAAAAATAGGGGGGAGAGATTGGGCTGACACTTTGGTGGAATGCTAGGGGCAAGCAGGAGGGGTGGGGGATTTGGGGTCTGAAGGAAAGTAATTATAAGTGTTCCAAATAAGAATAGATTCTTCAGTACTTAGAAGGCAATAGGTCTTTCCTGACTGTCTGTGAGAGGGCTTTCTTTTTTCCTCTGTGGTTACCTCACTTTCATTGTATGTGACCTAGAGGCACATCTCTCTTGGCTGCATAAGCATGAAAAGGAGTAGAGGCATCCAAATGCCTCAGCTGTTTACATTCTCACCACCTTCTCTAAGATTAAGGTCCCAAAGCTGAACGTCTCTGACCACAGTGGGATGGATGCAAGTCTCTAGCTCAATCTACCTCCCACAAGCCAAAGGAAAAAGGAAGCCAAAATAAATAAACAAATAAAAAACTGGGACCAAATTGGCTAGTCCACCTCATGCCACCAATATCATGAGGCAGTTTTAGGAGCCTAATTAAAGGCCAGCTGAGGGCAAATATCTAATATTATCTTTTTACAATCCTTATGGATAATTTTGGGCTTTTCTGCACTGAGGTGGCAGATGGGCCCTATCTGCGATGGGTTCCATCAAGGAAAGTTTGAGTACTTGTCCAAGTTTAATAATTACTTCTGCCATCTTTTGTTGCAGGTATGAGCTAGGCTTCCACAAGCTTAAATGGAATGCTCTTGCGAATGCCCATATATTGTAAAATAGTGGGTGACTTAAAACATGTCTGAATTTTTCCCTCAAAAATTTAATCAGTGATCATTATAAATGGTATTAAGATGCTGAATATGATATCAAAACCATTACATTTTTTAAGAAATAATTTGGATTTGGATACAAATCCAAGCAAAATATTATTTTTAACACAAAGACTTTCAAAGCATTTTGGAAGGGGTGTGCTAATTTATAATGTATTCCATGTTTGTCCAACATGGAATATGCTTCTACTGAAATAAGGTCAGTGTGATTTTGTCATCTAAAAGTAAAGTTGACTTTTTCTCTTTAAAACTGGTTACTGCAAAGAATAAAGCTATTTAATCATACTAATTACTTAAAATATAAAATATAATCAAGCAAAACCTTAACCGGACCATGACTGTATTTGAATCCATGATTTAATGAATTAGGCAAGTGCTTCTTAAAGTGTGGTCCTAGGACCCCTAAGGGTCCCCCAAGATCCTTTCAGAGATTAACTAAATCAAAATTATTTGCCAACCTATATTGAAAAATAACACAATATTAAAACCCCATCAAACAATAGTAAAAAAACCAGTAGCACCAGTGAATGCATCAAGTTTAATTTTTAATACAGTGAATTCTATTAATATAATTCACACAATCAAAAGCTCTTTGGGGTCCTCCATAATTTTGAAATGGAAAGGGATTCAAGAGAAAAGGAATTCAAGAGAAAAGAGCCATCACTCAGCTAAACAATACTGTCAAACTATTCACTAAGTCTACATTACTATTACTATTAATCTTCTCATCATTCCTATCACCCATCTCCTCCCACTTATGACTGTATGACTGTAACTTGTCGCTGTATCCTTTACTATTTATATTGATTGTTTCCTAGTATGATTTGATTGCTTATTTGTACCCTATGACTATCATTAAGTGTTAGTACCTTATGATTCTTAACGAATGAATCTTTTCTTTTTATGTACACTGAGAGCATATACACCAAAGACAAATTCCTGGTGTGTCCAATCACACTTGACCAATAAAGAATTGTATTGTATTTAAGAAACTGTGTTAAAATATTACTTCAAAGAAGACCCTGCTTTCTATTATAACATTCTTAAACTAATCATATGAGATGGGTTTACACATCATATGAAAATAACTAAACACATTTTAGTCTACAATACTATAGGTAGTTCTCAACTGATGATCCTAACTGAGCCTGGAATTACAGTTGTAAGTTGTTGCAGTCATAAGTTGAGGTGTCACGTGATTGCATTTGAAGTTCTGACCATTTTGTGTAATGGTTGTTAAGTAAACAGGAGGTTACATGAATCAATTTCTACAAATAGGTTTTTTTACCGGAAACCAGAAGTAAATGCTGGAAACCCATAAAAGATGTTGCAAATCATGGTCACCTGATACAGGATGCTGCAAATGGCTATAAAGGTGAGCCAATTACCAAGCACCTAAAGTATGATCACATGGCCACAGGAGTTTATGCAACCATCATAACTCCAAAAACAGTCTGTAAGTTGTTCTGGGAAGGTCTGCTGTAACTTCAAATGATAGTTAAGTGATCAATCATAAGTAGAGGATTATCTGTATTTGTATAAACTACCAAGCCCTTTTTTAATTCAACAGCCACATGTCCATCAAGCATAGTGTTGACAAACAATTCACTCTTTTATCCAAGCAAGGAGCGGGCATTTATATGAACATTCAGCCAGAAGTATCTCCAGTTTAACATGCTCCTCTACAAAAACCATGAACTCAAAAGATTTATATACACCATGTGTTTAAATTCTTCTTTCAGTTTCTGTAGCTATGGTTCATTTATGTGAATGATAACTAAGCCAAAACTTTAGAAGGGAGATTCTGCCCCTGCTCCTTTTCACACTGTCCTTTAAACTATGCTCAAAGCAGCTTTTCCTAACTTGCTATCTTCCAGATGTTTCTGGACCTTAACTCCTAGAATTCACCCAAGTGCTGGCTTGTCGTGCTGTTTCACTCCATCTGGAGAACACTCGGCTTTGGAAGTGACTCTAAGTAACAGGAACAACATGATGCTGTCCGGAGATATTATGCTACCACTTTCATTTTTCCTGAACGCCATCACTCTGCTAAACAAGTAATTCCCTCAACACTGTCAAACTAGTTACTAAGTCTGCATTACTATTAATCTTCTCATCGTTCCTATCACCCATCTCCTCCCGCTTATGACTGTATGACTAACCTGGTTGCTGGTATCCTTAAGATTTATATTGACTGTTTCCCTATGACTTAAGTGTTGTACCTTATGATTCTTGACAAATGTATATTTTCTTCTATGTACTCCGAGAGCGTATGCACCAAGACAAATTTCTTGTGTGTCCAATCACACTTGCCCAATAAAGAATATTCTATTCTTAACAGTAATATAGCTTACTGATGCGACAAGTTGAAAAGAAGATGTAAAGATGGATTTTTGTTTATTTGTTTGTGTGTTGTGTTGTTGTTTGTATGTTTGTATTGTTCTCTTTTTTGTTGTTTTTTTAAAAAAGTTTAATAAAATATATTTTTTAAAAAGAATTCTATTCTATTCTATTCTATTCTATTCTATTCTATTCTATTCTAT
>WNWU01000005.1:30368945-30392259 GCA_012654045.1 Ptyas mucosa | reverse complement strand
ATTCTATTCTATTCTATTCTATTCTATTCTATTCTATTCTATTCTATGGCTGCTAATCACCTCAATCTCTGTTAGGTCATTCTGTTTGGGAATTATAGGAACTGCACTCTGGAAGGCAACAGATAAAGGAAAACCTGAAAGAAAGAAGAGGGGGGGAAAGGGTCTCAAAATTGGGGGTGGAACAGCATTGTGGGAAACCCTAAGCAGCGTGAGCATCATGCATCGGATTAGAGGTCCGCCAGTCCACAGGCACGCGCGATCTTAAGTGGCCGGGGTGGGAGTGGGGAAGTAGACACTCTCAAATGACGAGAGCACCTTGGCCAGGCGGGAAAGCCTCGTCGTCGTCTCCTTACCCTTGCAGCTGCCGCAGATGGGCTTTAGGGTGGATCTTAGCGCCGGAGGTGCCGTTGCCCTGGCGCTGCTGGGTCTTGGAGCGCAAGACGATTTTTCCAGCTTTGGCGAAGGAGGAAGAAGAAGAGGAGGAGGAGGAGGCTGCCGTGTGGATGCCGGCAGGTTTGTGTTGAAGACGCACGGTGGGACCCAAGCGGAGCTGCACGCCGGGATTGCTTGGTTTGCTCATCCGGCGAGTTCGCTCCAAGGTGCTGCTGCTGCGCCGAGAGTTGCCGTAAGGGGTATCCACCAGCTCCAGGTTGAACAGGCGCTGCTGCTGCTGCTGCCGTCCGCTCTGCCGGCGGCTGTGAGACGCTCCGGGCTGCAACACATAGGTGACCGTCCTCACATTCGCCTTTTCGGAAGCGTCCAGCGTTGGGCACCAAAAGGCACAGGCACAGAGCAGGAAAGCCCACCTGATCCAAGCCATCTCTTCTCTTCCAATTCCAGGGGACTTCTCTGCCGCCGGGCAAATTCTCACCAACTTTCAGCGCAGACAAAAGAAACGCACGGAGTCCCTCGGTGCTTTGCAATCCCCCCCACCCCACTCCGCTTGCGCTGCTCGGAAAGTGCGGCTCCTTTCACCCACCCCACCCCACCCCCAAAAAACAAAAGTGCTTTAGATTTCGGCGTCTCATCCACCGCCTTCCCGCCTTGCCTTTGCACCGTGCGAGGCAAGTTCAGTCCAAAAGTTTCTGCACCGAATAAGAAGAACGCATCGCTAGGCGAGGGAGCTGGAGGAAGATAGCTGGAAGCTTGCAGAAGGGGCTGGTTTTCTAGTTTCAGGGGTTTTCCCCTCTCGGGAGAGAGAAAACAGGCAAGCTGGTAGTACGCCTAGGTAAGAGCTAACCTTTTTAAGGCAGTTCAGACTGGCGGGGAGGGGGGGGGACAAGTCTTTTAAAAGTTTCTCTGGCTGTGTGGCTCCCTTTGAGTGTCGGATCTCTGCAACCAATCCCAGATAGCCGTGACGTCAGGCAGCCGTTCCTAATTGGGAAAACTATAAAAGGGGCTGGAGCTCCAAAGTCACAACCCAGTTTCAAAAACAGAATTAATGCACATCTGCCAGCCTTCCCTACCTCCGCGATGGCAAGACCTCAGCTGATAGTCTTACCTAGCAGTATTTTTATGCAGCCGCTGGTATGTGTTGCATTTTTTTTAACGGCTGGGTAACTGTACTAGAAAGTTACAAAGGCGCTTTCCTTATCAGTGATAGGGAAATTTCTTCAATTTTGCCCCTTGTTCCTCTACTGCTATCCTTGTCTGGTTCCCAGGCTGTGTTTTAAGCATCTTTTTTCTGGTGGGGGGTGGGGGGTTATTCTGGATGGCAGCTCTTTCAGTTTGCATTTCAAGAGCTGGGTCTGCAAAGAGTGGCTTCTGAAGAAAGGTTCCTCTGCCATCCATAAAAATTGATGCCACCATAAAATTATTAGTCCTTAAGGTGACACAAGATTCTTTGGCGTTGCTGTCAAGACGGGATCTGAAAAGCCGTGGTGTTAAAACATAAAATCAGCTGTATGCCAAGGGCTGCTTTTCATGTGGAACTCCAAAAGTGGATAGCTTGGCTTCTCCAACAGGCACTATCCAGATGTGTGAGATTAGAGCCCCCATCACTCCCTGCCTGCATATCCATGGGGACAATGAGAGTGGTAATGCAGTGGTGGGCTCCAAGTTGGGGAACGCTGGCTATATTTATCTTGCCTATTCTGTTTTAGTTAAATAAAATAGGAAGAGGAATGAGTATTTGATATGTTTGCTGCCTTGAGTTATTTATTAAATAATAATAGTGAAGGAGAGTTTGGTGGGGGGAAGCTTTTTTAATTCTTTTATTCAGACATTGGGGAAGCCATTTGGTAAGTGTGGAAAGATTCCTGGCAATCTTCACAGAAGTTCAAAGTGACGAAGTTAACGTATGTGTATGGTGTGAATAGATTGCTATGACTAAAAATACTAGAAATATCCATGCAACTTCATCAAAAAGTGCCTGACCACTCAAGCCAATATAGCACCACCAACACAAGCTGTAAAAAGGATAATACTGCCATACATCAAAAACATCTCAGAAACCACCAGCAGACTATTACAATCGCATGGAATCATCGTGGAACACAATAGCAATAGCACTTGGACTTATATACTGCTTCACAGTCCTCTCTAAGTGGTTTCAGAGTGAGCGTATTGCCCCCAACAATCTGGATCCTCATTTAAGCAACCTTGGAAGGCTGAATCAACCTTGAGCCAGTGAGATCAAACTACCAAACTGCAGACAGTCGGCAGGCACCAGAAGTAGCCTGGAGTACTGCATTCTAACTACTGCACCACCACGGCTCACACAAACCAGCTAAACTCCTTCAAAACATCCTAAATCAAAAGACCCAGCAGCCTCAGAAGAAGAAAAAGAAAAAATGTATAATACAGTGTAAAGACTACAACATCATTATGTAGGACAAACAGGGAGAAAACTGGCAGAGCGCGTCCATGAACACCAGCTAGTTGTCAGAAGACTTGATGAAAATTGTAATTTCACAACATATGGATAGACTTAACCATAGTTTCAACTGGGAAACTGACCATCCTAGACCAAGCCAAGTCCAAAAACAGCAGAGAATTCCTGGAAGCTTAGCAAGTTTACAAATTGGCCATCAATTGACAAATAGACATAAACAAGGGGAAATAAACAAGGGAAAATGACAAAAACACCTCCCCACCAGCCATCAACATTCAGATGAGCATAGCTTAATACCAAGATTAACATCAGACCAATAGTCAAGAAGTAAACAATACCCCAATCAAGGAACTGCCAAAAGTTAACAGTCCAACCAAAGAGACTCCAAGACTACTCCCACCAACACTGACAGGGAAAGCCATTAGAATATAAAGTGAGACCAAATCTCACTCCTTAACTACCACTGATGATGTTACTAGTTTGGGTAATGAAATGTCTACAAGAAAACAATGAAGCTCAGAGAGCACCAAGAACCCTCATTTCAATCCTGAGCTACAAATATTTGTCTTTATCAAACCACATCCTGTCATCGGTTTCCTTCACATTGAAAAGTAAGCCACAGAAGCCAAATGGAAGCCAATGTGTTATGGTTCATAGTACTCCATGGCTTAGACTCAAACTTGAAACTTCATTGAGACCAGCTTCTTGTTAAAGGAGTCCTATTCCCACAGCATCCCAAATAGATACAAATCATGATGCTTAGACATCTGTCATAAAGGAACATTCTGAGGCAGCCTATTCCATTGTCAAATAGCTCATATATCTCGACATTCAGTAAAAATTCTGCCTCTTGAACTTTAAACCTGTTGGATCAAGTATTTTCCCTGTGATTAAATAGCATCCATATATTTTTATTATTTATTATATTGCTTTATTAAAAGAACTATGTTTTAGTTTTTATATTTTGTTGGCTTTTAGAATTGTAACTATTCTAGGTTCCTTTGGGAAGAAAAGTGTGTTATAAAAACAGATCTTTGACTATTATGTACCATTATATTTAAGACCAAAAGTAATGGTAATCACACAGGGTAAGTCTGTGCAATGAGGCTGGAAGATTTGTGGCTGTCCAGATGTTAAATTAAAAATCTTGTTATCCTTAACTATTGGCCATGCTAGCTGTTGGCAATTGGATTCCAACATCTGGAAGACTATAGTTATTTCAATCCTCCTAGAATTGCTTATGGGAAAATAAGTCCTGCCTGCATTTAATGAATGTATTTCCAGATAGTTATATGGACATTATAAGGTTTAACCCTGAAGAAATTTAAATTTATTACTGAATTCAGTAAAATATTTCTGAATGGCATGCCTGGAATGATACTGCACACCAGAAGTTAATGCTATACAGTTTTATGTACATTTGTTCCGATGAAGGGTTTTAAATCATATTATATAAATTTAATATTACATGCATTTTCATGTATTAAATATCAAAACATCAATACCTCAAAAGTATAAATAATTATATTACAATTTTTCTAAAGTATAAAGATTCTTTGTTGATGCTGTTGCTTCTCACCGAAAGTTGTATTGTAATGCATTTAGAATCTCTAGATTATTGTCAATAATGCATATTTTATATCTGGACATGGGCCAATTTTATTTAAACAGTCTTTTAAATAGATAAATCATATAGCTGGCTAAAAGAGACCATCCAGTCAGAGTTGAAGAAGCTTCTTGGATGAGAAGGAAAATGTCTGCAAAGAAAAACCAGAAAGTCCAGTTGCCTCTTGAAAAAACACCTTTGGGACTAAAAGAGAATGGTTAAAAGTGAATGCTAACCAATTTTATCAGATTCGGCATTTGTGAAGTCCATGCATAGAACCGAACCAGAACATGCCCATGTTTTTTGAACACTGAAAAGACTAAGATAAAAGACATCAATCTAGGCAGGCCTTTTCTAGTATGGTATCCTTCAGATGTACTGGGACTTCAGCTCTCATAACTGATAATCCGGAGATACAGAGAGAAGTTCAGTACCACGTTGAGTATATTGCTCCTATGGACAAGCAATAAATTGACAGCACTACCAGTTTTTAATACATCAATCAACAGTCATCTCTGAGTATAGTATTGAATAAAGCCACTTTTGCCAGCCTTTTATTTTGGTATTACGACACTCTTATAAACTTGATTTCCCAATACAGGCCTTCTTTTGCCCAGAGCAAAATTTAATTGGATTTAATACTGACTGCATTCCAGAAGATAACCAACTTTCCCCACTTCTGGAAAAAGTATGTGCATTTTATGAACCCTCTCAGTTCAACATTTGGGGTGTTCATGTGACTAGACAAACCTGATCAGGCATCACTAGATCCCTAGAGAGATCCCTTTGTAGGAGGAGAGCTGTGTTATTCTATACTGGTAAAAAGAAAAGAAAAGAGTATGGTAGTACCTTTTCTAACTAACACATTTTATTAAAAGGCATAAGCATTCATGAGCTGCTGCTCACTTCATCAGATGCATAGAGTGAGTAAACTCAAGTAAGATTTAAATTGGGGTGATACAAGCTGAAAACAGGCTATTTATGCAGATGCAGGTTACAGGTGAGACAGATTACAAGTGCTTGCAAAAAAGGATCTTTAAATAGTAATTGATTGCAAGCTGAATACGAGCCAGCAGCGTAATGTGGCTGTAAAGAAAGCAAATGAAATTTTACATTGCATCAATCAAAGTATAAGTTCCAATTGCTGGAAAGCAATTGTTCTAGTTTATTGGTCAGATTTCACCTTGAGTACTCCAGTTCTAGGCATCAAAGTTTCAGACAAATGCAAAAACAGGATCAAACAAGGGCAACAAAGATGAGTGTTGGACTTACGATCATCCATATGAAAACAGGCTGAAAGGTATGTTTGGCCTTCAGAAAAGATGACTGAGGGGAATAGGATAGCACTTTTTCGAATACCTAAAAGAAAGTCACACAGAAGAAGGTCAAGACCTGTTATTCCTTCCAGAATGCAAGGTACACTTTATAATGGATTTAAATTGCAACAATACAGATTCTGAATGAGTGTGAGTTAAAAAACAAAACAAAACTATAACTCTTAAGAATAGTTCAAGAGTGGATGAATTACCCAGAGTTGGTAGGCTTGCCTTCTGTTTCGGCAAACAGGAATCTGTTTGGACTGCTGTATTTTAAATTCTTGCACTGAGCAAGATGTTGAATTCAGTGGCTTAAATTGCTTCTTTCAGCTCCTATGATTTTATAATTTTAAATACCAGTATTAGCAGTAGCATGCACTCATAAATCACTTTCTTAGCAAGGCGCACATGTGAACATCTCTTTGATACTGATGTACTATTACAGTATTGCATTTTCATTCTCTGTTGTCACCTATGTTGAATTGCTGTAAATTCGGCAGGCTTATAATTTTAAATTATCAGCAGAGTTAAGAGTTCAGCTGGAGAGAAGACAGTCTACTCAGTTCAACTATAAAGGCATATGATTATTGTTTGCTGGCATTGTTACATGAGCTAATTATTGGGAACTTTTTTTTTGTTTATAGTAAATCTGTGGTAATGAGATGCAACTATATGTCTGTCCAAATGTCTGCAGCTTGCATTCTAGCAAAATTCCAAGAACAAACAGTTCTAAATATCCCGTCTTCAGTTGTAGCAAAACACTCCAAAAGAACACATATGCATGTTTGGGATGGTTTCACTGTTCTGAACTTTGTCAGAATGAGATCATATCTATTTTTTTAGCTGCGTCTATTCCATAAGTAGTAACAACTGCACCTTCCTCCTCCAGCAGAATTAGTTATTTTTAAGCAAATACAACACGTTATGTCATATCAAGTAGAAATGTCAGTTAAAAAGACAAACCTGCTTATTTTATTTATTATCAAATATTTTATTTGCTTCCTGCATTTCACACAACAAATGCTACCAAAGCAGCTTGCAAGTAGCTTTTAAAAACTCTAGAAAAGATTCAAGAAGCAAGATTTAAGTATAAAATGTATTAGGACTCGTAATGCTAAGGTCAGACAATCCCATGGGATAGGATCAGTGGTGGGTTTCCCCTGGTTCGCACTGGTTCTATAGAACCGGTAGTAAAACCAGTGGGAGGCTCTGCCCACCGACCCCGACGTCACCAAAACGCTTCTGCGCATGTGCAGAAGCCTCTGTGCATACGCAGAAGAGCGCATGCGAACAAAGCGAGCGCGCATGCGCAGCCCCGCTGCAAACCGGTAGTAAAGGTAAGTAGAACCCACCCCTGGGTAGGATAGTTTATCTGAATAACACCAGTATCTCCTATTTACTTCTGATCTGTCATTATGCTGACTTTCTTCTGATAGAACAACTAGCTAAACACAAGTCAATTGGAGAAGAGAGACAGTCATGTTAATTCTGGCCCTTCTATGTTTTCTTTGCTCGCTCTCTTGGGGCCCTTCCTACACAAAATACTTGTTGTTGATAGAAATAGGCCTGGTAGAGGGTGGGGCAGTCCAGTGGGAATTGGGGAATGCATTTGACATTTGCCCATGTTGCAACTGGCCATTGGAAAAAAGCTGTTACTGTTGCCAAAGAGAACATCTCTCTTTTCTAAAGTTTCACAGGAGAAATTATTTTTATGGAAATTACATGAAGGGGATAAGGGTTTCCCCATCCCTACTTGCATGCACAATTCAGTTGAAAACAGAGCCTCCTGTGCCTAGTATTAATTATTCTAAAATCCAGAAGAAGTTGTACATTAAACTTTAACATACGATGGGGATTTTTTTTTTATTCCTTTCCATTCCATATGGAATAGATATGCAATAAAAATGGAACTGGGTTATTATTGTCAAACCTGATTTTGATTTTGGCCGGATTTGAACCCTAGAAATTCATATAAGTGCTCAGAATAAGTGTTGCTGTAATTTTGTTTTCTGACAGCTGTCTATGTCTCATTTTTCTATCCTGCCTCGGACAAGGCTACAAAAAAAATCAATGGACCAAATATCCCCCCCCAGACCCAAATCTGGAGTAACAGAATCAGCAATTCCAGGAGGATGAGTTGGTGAGTAATATTGTGCAGATAACTAAATTGGAAAAATCGCCAAGAATTTTATGCTGCCATTTCTTCATGAGGTTTAAATACACACCATTTGAAAGACTGTGTCAAGCAAATAGAATTACAGATATTGATGTTTAGAAAGAGATATTTAAAAAAACAAACAAACAGAGAGCCAGTTTGGTTTACTGGTTAAGGCACCAGGCTAGAAACTGGGAGACCATGAATTCTTGTTCCACCTTAGGCACAAAGCCATCTGGGCTGGTCACTCTCTCAGAAGGCAACGGCCAACTATTCCTGAAAAAACCTTGCCAAGAAAATTGCAGAGATTAATCGAACAGTTGCCAGGAATCAACAATGATTTGAAAGCATACATACACAAATCAAATACCTGGGCTCTGAATTAATTCTGTTTCCGCAGACTGTTATTGTAAATCGGGCCCCATGTCTTTCATACATTGCATTAAAATGGAAAGCTTGGAGCAACATGAGAACATTAAGAATTCTCTTAATGTATGACTGTAATTTTGTTGCTTGTATCCTTACGATTTCTATTGATATTGTTTCCTGATTGCTTATTTGTACCCTATGACTATCATTAAGTGTTGTACCTTATGATTCTTGATGAACGTATCTTTTCTTTTATGTACACTGAGAGCATATGCACCAAGACAAATTCCTTGTGTGTCCAATCACACTTGGCCAATAAAAAAATTATATTCTAATTCTATTCTCTCAAGCAGATTAAACTGCTCAAAAGCTGACTCCTGAAAGAGAGAGCAATGGTGACAGCTTGAGGTGGTTGTCCCTTTCCCCTTTTCTGCTACCAGAAGAGGTGACCTTTAGGAATTACATTGTTTACTATTTGATTTTTAGAAGACTTACCATTCCTTGGCCAACATCTAATTCTTTCACCCATCACTGACGTTTGCTGCCAGATACAATGAAGCTACTTGCTTCAAGCCAGCTGGATTGAGCTACCTTCTGTGGAGTGGTGCCTTGCTGTCAGAGCGAAATAGGGTTTTAAGCATTTTCATCTTCTTTGAAACTCTATCCAAACCAGTAATTTTAAAAGGAATTATACAGGAGCCGTGGTATGTTACATTCTACTTGTATACAAAAAAAAAAGATTGATATGGACATTTGTCTATTGGAATAGCCATTGAACTTATAAAAATGAAATACTTTCTGTTTCCATGGATATATAACCTGTATAATGCAAGAAGAAATATTATAGGAAAGAAACTGAAAAACCGCTTTCAGAATTTTTCAAACTGCTTTCAATTCCCTTTACAAAAGTTACAAAATGTAATATTTAATTAGAACTATATGTAAATACACATAATAGGAGATATAATACAGTGATGGAACATCAGCGATAAGCTTCATCCTGATACTACTTGAGGACAATCTGGCAACTTTTTAGAACTGAACCTTTGCACCAATCAGAAACCATTGCACTGATAGCTGGAGCACATCTTGTGAAGCTTCAAGGAACTACCTATATTAATACGTAGCATTTCTAAGAGCCAGGTAGAGAATGATATCTGAATTGTGTAGTATACTGTAGTTATGTATTGACACCAGAAGCTGGTATCTGGAAATGCAAGAGAAAGAATCTTTCCCATTGCTGTATACAACCTCAGACTCTGTCAAATAGTTTTGATGGCCCTTGGGGGAAAAAAACCCGCAGTCTTCCTTACTGCTTATTCTGTCCTTCGAAGCATGACACTCCGAATGGAGAAGACCTGGTGGGGAGAGTGACAAGAGGATTCAGGTTAGTAAGTGCCCAGTGAAAGCAACCTCTTCTACCAGCAACGAGACCTCTCCTTCCAACCCAGGCTTTTCTCTGTTGAGCCTGCCATAGTAGTTAGCCACTTTGCTGTGGCCACGATCTTCCTGAAGTTTCAGTGCTTCGCTGAACCTATTAATAACCACAGTAATAACAATTGCTGGTAGGACAAGTCCATCAAAGTCAACAGAGCTAAGGTTGCATTCCTAACAGACTACTCTATCCATTAGATTAAACACATTAAAGGCAGCGGAAGCTAGATCAAGTAGGTACATCCAAGAAAATGTGCTTATGCTTGTGACAACATGAATTCACCATCAAATTGGAGCACGTGTCATATTTTGCCTTAGGAACTCACTACAGTTTTTGCATCTACTGTGCAAGACACTTAAGTTTTCCTCTTTTATAGAATATCAGGTATTAGTTTAAGATAGTCAAATATGACCTTGAATTCAGGAATTGCCTGAGTAGAAGCTGGCTGATAAAGTTTTTCTTGCTCCTCCTTCCATTGCAGCCATCTCTGAAAAAATCAGTTTAGGCATCATTGAAGCATCTTAACCAGGCTAGCTGTGGGTTAGTGTAAATTCTGCCCTATGTAACCTAACCTTCACATTTTAAATAAACTGGGATTTCTTACAGCACACTTGCACATTTGAATTATATGTGCAGACTTTTATCAGCAAATAGACATGTGGAAAATTATACCACCCCCAGTCAAGTGGTAAAGTGGTATTTAAACCAGCTTCGTATTAGAGAAACCTTTCCCAACCAACTGTTATGTAGCTGAGCTGGATTTAATTGACCGCTGGCTAGAAAAGATGGGAGTTCCTGTTCAAAACATCTGGATGATGCCAGGTTGGTAATTGAGGAGACCTTTTATTTTGGCTCTGGCGGCTGAATTAAATAAGAGAGAAATATTGCTAATAGAGAAAGTCTGTTTGTTTTTGTTTAACTAGACTTATTCCCAGAGGTGTGATTGCTTTGGGAAGAAGAGATGCTTTCTGAATTTTCATCTAGTCTTAGACAGTCTGCCCTAAATTAAATATCCATAACTGCCAACTATAAGTTTTTCCTCCTCTTCAAATATTGCCATAGCAATTTTGCTGTGGTTACCTAAGCCAGCAACTCCAAACACTATGCTGTTTGTGGTGTAGGGAATGACATCTTCCTGTGCTCACATATTGCTCTCACTACTAGTCAGTGATTCATTTTTCCTGCTGTCGAGTCTTAATCTAAACCATCTCAAGGAAAGACCACCTGTAGGTTCTAGTCTTCCAATTCATTGATGTCTTCTGTTATAGTTAATCCTCTTAAATATCTTTTTTTTTTTTACTTATATAGAAATTTGGTCTAGTGGTTTTATTTTTATTTATTTATTTTTCACATTTCTGAACTGCCCATCTCCCTCAAAGAGGGAAGCTAGGCTAGAGGCTAGAAATCAGAAGAGTGTGTGTTCTAGTCCTGACATAGGCATGAAAACTGGCTGGGAGATTTTGGGTCAGCTATTCTCTTTCAACTCAACCCAATTCACAGGATTGTTGTTGTTTTGGAGGAAGGAAAATTCAGTATGTTTGCCGTAAGTAGTTTATAAAAATAATAAAGGCAGGAAGTACATACATACATACATACATACATAATACATACATACATACATACATACCAGTGGTGGATTGCCCCCGGTTCGCACAAGTTCTATAGAACCAGTAGTAAAACTGGCAGGAGGCTCCGCCCACCGATCCCGACGTCATCAAAATGCTTCTGTGCATGAGCAGAAGAGTGCACGTGCGAGCAAAGCGAGAGAGCACGCGTGGCCCCATTGCGAACCGATAGTAAAGGTAGGTAAAACCCACCCCTGATACATATATATTGACAATAGGAAAATCTTGAAAGCATGGAGACACAAAGAGTAGATAGTCCTCGACTTATGACCATAATTGAGCCCAAATGTTCTGTTGTTAAGTGTGACATTTGATAAGTAAGTTTTGCCCCATTTTATGACCTTTCTTGCCACAGTTGTTAAGTGAATCACTGCAATTGATAAGTTAGCAACCCAGTTGTTAAGTGAATCTGGCTTCCCCATTGACTTTTCTTGTCAGAAAGTTGTAAAAGGGGTTCACATGACCTTGGGAAACCACAAGTGTCATAAATATGAACCAGTTGCCACACATCTGCATTTTGATCACATGACCATGGGGACGCTGCAAAGCTTGTAACTGTGAAAAACAGTCATAAGTCACATTTTCAGTACTGTTGTAACTTTGAACAGTCACTAAACAAACTATTGTAAGTCAAAGACTACCTGTACTTTTGTATACTTACCTCAAGCCTTAAGCAACCATCTTGCATGAGGGTAGGCCTATCTTATTTGGACTGCCAAAATCCAGGTGACTTTTAGGTGGCAGCAGCTACGGTTTATGCATCTCTTTACTGCCACCTAGTGGGGTTATAGATTTTTGCAGCTTAGATACAGTACAGTTGCCCAAGCAGCTCCACTGCTGTTGCTGCCACTTCCTCTTCTGCTCTCCAAGTCAACCATCATTTCAATAGCACAAGGTGCACTGGAATAGAGCCTGAAGAGCCTCTTGCCTCTCCTGGTTCCTTTCTTTCTCTTCTTGCAGCCCCTTTCTTCTGGTAATAAGAAAGGAAGAGAGAGAATAGTCATACCATTCCTTGGCTGCAAAAATCTGAACGATCATTAGCTGAGAGCAAAAAAGTTATGATATCTCTTCAAAGCCATCTCATCATTGTCCCAATATTTGGAGCCCAAATGTGGTATGTCTAAAAGAGAAAGATTTTCAAGCATCCGAGTGAAGGGAAATTACCTAAGGGGGGGAGGGGGTGGAGTGGGTCAGAACCGGTTCGGTGACATCATATCATCACCGCTACCAGCTCGGGAGAACCGGGCTGAACCGGGAGGAACCCACCACTGCTGTGCAACCATAATCTGACTGGTGTCCAAAGAGAAGGAAAGAGAAACTTTGGTTGACAGAGGAGATAAAGGAAGATCTTTACTTCCCTCAGATCTGCTGCTAAAATAGAAAGAAATGGTGTAGGAACAATAAGCTCCCTGCTGCCTTCAACTGCATTAGTTCGACAGATGGGTAGTGCCCAAGTTCTCTCACCATTGTGGGAGAGGCGACAAATCCGAGAGGATGACCTTAAGCAGCATCTCTACTTAAGTCTCTGCCAAATAGAGTATCATAGCAATGTCTGAATTATCATCTCCATTTATTTCAGGAGGACAATTTAAAAACCAAAGAGCAATATATTTAATACTTTCCTCAGTGTACATTCACACGCCTGTCTCTTTTAGAATACCATTTTTAGAAGAAATAGTACCTCATAACCACAAATGCATCATCTAACCAAAAATGCAACATTCATGATGAGTAGCAATTGGGCCACTTCTAACATTTCTGTTGTATAGACCACATACAGACAACTTCTAAGAAACAGGAAAAAATACCCGTCAGGTTCAGGTTGAGAGGAGACAAGTTGACATATTTTATTTTCCATGTTTTTGGGTGTGTCTGTTGAGGCCTGTGATGGTCAATACAACAGAAGGAGAAAATAATTAACTAACATGCTTGTGACTTTGAAGAGAGAGATCTTAGACTACATCAACAATTAAGAAATGAGAAAACACTCTCAAATTTAATATCTGAAGTTAAAGCCTCAAAAATATATAATTTCCCCATAACTGGATTACGTAATTATAGAGGTTGTGTAATTATACACAAATTTATACAATTATATTGGTGATTAATGCCAACACTATAGAGAAAAACTTTTAAAAATAATGCTTTTCTTTAACATGTCTACCCTTGTGCTGGTCCTCCAGCAATCCTGGAAAAGAGCAAACCACAAAAATATTTCACACTCAAGGGCAGGGATGATGTGTATTAGAATCATATTTTCAATCTACATGTTTGAATAGTATGTTCTGTTATAACTATCTTAAAGAAAACAGCCAGGCAGCCACTGTAAGTTGGAGTAACCACAATTAAAAAATGGATCTCTTCATAGTTTTTAAACCTGATCTTCCAATGTTGCCTTTTCCTTGGTCAGTTTTTGAATCTGAAGATCAACTTAATCTTGGACAGTTTCCCAAATAATTTTATTGGAATTTTAAAAGATACTGTAAATACCACCAACTTTCATGGTGATAGATATTTGTCAAGGTAGCTTTGTTGCTTTTTCTTTATGGCAATAAGCTTCACACATCCTGAGCTTTTAGTTTTAGACCTATTTTTAATACGATTATGGTTCCTAAATTTGAGCAGAGATATCAGAATTGGCTGAGATATCAGGAATTTCTTATAAGACAATCAACTGGCAAATTGAGGAGAGAGTACTTTAAGCAGAACTGATTAAAAAGAAAGATTAGAAAATAAAATAGGCTGGACATCTGTTGTTCCACTTGAAAGTATATTGTTTTTATTTAAATGTGATCCAAATGAATGCAAATACTAGACAATATATTGTGGCTTTGCAATTTTTCTTTTATAATGTTCCAGAGAATGAGAATCCAGAGTAAGTTAGAGAATATTTGCATTAAAAAATTGTTTTCTTTTTTTAATGGACTGAGAAAGCAATTCAGGGCATCTAAGAGACATCCTGGACATTTTTTTTTAAATCTCAACATTTTTTTAGTTCAGGAGTCAAGAATAAACAGCATTTCCCCTCAATTAAACTGCTCAATTATTATTATTATTTTTACCACTGAATTAGTGGCCCAGGAGAGAAAATAAATACTTTCAATGGGAGCAACCTTACCTTAAAGAACATAGGGCAAAAGATGATGACACATGTTCAGCCATTGCCTCATTGCTCTTCGCATGAATTCTTGGTCACCAAATGGTTGCCAGCTGATGTTCTAGAAGTGTGTTTAACACTTCTCATATCATAATCCCCAATTAGCATATTGGAAGGCTCTAGATTGGCAAAAGCCTCTGATCCTTTAAGGCATAGAATATATGTTGCTCTGGAATTTCCTTAAATGTAAGAAATGGACCTCATTCACTATAAATACAGATGATAGTAGAAACCACATGGGACAATTTACTTTTTATTAACTCTGTTCTATGTAATGTCAAGATTGGATTCCAATAGAGAATCTAATCCCAAGATTTTTTAAAAGTGTATTTATAGTTTAATTTTTCAGAACGCTATTGTGAGCATTAATTCTGAAGTCTAGTCAGTTGTGACAGACGAAAAATATGATGTTGAGCTTTAGGGGAGAAGCCTAAGCCAAAAGTTACATATCTTATGGGATCTTGATGGAGCTAAGGTTTAATAGCTTAACTGGCCAGGTGGTGATTTCAAGGATTTGCAAATGAGTATGGTGAGGGAACTGTCTGAAAGTAAGAGAAGAAATATAATGCATTAGTCAAGGTATTGTACTTGAGCTGGGGAGACCCAGATTCAAGTTCCTACTTGAGCATAAAGCTTATTGAGTGACTTTGGGACAATCATTCTCTTGTAATCTAATCATCAAACAGGGTAGTTTTTTTAATGGAAACAACAGTAGAGGTGATAGTCTCTCCCATGGTATGCTACACTGAGTGCTAATGAAAAGGTGGGATTGAAATGCAGTAAATAAAAAAATAATAAATAATTTTATCTCTAATTAGACTTTATAGCTAATCCAATAGTTATGCCTTTTTTCAAGGAACACCATTCAATTAATCCAGTGCCAGCCTATTTTCTCTTATCTACCATCACCCTTAACATACGGTATGCCCTGTACGGGCATAGCCCTCAACAATTGAAAAAGGGACACTTTCATTTTGCCCCACTACGTTTTTTTTTTTAAAAAACCTCTAAAACTCATTCATTTCTCTTTGGCTCTACAGAATTCTTGAGTAACACAAAACCAACTCATGCTAATGCTTTGATGAACAGATATGCAGTATATGGACATTTCATAGCACCAGGTTCCTTGATAAACACCAAATGAATACTTGACATGAAACTGGCACTCATTGAGTAACAAGCAGCTGGTTCTGAGAAAATGCAGAATGGTTAGCAGGGCTTAACAGCTGACAACTCTGTGGTTTTACAAAGATACAAGAGCATCTGAGTTGCCACAAAGTATTTTAGAGAGTTAGGCGGTTTTCAGAAAAGGCATAAAACAATTGCGTTTACACAGCTATATGCTCATATGCAACTATACCACAGTCTGTTAGATTAAACCAACTGCTTGGATTCATGTAACATATTGAATCATAAATCAACTACATATGTAAACCAAAAATCAACTACATAAATCAACTACATATGTAAACCAAAAATCAATCAACCAACATTCTAGCTAGCCTAATACAGGCTACAGGTAGCCTACAACCCAGTCGATGTGCCTTCACTCACTGGATATTCTTGGTAGTTCAGTTATAATCCACTGCTTCTTTCATCTTTGTACAAAAAGTGTGTAGGGGAAACTGAACTAGAGCTGCATATTGGCTGGGTTCACATGTGACCCCAAGTTACCATGTGATTCAATTGACCCTGGCTTGGTATATTGTGCATCCGAAGCTCCGCCTGATTGTGGACCCAGTTATAGTGGGTCATTCAACAGATTACAATTAAAACCAACTATGGCATAACACAAGAGTCAGTTTGTCATAATGGCTAAGACATCAGGCTACAAACCAGGGGACTGTGAGTTCAAGTTCTGCCTTAGGCATAAAGTTAGCTGGGCTAGTCACTTTCTTTCAGCCCTAGGAAGAAGGCAACGGCAAACCAGTTCTGAAAAAAACATGTCTAGAAAACTGCCTGAGCTTGTCCATACAATCTCTGAGAATCGAACACAATTGAATGAAAGAAAACAAAAGTCATAACATGATGCATAAACACAGTTGTTTTCTTTTGACTGGCGGAAACACCAGAAGCTCTCCACTGAAGGATCCTTAATGCAAAACCTTTGTTATAGGTCAGCATAAATTAGGAGTATTTTATTCTATGAACCTTGAACTAGACAGGGGTACATTGAATCCAGAAATCTTTGGTCAACTGAATTGGGCTACAATTCTGAATTGGGTTTTTATTATGTTAATTAACATGCTATTACACTAGAATCTAAATTAGACTGCAAGTAGAAAGAATCCGAAAACAGGTTCTGGTTTGTTTGTTTTTTAAACACATCTTAACTGTATAAGGTGCAAATTAAATAGCATATATGCTGATATTCATTTAACCGTAATCATACAACCAATTTTAAAAAGCCATGTGCAGTTATGTCTAACAGTGATGACAATAGGAATAAACTTGTTAAATACATGTGTCCTCACAATATCATAGTTTAAAAGCAGTAGAAAGTTTGCAATGATAGTAAGAATACAATTAAGCTAGAAAGTTTTTCTAAACCAAAATTTATGTATATATGTATGTATACATAACATTGTATAATATATTAACATACCATATCAGTTTTTGTTTAGTAGAATCTTCCATGAGTCCATGATATACTATGAGTAGTAAAATTCTAGAGTTGGAAGGGGCCATTTAGACCATAAAACCCAATTTCTCGCTTGGTGCAGGAATCCAAATTAAAGCTTAGCTTCCCAGACTGATAGATGGGGAAGCCCACTGTTTCTTTGGCTAATTGTTTCCACCATGAAATTGCCCTTATTGAACTAGCTGAGGTTTTTTTTCTCACATTCAATTGGAGTCTGCTTTCCTGTAATGTCAATCCATTACTGCATATCCTGCACTTGATACAATGAAGGTCAGGACCTGTTCTTTTGTGTGACATCCTCTCACACATTTTAATGTGCTATCGTATCTACCCCCACGTCTTTCAGCCACGTCTTTCAGGCTTTTCTTTTCAAGGCTAAATGTTTCCAGATCCTTCCATCTCTCTCCAAAGGACTTAGTTGCTAGTCTGCTGGTCTGCCCTTCTCTGACCTTGTTCCAGTTTGTTTGAACCCTACTTAAGAGTTCTCATTCTAAAACTGGACACAATATTAAAGAGTAGGTTTGCCCAACAGAGAGTGAAGTTGAACTATTATTTCCTGTGATTTGTGCATTATATTTCTGTCGCTTAACAGAAATAAATGCAAACTGAATTTGCCTTTTTTTTTGCAGTCACATCACACTGCAGATTCATATTTTATTTACAATCAACTATAATTCCAAGATCTTCATAACTATTGTCAGATACCTTCCACTCTATCTTTCTGTTTCCTAAATGAATATCTTTTCGTTTGTCTATTAAATACAATTATCTTATTTTTAGTCCATTTCTTTAATACCACATTCAGTCCTTTTTCTACTCTTTGGTCTATTAACTGTTACACTCATTTTGTGTCATCTGCAGATCTGATAAGCATCCTCTGCATCTCTATATCCAGATTTTTAATAATAAGATTAAATAACACCAAACTGGGTGATTTCCTACTTGATACCTCGTGTCAGTTTTATCAGATGCCACTGACCAGTATTTTTTCCTGTAAAGTTTTGACCCATCAATTTAAAAGTCATGCCATCTAATACATACAAAATTTGTTTAGTAGTTATTTTGTATGCTACTTTGTCAAAAGCTTTGCTTAAGTCAAAATATTACACCTACAACATTCCCACAATCTACCATGTTTCTCCAAAAATAAGACCGGGTTTTATATTAATTTTTGCTCCAAAAGACGCATTAGGTCTTATTTTCTGGTTAGGTCTTATTTTGGGGAAAATACGGTACTAAACGTACCATCTGGCTGATAATCTTAACTGGGGCTTATTTTGGGGGTAGGTCTTATATTATGAGCATCCTGAAAAATCATGCTAGGACTTATTTTCAGGTGAGTTTTATTTTCAGGGAAACGGGGTACTAAAAAATAATCCAACCAGAAATGGAAGATTAATCTTTGTTGATTATCAGTATCTGGCTTGTCTAAAGTTTCCTGGAGTTTGTTTTCATCCTGTTTACAGACAGGAACAACTTTCACCTCCTTCCAATTGCCTGGCATTTGATCAATTTTTCCAGATTTATTGAAGATAACATATAAGTGTATGTAAGACAGGAGACTAAGTATTTTCTGAAGCAATTCTATCCCTGAAGATTTAAATTAAATTCAAAATAAAGAGGTATTCTCTGATCATATTTCTGTTAGCCCTAAGCTTCAATTCAAAATGATTTCTCCCATTCATCTTTGTCATAAATAGGAGTGAGGCTTTTTAGGCTTCAACCCAGACAAACCTCAGTTGGCAAAGACCTTGTAAATCATTTTTTTCTTTATTCCTGACCTAACTCAAGAGAGAAAAGTCTTTATTTCTTTTTCTGCTACGTAAGGTGGATCATATAGGTGGCACTCAACTTAAGTAGATCATGTTTTTCCCTCCTGTTCAAGATTGCAGAGCGGCAGTCTGCAAAGGGATTAGAAGAGAGGTTAGGATGGGCAACTCAATGTATTGCTGTGCTCCTTCAAGCTTAGTTATACTCCTGTCTGTAAATGTAACCCTTCTGCTATTATTAAAGTGAGTGCGGCTAATTTGGAATGTAATTTTGTATGTAGCAATGAATACAGGTAGTCATTGACTTAGACCCATTCATTTAGTGACCATTCAAGTTATAATGGCACTGAAAAAAGTGACTTATGACCATTTTTCACCGTTTTATGACCATTGCAGCATCCCCATGGTTACGTGATCAAAATTCAGATGACTGGCAACTGATTAATGTTTATGATGGTTGCAAGGTCTCAAGATCATGTGATCATCTTTGCGACAAAGTCAACAGGGAATCCCTTAACAACTGTGTTACTAACTTAATAACTGCAGTGATTCATTTAACAAGTGTGGCAAGAAAGATAGAAAAATGGGGCAAAATTCACTTATGTTGCTTAGCAACAGAAATTTTGGGCTCAGTTATGGTCATACGTCGAGGCCTACCTGTAAGGTCCCCTTTAGAGTTAATCAAGGGTGTTGGATAAACTTGGTTGGGCATCTCTGATGACAAATAGAATGTTGATTTTATTCTTTTTTTGGAATTCTGTGCTGGTAAAGGTGATCCTTCAAACTCTCTTCCTCCTTTATTTTTGATTATCTTCCCTTCATCCAGGACTCTCCAGATCTTCAGTGGTTTTCAATTCATCCTGAAACCTGCCTTGCTTAGGCAGATAAATCTGCCTAAATCCAATTTAAATTTGCCTTTCATAATTTCTTTTCACCAACTTCAAAACTTCTTATCTGCCAGTTCATCCGCCCATTATAACTTCTTTTGCCCTCTCCCATCATAGTTCTGTACATGTGAAAAACCCTTATCTGCTCCAGCTCAACATTTTCCCAGATGAGTTTATCAACTTCGAAGTGCAGCTTGTGTGTCTGGGAGATGTCATGACAGGATAGCAGGCAGTGCTTAATTGTTACTTTCTGTCACAAAATTCCCCCTTTTAGTGCGCGATTCCCTGAGATTTCCATTGGCTTCAATGCTATCTCTTTTGCATGTAGCAGTTTTGGGATCAGTTCCATATCTAGACAGAAAATCAACAACTTATTGCTGTTCCCTGGCTGATGGGAATTTGTGGGTGTAGCCTAATCTTCTCTTAATGTCTTTAATCTTTTCCAACCAAACAAATGGCTAGTGATCTCTGGCCACAGCTAATTCATAACCCCAACGAGATCCCTAGAGAAACCTAAGTTTCCTTTTCTATGATGCCGTTTATTCTTTTCTAGGTACAAGAATTTTTGAAAGGTTTACAATTTGGTTTGAAAAGATCTGAAAGGGATTTTTGAAAGAATTGAATGTTCCCCATCCTCAAACTCTTGCTTAGCCTCAAAAACCATATCAGTTGCATCAACATACAAATCAAAAAGTTTAAACCCAACTTTTTAATGCTGAATTATTAAACAAGGAAATTTAACCACTGTTTGCATGCATGGACAAACCATAATCAGATCAGGCAAAATCTCATAGATGCTGAATGCTGCCTTTTGAACAGACAAAGGGTTTCCATTGGAAACACTGGATGGAAATTGTCCCCATCCTGGCTTGTTGCTGTATAGATAGTCCTTGACTTATGACAACAATTGAGCCCAAAATTTCTGTTGTTAAGTGAGACATTTGTTAAGTGGGTTTTGCCCCATTTTATGACTTTTCTTCCCTCAGTTGTTAAGTGAATCACTGCAGTTGATAAATTGGCTACCCAGTTGTTAAGTGAATCTGGTTTCCCCATTGACTTTACTTGTAAGAAGGTCACAATAGGTGGTCACATGACCTTGGGACACAGCAACAGCCATAAACATGACCCAGTTGCAAGCATCTGAATTTTGATCACATGATCATGGAGATGCCACAAAGGTTGTAACTGTGAAAAATGGTCTTAAGTCACTTTTTTCAATACTGTTGTAACTTCAGATGGTCACTAAATGAACTGTTGTAAGTCGAAGACTACCTGTATAAAAAGCAAACCAGAATGCTTAGACTATAGGGAGGCATATAGTCCTTGTAAAACCCTTAAGGGTTTTTTTGAAGCTAGAAGTAGAAAACAAATGTTTTAAATAAATACTGTGATTATGCAATTTATATTTTTATATATATATATAAAAAACAACTCATAGAGTAGGTGGGGGGAAAGCAACATTGATACTGTGGTATCAAGTAAGCGGGATTGACTATTTTCAGCACTTTGTGTTCTCCTTGAAAATACATGCCCAAACACCACAAGCTACTATTCACCCCTGGAGGTGAATAGTATTGACAATGGCAATTCCATTGACAATGGAAACTTTCCTGGGGCAGTTTTAATCAACTTCTGGGGAGCTGTAGCTATCATGTTCTCCTTCTCCCTGTGTACTGCGCTTCCAACTCATGGGAATCTGTTGTCCTGTAAGTACTTATGTATAGCTTATTTCTGAATAGACACAATCCAATTGTCCCTATTCTTCTACATTCTATATATTCAGCGCACACACACACACACACACACACACACACACACACACAAAGGAGAATACAGATATGTTTGGCAGCTGCAAGGCTTTCATCACCTCACTGCTGATCAGAACAAGAGTGTAATGGGAATATTAAATGAAATGGATTTTTCAGAGAGGGAGCAATTTCAGAATTTATTATGTGAAAAAAAAACATGTGTCTAATCTTTCCACAGCACTGATAAAGGGATAATTAGAAACTAATAATCACAACAGTTCAACCTTGCATAGCAGCAGGGGGAAATCCCACACTAGCCATTTTAAGACAATATGCATCATAAACCACAATCCCACACAAGAGACTAACCCAAATCTTCTAGACAGGAAAGAGAAAAGGCAGTTCTGCAGTCTGTCTTATGTGGACACGCAGTCCTAAAAATAAAAAGCTATAAATGTGCTCCGGAGTAAATTAGCGAGTTAAACATTTTGGGAGAATTCTAAAGGGAGGTGTGGGGGGAGGGAGGAAACAAAACAACCCATGGGAAATTCTGTTTTCCTCAGACATAAAGTGGACACATAAACCTTCTGGCTTTTCCTGCCTGGAAGAAGTTGTCTACAGTGCTTAGAGCAATATGTTTTGATGTTTTATAGTGTCTTTTTAAAAAAAGTCTAGCCATTCAGACAACAGGGATGTAAATGGGCATATGCAAATTTCTCTCCATTTAAAATGCAAATAAGGAATTTAGTGGAAGATTAGGAAAAGCCAATAAAATGCATGCAATATTTTAAGCATTAGTCTATGACTAGAATTATAAAGTTACATATTTCTGTATTGTTCCTCATTCCACTGCGATGTTAGGAAGGTGTACAGTTATTGCCAGCATCCAATTAAATTCATCTTTAAAATCCATTATTATGGCTTTAAATAACTAGCGACTATAAGGCCCTGTTTTACTCAGTGAATTCTCCATAGATATAAAAATAGAAAGTTAGACAAAATAAATAATGAGGGAAATGTTTATTTAATTGTAGAAATGGGTTTTTTAATTCTATTTTTTTTAAAATCTGAACAGAGATAAAGAATAATGAAATATATATTAAAATACAGTGCTTTTAATATCAAATTTAATGTTGTAGACAAGCATTTTAATAATGGCTCTGAATGAAGGAAAAAAATAAGGGTCATATACCGTATTTTTCGGAGTAAAAGACGCACCCCCTCCAAAAGAGGGTGGAAATGTTGGTGCATCTTATACACCAAATACAGCCATTGTTGGCCTCCTGAAGTCCCACCCCGCTCCTCTCATTTTTGTGAAAAATTGGCCCGTTTTTTTCAAAAATGGGGTGCGCAGAGGGTCTGAGTGGCCTGTGAAGTGCTCCTGGGGGAGGGCAAAAATGCCCGTTTTTTTGCCCATTTTTGCCCTTCCCCAGCTCCCAGGAACACTCTGCAGGCCTCCCAAACCCTCTGAGTGCCCTGTTTTTTAGAAAAACGGGTGAAAAATGGCTCCATTTTTGCAAAAATGTGGCACGTAGAAGGCTTGGGAGGCCTGCAGAGTGCTCCTGGGGGCCAGGGAGGGCAAAATCTTTTTTTTCTTACTTACCTCTTCGAAATCTTGGTGCATCTTATACACCAGTGCATCTTATAGTCCGAAAAATATGGTAATTGTCTCTACGCATACAAGCTGAATGTGAGAATAGAATAGAATAGAATAGAATAGAATAGAATAGAATAGAATAGAATAGAATAGAATAGAATAGAATAGAATAGAAT
>WNWU01000005.1:30337003-30368935 GCA_012654045.1 Ptyas mucosa | reverse complement strand
ATAGAATAGAATAGAATAGAATAGAATAGAATAGAATAGAATAGAATTCTTTATTGGCCAAGTGTGGTTAGACACACAAGGAGTTTGTCTCCAGTGCATAAGCTCTCAATGTACATACAACAACAAAGTGATAGGTCATAGTTCATAGAGCATAGTTACAATCATTAATCATAAGGTACAGCAACTAGTGATAAATCACAGGTACTAGTAGGAGAAAGTAGTAGGAAAGATGAGAAGATGAGACAGATGAAAAAGATGAGAAGATGAGAACGATAATATCCTTCTTGATATTATCCTCTTTAGTCCTAAGACAATGCTGCATGAATTAGGTGTTCAACAGAGTGATGGCATGGGGGAATAAATTATCTTTGTGTCTAATGGTTTTGGCATGCAATAGCACGTAGACTTATGTGCTTTACAGCCCTCTCTAAGTGGTTTACAGAGCCAGCATATTGCCCTCAACAATCTGAATCCTCATTTTATTGACCTCAGAAAGATGGAAGGCTGCATCAAACTTGAGATAGTGAGACTCGAACTGCTGAACTGCTAGCAGACAGCAGTAAGCAGAATTAGCCTGCAATACTGCATTTTAATCACTTAATGCCCTATAGCAGTGTCTGGAGGGAAGAAGTTAAAGCAGTTTACGTGAGGGGTCTGTAGTTATTTTCTCAGCCTTCTTTCTGGTTCATGCAATGTACAGATCCTCCATGGAAGGCAGGCTGGTTGCAATTGTTTTTTTTTCTGCAGTTCTAACTGTCTGTTGAAGTCTGAACCTGTCCTGTTTGGTTCATTTTATTAGTAGGCACAGAATATGGATGGATGGATACTAGTGATAAGAATGGCAAACTAACTGGAACCACTCTGCCCTCAGACATTCTGGCTGCTAACTCTGGTTTGTTTGCCTAAATAATTTTTAGGTATGTATTTCTTTACTTCTTCTCAAGAGGATATTCTGGCAATGTTCAGACAAGCTTCAGCTAATTATTATGGCTGATTTTTTAGAATCTCTTTAAATCTTCCCTACACTTTTATCCTTACATTTGCATATGTGTTTAATTCAACAGATGCTGATTTCGCATACCATCCAATGCAACCTATTTACAAAACAGATGCTACTAGTTTTAATGCAGCATTTGGTTTAAAGCTGTCTCTTAGGATGAGTATTTCAAAAGAAAGGCAAATTCAGAAAGTTGCTCTTCTTTTTTGAACCATACAAATTCCAATCATGCCTTTGCGTTATAATTCTGAGAGCAACAGATACTATTTTTCCTGTTAAAACAAAATGAGCAGCTTTTATGAATGGTAACACTTCACTGACGTCAGCACAAGAGGTTCCAATTTATTCGAATGGGGGAGTTTAGTATTGTTCTGCCAAAACTTGAGCTTCACTTTTGCTCCAGCTGTTCATTTTAATTATGAAATGTTGTATAAAAGTTTGTGACTGCATGGGCTCAAGTCTCAAACTTGTGTTTTTTTTCATGGGATTAAATGGGTGAAAATTTGTGAATTAGCAATGGAACCACTGTAAACAAGCATAAATCTCAATATATGGCAACCTCAAAAATGTCAGCTCCTTGAAGGTTTTCAGGGAGCAAGGAATTAAGAGGGGGGGGAAGCCAACATATGGTACTGTATTCTGCATCACTAAACTGTCTGAAACTTTCAGTAATCTAAACGGGACTACAATATTGCACAGAGGTTGTGTTAAAATTGAAGGCATGCGCGTTCTCTCCTTGATAATATATACGTTGCATTACTCAGAATATTAAGTTGCTTGGAAAAATTACCTGCTGCTTTCCCCAAATGAATGGCAGCTTTCTAGCTGGGCTGAGTCTACAACTCTCAGAATTTTAGCACAGCATCCTGTGAATTCTGAAACTGGTTAACATAAAAATAAGAAAGATGGGTAATCCAGAAGCCAAAACAAGAAACTATCAAGGAGAGAAGCAACCTGGAATTAAGAAGAAACTTCCTAAAAGTGAGGACAATTAACCAGTGGAACAGCTTGCCTTCAGAAGTTGTGGTTGCTTCATCACAGGAGGCTTTTAAGAAGAGACTGGATATCCGTTTTTCTGAAATGGTATAGGATCTCCTGCTTGAGCAGTGGGTTGGACTAGAAGACCTCCAAGATCCCTTCCAACTCTATTATTCTATATTCCAATGAATATGAAGAAGTGGCTGGAAAAGAACATGGATGCAATGTCTTGATATGCAACACTAGAGAAAAACCACATTAGGTTTAGTACAGTGTAAAAGTTCAGCCTCTATATCCTCAAAGAAAAAGTAATTTTGTATCTACAGTATTAAGATTAAAATAAGTTACAGTGGCCTTGTGTAAAATAAATTGTATGACAAACTGGCCCAAATACATTCATTTTCCACAGCTGTTTTATAAGACTTTAAAATCAACAAAAGAAATTGTTAGTCTGGAGAGGAACCAACAAAGTTTTTACTCCCTACACATTACAGCAGTTTTTAATCTTATTCTACGGAAATCTCACTTTAAAATGCCATGTGTCACAAGATGACATATTATATCCCAACCAGCTTTCTAACAGAAACTGGAAAATCAGGAAAGGAAGGGAGAAGTCAGAAGTGAAGAATTTTTTGGTTGTGTTTTGATTATATCCATTAAGAATAGTATCACTTGCTGGAGAGGATGATCACATTTCACAATGTTAGACATTTCAATTGCAATTGTTGGGGCGCAAAAGAAAATTAAAAATGCAAAGCACTGAAAGAGCACTGGCAGCTTTTCTGTCCAGATGATGATCACATTCAGTCCTTTCATCATTTGGGAAACCACTTGTCATTGTATTTAATTTCAACTCAACAGGATCGTTCTATTTAGTTTTAACTAAATGACAATGCATTCCTCTAAAAAGGTGAAAGCTAATTTTGGCTGGTTTCAGGGCAAGTGCTACTATTAGACAGTGTAATTCAGTTGCCACAGATAGAAAATTTGGGGTCTCGGAAAAGGGCAGGATTGTTGTTGTTGTAATGTACTCTGTTAATATTTTACTTTTACTGTTGGGTTGGAAAGAGATCCACGTGGGAGTTTTCTGCCTCATGAGCCAAGATCATTTGGCTGGGTCAGTGTTTTAGATATCTGGATAGTCCTGGCAAGATGCCCGTATTGTTTTCATCCAAGAAAGATGGAGAAAAAAAATCTAAATCACCTTATCTTATAAATCTTATCTTAGAAATTTATAATCTTATAAATTTTCTTAATAAAGGCAAATGGTTAGTTTAAACTTTTCTCTTCCGCTCATTTTCTATTTTATATCATTTTTTCTTTACTAACAAAAGATCATACACATTTCCCCCCTCCTTTCTTCATTCATTTAACTTATTTCCTTATGTTTCAACCATTCATACCATCTACTTCAAAATGTCAAATAAGTTTATACTTAAATATTTGTAACTATTGAAGTATAGAAAGAGCAGACCGCTGTATATAGCTGAAAAGAAAAGTGATATTTTTCTTTTTTGTTACTTTTTGTTGTATGTATATGTTTGATTTTTAATGTGTTTTATTGTGTTTAAAATAAAAAAAACCTTTTTTTTAAAAAAAAATAAACTTTTCTCTTCCACCAAGTCTCAGCTAAAATTGGAGTTCTCTTCCATATAGAACAGTTGTTTGGGAGGGAACATTTTCTCTCCTTAAGGAAGGAAAACTTCTTCCATATATAAAACTGAAAATGGAACAAGTGGCCTCAACAGCTCTCAGAAAGAGATGACTGCAAAGAAATACAATCTTTCCATTCCTCCCCCTCCAACATCCTGTCAGAACTAAACCTTCCTTCCTGCCTCCCCCCCAACCATCCAGTTAGAACTGCTGAAGCTTATTTGTGGATAAGTGAAACATCTTCTTCCTTAAAGAAAAAACATAGTCCAGCTGCCTTTTGAAAAAGCGCCTTTGAGACAACCACGACCTGGATGACTGTGACTCTTCATAGACACTGAAAATAGAACAATTAATTTACATGTTTAAAGTGTGAGACGGACTCAAAAATCCATGCGATACCAAACCACGGAGAGTTGAATTTCAACATATGTTTCTGCAGTAGAGAATATATACTTAAACTTCATCTCATATCTAATCACATTTAAGTGAAAATTGACATAATTCCTTGTCTTGTGAGATCTGCATAGTAAGCAGTGTGGTGGTGAAGCAGCAGATAGAACTATTTCTATCCTACAATGGGATCTGAATCTTCTGTTCTTGTCCTGAAGCATCACAAGCTCTGCTTAGCTGTTCTATTCAAGTAACGAAAGCTTCTGTATTACCATTATATTTTCATCTTACTCGTCAATGAACCCAGAATAACATAAAGTTTAGGTTTAGGTTTTAGTTTTTATTTGATTTATATACACCCTACTCCCGAAGGACTCAGGGCAGTGAACAGCCACAAGATAAAACACATAAATACAAAATTTAAAAGCAGAATAAAACCGAATTAAACAATTTGGCCAAAAACACATTTAAAACACCCCAATAATTTAGGAACAGATTAAAATTTGCATTTTAAAAAGAGAAAAGGGGAAAAAATTAAGCCAGGCCAGCCTGATGGAATAAAAAGGTCTTGAGAGCGCGGCGGAAGGTGCGTAGATCCGGGATCCTCCGTATCTCCAGGGGGGAGCTCATTCCAGATAGTAGGTGCCCTCACAGAGAAGGCTCTCCCCCTGGGGGCTGCCAGTCGACATTCTTTGGCCGATGGCACCCGGAGGAGCCCCTCTCTATGAGAGCGTACTGGCCGGTGGGAGGCTACTGGTGGCAGCAGGTGGTCCTGTAGATAACCAAGTCCTAAGCCATGGAGTGCTCTAAAGGTGGTAACCAAGACCTTGAAGCGCACACAGAAGACCACCGGGAGCCAGTGCAGCTCATGCAGGAGAGGTGTTACATGAGAACGCCATGTCGCTCCCATAACCACCCGCGCGGCCACACTCTGCGCCAGTTGGAACCTCCGGGTGCTCCTCAAGGGGAGCCCCATGTAGAGAGTGTTGCAATAGTCCAGGCGGGAAGTGACGAGGGCATGAGTGACTGTGTGTAATGAGTCCCGATCCAGAAAGGGACGCAACTGGCGAATCAGGCGAACCTGATGAAAAATCCTCCCGGTCACGGCCGTCAAATGCTCTTCTAAAGACAGCCGTGAATCCAGGAGGACGCTCAAGTTGCAAGCCCTCTCCGTGGGGGCCAGCGATTCGCCCGCAATAGTCAGTGATGGCACCAACTGACTATATCGGGACATCGGAAACCACAACCACTCAGTCTTGGATGGGTTGAGCCTGAGCCTATTTCTCCCCATCCAGATCCGCACGGCCTCCAGGCACCAGGACATCACTTCAAGGGCATCGTTGGGGTGGTCCGGGGTGGAGATGTACAGCTGAGTATCGACAGCGTACTGATGATACTTCACCCCAAAACCAGAGTTTCTCATGAAAACTGTGAGGAGAAACTTTAGGTTGTTAGGCCTAAGATTGGTCAGGCTATAAGTTCATTACCTATCCATTGTTTATATAAATTAGCAATGATTTGCTAAAGTAATATAATTTTCTAGATTCATTGAATATACTAGTTAGACTAAAATGTGGTTGACTAGTTTAGTTCAATATGTTGCATGAATGCATCCTCTGTGGGCTTCATGAGTGAATGGAGAGTTGAACTTCAATGCATAATTTTATACATAGTCTCCCACAATGTGCTCTTTAACCATCTAGACTAGAGCTTGCAGATCTGCAGCTTCCAGCATCCTTGTATCATAGGTTGCATTTATTGTTTGACTTTTACTAATCCACCACACAGTTCTTTAAAAAGAAAATTCAGTCCTTGTTTAGGGATATATAAACAGAGAGCCCACTCTCATGTTCTCGCCATAATATTCACATAAGTATTGTCTCTATGGAGCAAATTGCCTTCCCCCATCTGGGGTTTTTAACCTATTTGTAGCAGCTATGAAAAGCCACAGTAATTGTGGGTGGCCCTGCTTCAGCCTTCCTTCAGTTTTATTCAATTATTCGCTTGATTACACTTGAAAGAGCAATAAAAAAGCATTTTAATTGCCCAGTGTTACACAGAAGGATTTCGGAACCAACCAAATGTGGCAGTTCCGAGCAATGTCACTTCTATACATTCCAAATGTAAGTCCCAGCCTAAAAGAATTAAGAGGCAGAATTACATTATGGAAATGTGTAATTCCCTTCCTCAAATTCCTTTATTGGCAGATAAATGAGTATCAACCTCAGGATTAGTAAAGCAAGACATTATTTCTGTGAAACTGTCCCTGGGAAAGGCCTCTGGCTTCAAATATATTAGGGGAAAGATGCTGTAACATATGTAAAAGGCTCCTAGCATAGATAAACCTCAAGCATTTTATTAGTATTGTAAAAGCTGGGAGTCTGCCGTTGTTGCTTAAAATTTATTCTATAATTGAGCAGAATGATATTTCTGTCTGTCTATATCTATCTATCTATCTATCTATCTATCTATCTATCTATCTATCTATTTCCTGCCTTTATTATTTTTACAAATAATTCAAGGCTGCAAGTAACACACTTCCTCCTATTTTCCCCACAACAACAATCCAATGAGGTGAATTGGGCTAAGACAGTGTGAGGGCCTAAGGCCGTGATGGCGAACCTATGGCACGGGTGCCACAGGTGGCACGCGGAGCCATATCGGTGGGCACGCGAGCTCAGCTCTGGCATGCATGCGTGCGCCATCCAGCTGATTTTCAGGCCTTCTGGGCCTATCAGAAGTCAGGAAACACACTGTTTCCGGCCTCTGGAGGGACTCTGGGGGGGTGGGGAAGGCCGTTTTTGCCCTCCCCAGGCTCCTAGAAAGGCTCTGGAGCCTGGGGAGAGCAAAAAATGGGCCTACTGTGCCCACCGTGCCATCGCATGCCAAAAGCGGGGGGAGCACGGGGGGGCAGGGTGCATAGAATTATGGATATGGGCACGCGTGCGTGTGACCCCACTGCGCTATCCCCACTTTTGGCACACGATGGCAAAAAGGTTGGCCATCACTGGCCTAAGGTCATTCAGCAGGTTTTCATGGCTAAGGCAGGACTTGAACTCTATGCTGCCCCATGATGTTGACCCACTCTTCTTTAAGATGTGAGTAGAATAGACCTAGTTTCTCCCTGAATCACTGGGATAAGATGAGATGACTGCATATCGAAAGCTTGACTTGGCACTAGATTTTTGTTTTTCATGTGTTTGGTTTTTAGTTTTAATGGAGTTTATGTAACAAACAAACAAACAAACGAATGCTATTGACCAGCATGACTACAATGGAAATCTCTATACCAGTAGCAGTAGAGTTCAGTTACAATGAAGAGACAGTGGTAGATAGGTGTTCTAATGGCACCTACCTTTTAGCACCTAGAACAGTGTTCTCAAACTTCCTGCAATTCTCTACCATTAAATAAGTGTTTGGAAAATGCAGGAACTGCTAAATTAAACAAACAACTGCTCCCTATCATTTTGTTTTTGTTCTTTAAAAGCATGGGAGTTCATGTGTTTTCGGCAAATTAGACAATGATTATACCATAGTTATCTTCCTTCCACTCCATTTCCCAAGTATTTAATCCCAAATTAAGTAATTATTTACTACTTGAATTCTACAAGCTAGACAGTCAAAATCCTTGCATACTAAGAAACCAAGCAAGTTTGCCACTTTTTTTTGCAGAAGTTGCTGGTATGAGATCACAGTTCCACTTAGAGCAGCCCATGTGGACTTAGTAGCAGTACTTAACATCCCTTTGGTACTGTCTAATTTCCTTTACTTATTTATTTTAGTACTCTTTTTGTATCACTATTTATATACCTGGCGGGGAATCAGTTTTCAGCCAATGATCCATTTTTGCAAACCAGCTGCCTGGCAATAAATGGGATACAAGTGCTGAAGTAACAAGAGGGCTCTGGCCTGGCCAACTTCTGGTGGATATCTGTAGACAACGGGTTGCTCCCTGGACCAGGGGTCTCCAACCTTGGCAACTTTAAGACTTGTGGACTTCAACTCCCAGAATTCCTCAGCCAGCTTTGCTGGGAGTTGAAGTCCACAATCTTAAAGTTGCCAAGGTTGGACACCCCTGCCCTGGACCACTAACTTTTGATTTTGAATGAGATGCTAAACTAGAGGGTCACTGCATCCTACAAAGCAATGTTAGTGAAGGAAGCATGTTTTTAATGAAGTGGGCAGAAAAAATATGTTTGAGTATTTCTAAATCTAAAAATATTTTTAAAATACAGTTAATAAAAATAATAGATAAGACTTAGGGAAGCAGTGACAAAATACTTGTTTCGGTTATTTCGGTTATACATATTGTTGCACCAGTGCTGTTTTTTAGTTTCAGAACATTTTAAGCACCAGGCACAGCCAGCTTCTAGTTGAAATTTACGCCTTCTCAAACCTTACTCCCAAAGAAATATATATTCAGACTGAGTGCATTGAGGATATATTCCAAGGTCTGGAATCATAATGTGATATAAATTTTGAACTAGAGGAAATAAATACAATTCTCTATGTGATATGAATGGCTTTTGTAAGCAAACCCATTTTTAAATCCAAATTCTTGTTTTTTGCTATAAGAACAAAACAAACTGTTTCCATTTTCCTGATTCTGAAATACCACAATTTCCTTTGCTCATATTTCATGACTGCCACTAACACTCATATGTGCTTGCTTAAATTTAACTCACAGCTGTGCAAGATGAAATCATGGTTTGTTTCCTGACTTTTTCCCTTTTGGCATTTGCTATAACTAAGCTACACTGCAAAATCACACAAAGGCCCACATACATTCTATTTTATGAACCTCAAATCAATTTCAGAGACTGAAAAATAAACTTATTTAATCAAACTAATTGAGGTGATGCAGACTCTCGTATCATGATCAGCCACAAGATGAAATTAGATGTTTTAAGACCAAAGTGCTAAAAAAAAGGGGGGGGTAGAGGTAGAATAAACATCAAGATTTCTGCTTTGAACCCACATGGCATTAGCTGATAATTCTATACATGTCTATTCAGAAACCGGATGAATATAACAGGCCTTGGAACCTAATTCATCAATCTTTCCCTACAACATTTTCTTTACTTTATCCTGTTGGGTTCACATTGTGAGTACAGTCTTTGCAATCATACATATCTATCACACTATTCCCTTTGGGGCAAGCAACATTATGCAAAGCACAGAAAGAGTAACAAAAAGAAAGCCAATAAATTAAAGGCATCAGATAAGGAAAGGAAATAAACTTAATTTAGTGCAAACCAGCCACAATTTACTATATCTATTCATACTTTTCTTGCCTTGCAAATACTTTTTGTTTTCATCACATCCATACAATGATTCACACGTTGCCTATTGCTTTTTTTAAAAGTTTCTCCCATTTTTCTTTGGGGGGATTTCATCAAGTTCTTTCATTAATGACTTTCTTGATCTTCCCCTTCCTTCATCTTCATAATCCATCCACTCTTCTGTCACATATTTGTTGCTTGATTTGAATCCCATTCATTTTCCCTATATGACCAAGCAACCTCAATGTACTTCTTTTATAACAGTCACTCCCGTTTCATATTTAATCAATATTCATTCATCATCCCTTCATTTTTGACCCTATCTCTTATTGCTTTACTTATTAAGTTCCCCTTTCCATTACATTCAGTTTAATGCCTTCTCTTGACATACTGAACTCTTCAGTGGTGAAATCCAATTTTTTTTTACTACCGGTTCTGTGGGCGTGGCAGGGGAAGGATATTGCAAAATCTCCATTCCCATCCCACTCCAGGGGAAGGATATTGCAAAATCTCCATTCCCACCCCACTCCCGGGAGAAGGATATTGCAAAATCTCCATTCCCACCCTACTCTGAGGCAAGCCAGAGGTGGTATTTGCCAGTTCTCCAAACTACTCAAAATTTCTCCTACCAGTTCTCCGAACTGCTCAAAATTTCCGCTACCGGTTCTCCAGAACCTGTCAGAACCTGCTGGATTTCACCCCTGGAACTCTTCCATATAAAATGTGGAAAGCACATAGCTAATTACATAACTGTTTTTACTTGTTTCAATATTCATATGCAACACACACACATATATTACCCTCAACTTTTTAAACAGAATTTTGACATCTTAAAATATCTTTACCTTTTTCTCTACCTTTAGAAAACATACTGATACACGGATATGGTTACTTGGTCTAGATTTTCACCATTGATGTATCATTTTTTTTCATTTTCCTCATCAAACACAAGTGCCTGGGTCTTTGATACATTTATTTTTAAATCCATATTCATTGTTACATTGTGGAATCTAATGTTCTCCCTCAATCACAACAAGCATGGTCTGCACACAGAACAACATGTACATTTGTGTCCCCAGCTAAGAAACTTAAAATATCACTATAGACATCCGTAAATACCTTAAACAACTATGGGAACTTTACACATCCTTTAAGCCTTGGAATGGTAGAGATGTCCATACACTCAAGAGTTTCATTTTGAAAATAAGCATTGCCTTAACAGGGGAAATTAATTAAATCTTTCCCCAGGCAAACTTGGGATGTATGCCCTGACATTTGTTGTCTCAAAGGGATAGAAATATCCTCTGAACTTGCTCGGAGACACACTTTTCTTATTACTTCACATTCCAGTACGTGTTCTGACACACACAAAAACAGCCCCGGCTGAGGCCTGACTCACAGTAAGTCCTGAGGATCTTCCTTCTTTGAAATGTCTTTCTCCATAGTTTTAATAGCACAGACAGATGAGAAAGACAGCTATCACGTGTGTGACATGCTGATCAAGCATATTCTCCCCATCTTCCATTCCTTGCCTTCTTCATCCACATCTGTCTTTTCTCAGAAGGCAGCATTCTTCACTGAAATGGAGCCAATGCCAACAAGGGGCAAATCTGGAATTCTCTTCAGGAGTCAAATCCCAGCTGGGATAGTAAATCATTTAACAAGAATGTGTCCTAATGAGAGGTATTTGCATCCACATTTCACTACACCATGCAAAAACACATTCCTTTTAAAACAAAACATGTCTTTTAGTCCACATTACTTCTCCTGAGCAATCACAGCATTGCTACCAAGCACCATCTGTTCTGAATGGGCAGTTGCATAATAATTAGAGATGACTTGCAGATAGACATTGTCCTTAAATGGTTGCATTAATTCTTGAGGCAACAGCTTAGAGTTAACAATAATTTGTATGTCTACTGAGCCAAATAGGCATTTGTTGATATTTATGGGAAAGGGTGAGACTTTGTTTTGCTTTGTATGCTGATAACATCCAATTATATTTCTCCTCATCAAAATTCAAAGAAGCTGTTTAAGTACTAAAACAGCATCTTTTGTTAATGGCTTGATTTAGAGCTAATACATTGAAAGGTAATTCAGACCCCCCAAAAAACCAAGTAATGGATGCTAGCACGTTGTAAAACGAAGTATCAGCTTAGTATCATAATTCTGATGCTTTTATATCTTGTACATGAGGACATGCTGTGCCAAGGAACAGAACTCTAAAAGTAGTCTCACCCCAAAGGGTGACTTTTGCAAGTCCTGATTGATTTCTGAAATATTGGAAGACGTTAACATCAGTAAGAACATTTTTTTTGTTGATTAAAAACTATCTCAAATAAGTTTCTGTTCTTTTAAGTGTTGATTTGGGAGCCAGCAGTTTTCAAGAGACCTTGGTTTCAAGGCCACCAAACACTGCACCAAAAGCTTCCTAAATTGAAGGAAAGGCAGAAGAACTTTGCAATTAGCTTAAACCTATGAAGAGATAAACCTCTACATCACTTACACCAGGGGTGAAATGCTCCCGGTTCGGACCGGATTGTCCGATCCAGTAGCGATGGCGGCGGGTGGTTCGGAGAACCGGTAGCAAAAATCTTTGCCCTGCTCCCATGCCCAGCTGAGCTGCGCGATCATCTGAGGCTTTTTTTAAACTTTTAAAAACATTTTTTCTTCGGCTGAAAAAGTGCTTTTAAAAGTAAAAGAAAAGCCTCTGATGATCGCGCGGCTCAGCTGGGATCATCAGAGCCTTTTAAAAGCATTTCTTCTACAACCTCTTCAGGCAGAGGTTGTAAAAAAATGCTTTTAAAAGGGTCTGACGATCCCAGCTGAGTTGCCTGATCGTCAGAGGCTTTTTTTCTTTTAAAAGCAAAAAAAAAAAAAAAAAAAAGTTGGCCACACCCACCCAGTCACATTATCCCACCACCACCAAGCCACATCCACAGAACGGGTAGTAACAAATTTTACATTTCACCACTGACTTACACCCTCTTTCATGAGCCATGAACATTCATTCTTGCTTGCAGAAAGGATTGTTCTCTAGATGACAGGACTGTCCTCAGGCCTGATTTTAAATAAAAGTCAAGATGGTAGCTGTGGCCTTGTGATTAAAGTTCAACATGTTTTTTTCAAAATGCGTTTCACAGGAAACACATATATAAAACAGCCAGAGCTTAGGTCACCACTGTGGTGACTATTCTGACTTTTTTTAAATCACACCCTGAAGATGTCCCTTGATCGTTGAGCTGTGTCTGTGTGACATCTGTGAAGTAAATATAGGAGCAAAACTTCTGCACCTGTCCAAAAGCCCCTTCTAAACCATCCAAGCAGCTTCAGACAGTTCTGAAGAGTATTTTGGTGTTTTTAACAGAGAAATGCTTCATTGCTTGCACCTCTGGGGCATTTCTTCAGAGACAAAATTGAGCTACCCATACAAACCTAACCTAATTCTGCTTTTTAGAAGTCTTGTTTTTTTATTTAAAAAACGTTGACTTTTTTTTTTAATGCTTTAAACATTTACAAGGAGAGGAAGGAGCCCATGCTTTCTCTGACATAGATCTGGTTTGTTTAAAAACACAGCATGGATATCTGGTGATATTTTAAAAGTTATGATTGTCTTCACAGATGTTTGAGGTTAGCAGGGGGGAAATTATAGGAGGACTAAAAAACTAATTTGCTTCCAGAGGTATCCCTCATTGAGATAATTTGGGAGGCCTACTATGAGAGTATTTGTCGGATGGGGAAATAATAAAACGTGTGCAATACAAATGGAATAAAACTTTTATATGAGCATCTCTGTTTTTTGTAGACAGATGTGTGAATAGCAAAACCTTTGGTCAGATATGGAGATTTTCAGGTTGCATTCACCCTCCCCAAAATAGTTGATCCTCCCAGAAGCCTCTTCTCCGCCTAAGATGCATTTATGGAAGTTTTATTATCTAGATGCACAAACCTGAAGCACCTCAAAATTCTATCCAGCTTCAACAATGCTGAAGCAACTATTCCTTCTCCACACTGTTGTGAAGGTGCATAATATTTCCCGCCTACAAATACTGGATGATAGATTTGTACTTGCTCATAGCCAGCCAAGTAGCAACAACAGATTTGCCTCAGTGACACAAACACAGTAGTCAAACCTTTCAGCAATTCTGGTCCTTCTAGAGGTCCAGTTATTAGCCAGAACATCAGCACAAACGTACGTTTGCTGTCATCTCTTAGCAATTTTCCATTACGCTTGACAATCAACAGGCTGGTCAATTTATAGGCAAAAGAATAAATGGATACAGAAATGACAACAGAAATATTAACATTCAGAAGCAGTAGGGAGTTTGGATAGAGATATTTCAACTCTCCAGGGAATGCTGTCACAGACCTCACCCATTGTTTAGAAAATGAAGACTGATTTCATCAGAAAACAAAACAATAACAGAGTTCTTTAGATGATTTAGAAGCCACATCTTTAAAAATTAGATTTATGTGTACCAAATTATTTATGTGCAATTAATAATTTTAAAAAACAAACAGCAACGTATTACCAAAATATTATCACATACTACCAAAATTATGACATACTACATAATATTAATAGCATATTTGTCAGAAGAGGGTAAATAATTTCTGCATCTACAATTTAATACTTCTAACTACTATTTTGTTGAAGGTTACTGAAAGTAATTCTCAATTTCCCTCATATTTACTAATCTTCTCCTCCTTTTCCCACAATGCCAACAACTCCTTATGTTTATATAATAAGTTTTGGGACTATGCTTTTAAGCATCGGATAAAGCAAACTCTGATCCAAAAGCTTATGCAATCATCAATCTGACTTTCTGCTATTTTGGAGAAAAAATAGGGTTACTGGTATTCTGTTCTTCGACAGTTTCCCTAAACAGCATTAAAAAAAATGAAAGTCAAAAACCACTGGAATGGAGCAAAATTAAGAACAGATTGATTGCCACAACATTTTCAAGCTGGAGTCTCAATTCTCAGAGCAAGGAGTTGGCCTAATTCAATAAAATTCCTTCAAGGCTTGTTTCCAAACATCCAAACACTGCAGAACTACTGTGCTTTTTAATATATCAATCTCAAGTGGTGGACGTTTACAGTTCAGAAGGAATGCATGATATTGGCCTCTAATGTTTTGGAGAGGAAAAGTTGTAATAGCACTTGAGGGCACGAGGTGCTGTGATTATGCTAGATCTGAGAATCACATTTGCACAAAGCTGTAGGAATAAATTACTGACTCTCAGCTTTTACCAGATATTAAGCTAGCATTCAAAATATCACACATGACCTGCATTGTTAGCTAAGCAATAAGTGGTACTTGATCATAATGAGATACTGAGTTGTTGCTTCCAAGCCACCTACTTTGCATTAGATATTTTTCTCTGTCTGTGTACCAATACAGCACAGTTACGATCAGGCTTCCTTGGCACAATTTTTATTTCTCGAGCTCAGATGGTTTTGTGGCATGTTGGCACGCACTGCATGCTATAAACAAGTATGTATAGGTCCAATCACTGTTTCTTTATGCGAAATACTTCACCAACTTGCAAATGGATTTCTAATACCTGCAAAACTGTTTAATTTGCTTGTGGAAACAAGTAACCTGAACAAAGGAATTTTTTTGTGTTACATCCTCCAAGGATACTTGCAAGATGATTTGAATATTGATTGTCATGTTTTTAAAATTTAAAATTAAAATGATTAACAAGGGATCAGATCAGTGGTGGGATTCAAGTAATTTAACAACCGGTTCTCTGCCCTAATGATTTCTTCCAACAACTAGTTTGCCAAACTGCTCAGAAAGTTAACAACCGGTTCTCCCGAAATGGTGCGAACTGGGTGAATCCCACCACTGGATCAGATATTCAGATGAAAGTTTCAGAAATATTTTTGCAATTCAGAACGTTCAGTTGCTTCAAAATTCTTGGCTGGTCCCAAAGGGATATTGTGTTGTACACACTTACAACAGATAACTGCATTCTATTATTTGCTCATTTCTGACAAATACAAAATTATTGTATTCTAGTGTAGTGCTTTTTCTAAGAGATACGCACAGATACTTTCCATAACAATTCATCGCCATTTGAACCATAACAAAAATTTTGCACATTTGGAACATGAGCTGAATTAAATAATAATTTCTAGTGTTATTCCTAGAGTGGATGTTTTTCTGGAGTCTAGTAGGTTTTCCTCCCATCTAGCTTTAGATTTGTTCAATGGGAAATCTGGCATGTTGCAAATTATGCCTTTTAGAATCTTCTTAAATTTATACAAACACTTCTAGATGTCCACAAGTCCCTATAATTATTCCTAGAAAATAAAAGTAATGGGTGACTACAATTCTGGGCTGTCCAGGAAAGAGAGCAGGGGAAAAAACCCCTGTTATGGAAGAATGTTTGGATTCCAGGGTGCTTCTTCAGAGAACAAATGTTGGATAAAGGTTTTTTTTAAAAAAAACCCGGTTACCCATCATGGAAGCCTTACTCCATTGTTACAGTTGCATGATTTCTTGTGGGAAAGGACACCTGTTAGTGACATTAAGCCATGCCCCATCATTGATCCATAGAACTGCACCTATATGTTTGTTCCTTATTTAAGACAATATCATACACAGTATGTAAATGATCATGCTAAAAACAAGCCAAATACATTTGGTTCCAAGAGGTCTTACATTTTACCAATTTTAACATTTTGTCGTTGTGAACGAAACAAAAAAGAACATGGATATTGCTTGTGTCAGTGATCTTCAGTGCTATCATCAAAGCAGCAAGGCATCAAATTTAATTTGCTATCAATTGTTGATGCTTCACCAAGTTTAGGACTGACCAACAGCCGTGCCATTGCTATTCCAAGTTATGGGAAATTCGCAGAAGACACATCAGTAATCCTGGATAAGCCTCTCCACCCACCCACCCACCTTTTTTTTTTCCTTTTTGGAAGTCTAAACATATGTTCTGACCATCCAAGCCTAGGAGAGTAGCAAGCGACCTTTTAAAGATCTTTTTTAGATATGCAGTAAAAATAACAGCATTGACTTGATAGATTTGCATCATTCAGGATAAGGATGTTGTATACCAGTACATGAGAAAAGAAGTAATATATCATTATTTAAAACATATAGTAGGATAAAGCTTGGAAATAATAAATCAGATGTGTTAAAATTGCATTAAGAACCATCCACTTGGATATTTATTTTATTTAGATGTGCATCCTATTTTACTACTTCATGGAAGTGTAGAAACTTTCCATACTCCTCTATGCAACACCAGGACTTAATGATGACCCTGACTGATTATGATGGAGATGTTTAATAGGAATCTGGGTGATGTTTTCTTAAAGAAAGAGCTCAAAAAGTTCAAGATAGCATGCATAGTCCTTCCAATGACCCAAAGAGCCATTAGAGCTTCCATGACTGAAGTAGACTTAAATCTGTGTCTGTTGTTTGTTGTTTTTAACCATTTAGTTGTGTCCAACCTTTGGTGAGTTTATAGGCAAGTGTTCTCCGTGGTACCCTGTCAAGCACAGCTTCTTTCAACTGTTATATGTTCAACTTTGTATCAGATCACATGTACTTTGCTTGTCCCTTTTTCTTTGTCCATTGACCATTCCTATGCCATTGCCTTCTCCAATGAATTTGCACGCATGACATGGCCAAGGTAAACCAGATCTGGTCTTATGATTTTAAGGTTCTAGTGATGTGTCAGGTTTCATAAGATTTACCACCTCTCTGTCAGTTACTCTGGCTGTCCATGGTATACGCTTTTAATTTACACCAGTAGCACAGTTGAAAGGCATCAATTCTTCTTTCATTAGCCATTCTTAGTGTCCAACTCTCACACCCATTCATCATTATAGGGAAGACTATTGCTCTAACTAGCCTGCTTTTGGTATTTATATCAATATCTCCTGTGTCTACACCCTCCTACTTGATTATATCCCATTATTGGTTGCAACTCATTTCAATAATTCACACCTACTTCACTGATGATTCAGAATTTATCTTTGTTTTTAAAACACAGATGAATTTGATTTATTATATAATTTTAAGTGAATTACGTCTAACTCTTCTTTATGTTACACGCTTTACAGACAGACAGGTTATAACTAATGAATGAAGAATAAAAATATTACTTCGGTTTACCTGAAAGCAGCATGATTGGTTGGAAGGCTAGTTTGTTACACTCTGTATTGGAAAGACTTACATTCTCTATATCATTCTCTATATCAACCACCCAGCTATGAAATTTACTGGCAATCATGTGTCAGTCATCCTATTTCAGTCTATCTTATGCATGAGGTTGTTTTGAACAAAACAGAGGATGAAAATGAGAATCAGACATATCCAGCCAAGTTTCATAAATAAATTGAGGGAGTATATATAATAAATAAATGCATATGGTTTAAACAAAAAATTCTTCAGATCTTTAGTAAGTAATGGAACCTGCAAGCAGCCAAGCTATTTTTCTACTTTCTTGCCAGTAAAACTATTCTCCATCAGAGAATAAACACTGTCTTTCCCTCATAACATAAGAACCTGAATCCCAGAGGTCACGCAAGGCCAAAAATTAACAAGACACACCATTTATTGGCATCGAAAGATTCAGCAATATTACACTAGTGGCCTAGGATGGGATACAATTCAGTTGTTTCAAATCAGCAAAAGTTTCTAGGAGAGAGACAAAAAGAGGAAGGGCAACTGTTTTCCAGTATGAAAAAAAAGGGGAGTGGGCCTCAGATCTTCTATTAACAGATACATTAATCAGGACCTGTTTGCCTCCTGGCCATACTGTTTATATAAAAAGCAGAACAGCTGTGAATATAGAGAAAAGCTATAGAGAAAAAATTAAGTGGTCCCAATACCTCATTGGTATTTGAAGTTTTATTTTAAAAACAATTGCACTACATCAAGTTAGGGTAAAATGTAAGTATTTCCAGTCTGATATCTTTGAAGAGCCATAATCCCTGTCAAAATAGAAAGCATTCAAAAGATCTGTATTTATATCTCAGTTATTTCTGGGTTCTAGTTGCATAACCGATAAATAAAGAAGTCAAGGGTTTGGTCTTATATTTTCAGATACAGTAAGGTTCAGAAAAAGAAGTATGTAACTATTAGATTACAGTGTCCAGCGTAAGTATTATAAATTACCACATGTATCTGGGGTAGGTGGCAAAATGCATGTCATGATATTATGACACAAAAATTGTGACTTATGTACTTTTGTCATACACAATTACCTAAGATGGGATTTGCGCCTTTGTGTTACTCTGCATGTATCTCATCTGTTTGACATACTGCAATCTCCGTTTGCTGCAGACATTTATGTAAACTTCAAATGATCACCAAACTCCAGTGATGGATGTGCGTATATCTGTGAAGCATAAGCCTTATTTTCTTTACTATCACATAAAGATATAGTTGAAGACAACAAATGAAATTTTATTTTATAGAAAAGGAAATAGACTGCCTGTTCATCTTCCAGAAAAATGGAACTTTAAAGCTCAACTTTATCAAAAAAATGCCTGATCACTTACCCCAAACTATTAAAGGGATAGATTGTCATACATCACAAACATCTCACAAACAATGAACACTCTGTTTTAATCACATGACATTATAGAACACTAAAACCCTCCAAAACATCTTAAGCAAACCAAAGGACCCAGTAGCCCCAAAAGAAGAAGAAGAAACAGGATTTATCTCAGGGGTGAAATCTACTTACCTTCCCTACCGTTTTGGAAGTGCACGCGCCCTGTGCGTGTTATGTGGACATGCAGACCCTCTGCGCATGCGCAAACCCTTCTGTGCATGTGCAGAGGGTAAAAAACAGGTTACTACCTGGTTAAAACAAGAAAGTAACAGTGACCAGGTGGGTGGGCAGAGCCTCGCACTGCCATCGCTACCGGTTCTCTGAACCACCCGCCACCATCACTACCAGTTTGGCCAAACCTGTCCGAACTGGTAGCATTTCACTCCTGATTTATCTACAACATATAGTGTGAGGACTGTAATAACCACTATGCAACCAGAAGACACCATGAAAGCTCCATAATCCAGTGGTGGGTTTCAAACTTTTTTACTACCAGTTCTGTGAGTGTGGCTTGGTGGGTGTGGCTTGGTGGACATGGCAGGGGAATGATTCTGTAAAATCTCCATTCCCTCCCCAATCCAGGGGAAGGTTACTGCAAAATTCCCATTTCCTCCTGATCAGCTGGGACGTGGGAGGCAGAGAATAGATGCGGGAGGGGCCAGTCAAAATTTTTACTACCGGTTCTCCGAACTACTCAAAATTTTTACTACCGGTTCTCCAGAACTGGTCAGAACCTGCTGAAACCCACCTCTGCCTTAATCACATGATGCACCTACAGACTCAACAACAGTTTCAACTGGGAAACTGAGAGCATGTTGGACCCAAAATGTTAGGAAATTCCTGGAAGCTTGGCATTCAGACAAATCAGCCATCAATAGACACAGAGAAATAAACTATATTTATACACATTTAAAAGACACAACATAAACAAAATATTGTAAAGAAACAAAAATATTTAATATTACATATAATTACAGTAGCCAGATTGGCATTAGCACAACATTGAAAAATGGATCAATTGCCAACAAATCATCTAATAATCCAAAAAATTTACAATTGTGCATAAATGGCTAAATTAACATTTGAGTTAAAAGACAAGGTAGACTCAAAATATTATATTGTATGGAATAGATGGTACGATTGGGTAAGTCAAAAGAAAGAAGAGTAAATGTAAAATTCTACAAGAAAACAAAATAAAATTAACAACAAGCACTGTTAATAAGATAAATGACTATATATATAGTTTGTTTTGTTTTGTATTGTTTTTCTATTTTATGGGATGAATATAAATATATTTTATATGTACTTGATTTGATATTTTATCTTTTTATGTTTAATAAAGTTTGTTTTAAAAAAAATAAAAAATTAAAGACACAACATAAATCTAAGAAAGAAACAAAACAAAAAAAGACTAGAACACATCCTCTCCAGCAGCCAACACCCTATATGCACGGATTAAATCTAGACAAACAATCAAGCAGAAAACAATACCTTTGTTAAGGAACTAACAAGGAGAAAATCACACCTTCATCAAAACTGGCAGGGCAAGGCTACTGTACATAAACAGGATGCAAATGCCACACTCACTAGCACTGATGATATTAACTTGTTGGATAACAAAGCATGTGCAAGCAGAAAAAAAAAAAACCCGAGTTCAGAGAACACGAAGGACTGCTCATTTCAACCTTGAGCTACATATATTCTCTTCTGTTATTAGTGCTCTTTTAAATGTATATACTTATTTTATTCCTTATTGTTATTATATCTATGTTGTTTCTGCATCTTACTGTCTATCACCCAGGGTCCATATGGATCTGGCCCATTTGTGTCAGAAGCACCAAGACACTTCTGAGTTGAAAGGGTTAGCCAGTGACAACACCGTTACCCGGGAAGCCCGGTTTGGGGCTCCTTTCATGTCTCTCTTAATGTGCCCGAGTTTGCATGCTTTCAAACTGCTAGGAGGAAAGGAGCTGAAGCAAATGATGGGAACTCACCCCATCACATAGCAGCACTTGGGTCTCGAATATGGGGTTTTTTTATTGTAAACCCAACATTCTAATCAAGTGAGGCACTGCACTCCTCTCCATTATGGCTTGGGTCAGTGTATAAATATTGTGAAATAAATAAAATTAAAAAACATGGCTCAGTCAATTCAAACCCTTAGGACAGTGATGGCTAACCTTTTTGCTATCGTGTGCCAAAAGTGGGGGGAGCGCGGGGTGTGTGTGTGTCACATGTGCCCACACCCATAATTCAATGCAGGCCCCCCCGTACTCCCCCCACCTTTGGCACACAATGGCACGGTAGGCCTGGTAGCTCCATTTTTTGCTCTCCCCAGGCTCCAGAGCCTCTCTAGGAGCCTGGGGAGGACGAAAACGGCCTTCCCCACCCGCCCGGAAGTTCTCTGGAGGCCAGAAACAGCCCGTTTCCCTACTTCTGGTGGGCCCAGAAGGCCAGAAAATCAGCTGGCTGGCGCGTGCATGCCCACTGGAGCTGAGCGCATGTGCCCACCAATATGGCTCTGCGTGCCACCTGTTGCACGTGTGCCATAGTTCGCCATCACGGCCTTAGGATATAGAGACTTTTAAAAAATTTTACATGTAGTTCACATATTTCTTTTCAATCAAAATGTTATAATCTGCTAAATTGGAATGTCCCCACATGAATGTACATAATTTACACAGACTACTAGTATTGTTGAAATATTTATTGTCTTAGAAATGTTTATATTTGAGCAATGTTGCTTTCCAGATGTGTATCCAAAATACATGGGCTAAATTGTAAGCTTTTTTAAAAAAAGCATAGAATGATGTGGAACTATGATAAAATGAAAGAGTTGTGATGTTGATACTGACTAGTTATAGACTGATCTGTATGTTCAAGTCTGCAATTATCTTGAAACCCATTATATTCTGATGTCCTGAAGATGATAAAGCCTTGGTATAGATCCTGAAATTCCCAGAATAGTCCAAGTTGATTGTCTCCACAAGATCTGCAAGATCACTTCTATGATCTGAAGTTATTGGGCTGAGCATTTAACTGAGATTCCAACCCTGTCTTCATATCTCTTTACTATCACTTTATTATATTTATATATTTAGGACAAGGTCCTTCAGTATGGGAGTGTAACAAGGTTAAATGCAATCACCGACATGGAGAAAATGGCAAACAATAAACCTGTACTGTGAACTAAAAATGCCCTATTTCAAGTTGACACAATAGGACAAAAAGTATACTAAGAAAGTTAGGACTAAAAAATCAACAAAGAGTAATGACAGCAAACAGCAATACAGCCAAACTCTGATCAACTGATTTGAACTCTGTTCAAAACAATAAGGTTCAGTATCAGTAGTAAATTATCAAGTCTTATTAAATATCCAGTTTTCCAAGATTTTACAAGGCACAGCATTAAAGCATACTTTTTAAAAAACATTTGACTGCATTCCAGTAGAAGCTTATATATTGGCAGCTCCCTACTGAAATACAGATGGTACTAATCAGAGCTGATTGCAAAAATTAGCCTACTTTGAGTGGTAATCTACTCCTGGATAGAATGTAATTTCAGAATAGGCCATTTTCCTAAAATGCTTTTCCAAACAATTTTGCATTCCCTAATCTTTCTTTTGCTTGGCTCTCAGTTGTGAGGTCAACTTGGAGAATGTCCTTTGTGTAACCATGTGCAAGGTTAGAGAATTGGTATAGTGAAGGATGGATCCTTCAAGTTCTCAGTGTTATGCCCTGGCATCACAGATTCAGCTTTTTCCTGCTGTTGCTTCACCTCTTGTACATCTTACTTCATCCAAGAAGAGAACTTGTCCAGTAAGCCATGATAACACAGTATAGCAAAGTCTACAAGATAAGAACCCAACTACACATTACAGAAGATTGTAGGTAACACACAGGATTGCAGCCAAAGATACTTTGGATGTAATCCTAAGTGTTGCCTAAAAATACATTCAATACAGGTATATTTTCACATAGACATTATGGGATTGAGGGTCTTTTTTGGGGGAAGGTGCCCTATTTTTAATGAAAGAAAGCCAGTTACTAAATGCTATCAGTTTGAGCAGAAAATGATGCAAAGAAGAGGAAATATATTTTCCCTTCCTGTCATGGGCGGAGCTTTCTCAAGAATCAATAATTAGTTGAAAAAAATAATATGCATTTAGATGACTGACAAACTGAGACACAAAACAGTAGTTTCAGCAATGGAGTAGCACACACCCAATGACTGTTATTTTACAGAGACAAGCTTAGAAGCACAAGCATAACTCAGGCACATACTGCTCTATCCTACTCTAGTGATGCAATGATCCATATGTGATAAAGCTAAAGCAGCAGTCCTCAATCTTTCCAGTTCCATGGACCAACAGTGGCGATGGCAGCAGGGAGGAGGGGATGGTTTCACACACACAAGATGGAGCTTTGTGCATTCACCTGCCACTTGCGCGGCCCAGTTCCCAATGTGCCACGGACCAGTACTGGTCCATGGACCGGGAGTTGGGGACCTCTGAGCTAAAGGATATGTCACTATGACCATGCTACTGTTTTGACCAGTTCAGGAAAGATCCATATTTGTTAGTCATCTACTGTGGTTCCCCTAACCATTCAATGTTATCCCTTATCTTTATGCCTCACTGGGCTGTGTGCCACTCATTCTTCTTCTCTTCAATGTACAGTTGCTACAGTAATGGCAAAATGTTCTGCACATAATGATTAAATGTTTCTTGATGATGGATGCAACTGATAAGAAAAGTATTGATTTGTACTAGAACATTCTAATTGTTTGAGACTTTCTTCTTTTTATAACTTTGATTTTCTTGTTATATTTCCTCCCATCCAGCAACAGCCAGTAATGCTGAATAACAGACTAACAGAGTTGGAAGGGACCTTGGAGGTCTTCTAGTCCAACCCCCCTGCTCGGACAGGAAACACTAACCATTTCAGACAAATTGTTGTCCAATCTCTTCTTAAAAACTTCCAGTATTGGAGCATTCACAACTTCTGGAGGCAAGTTGTTCCACTGATTAATTGTTCCATCAGGAAATTTCTCCTTAGTTCTAAGTTGTTTCTCTCCTTGATTTGTTTCCATTCATTGCTTCTTGCCTTGCCTTCAGGTGCTTTGGAAAATAGCTTGACTCCCTCTTGTTTATGGCAACCCCTGAGATGTTGGAATACTGCTATCGTGTCACCCCTAGTCCTTTTCTTTTCATTAAACTAGACATACCCAATTCCAGCAACCGTTCTTTATATGTTTTAGCCTCTGGTCCCCTAATCATCTTTGTTGCTTTTCTCTGCACTTTTTCTAGAGTCTCAACATCTTTTTTACATCATGGTGACCAAATCTGGATGCAGTATTCCAAATGTGGTCTCACCAAGGCATTATAAAGTGGCATTAACACTTCACATGATTCTATCCCTCTGTTAATGCAACCTAGAACTGTGTTGGCTTTTTTGGTAGCTGCAGCACACTGCTGGCTCCTATTTAAGTCACTGTCCACTAGGACTCCAAGATTCCTCTCACAGTTACTACTATTGAGCCAGGTACCACCTATACTATGCCTGTGGATTTGGTTTTTATTGTCTAAATGTAGAAACTTACTTTTCTCACCATTGAATTTCATTTTGTTAGATAGCATCCAATGTTCAAGTCTGTCAAGATCCTTCTGGCTGAGATTATTGCAGATGCAATCCCAACCCATGTAAAAGATTCTAGCTTGAGGAACATCTCACCAAACAGCTATCAGTATAAGCCACAGATGTCAAACTCAAGCATGTCATGTGATGTATCGCAACATTTTTTTGCCTTTGCGGATGTATGTGACACATCCGGCCTGCGGGCCACCTGTTTAACACCCCTGGTATAAGCCTTCTGATTACATACAACCACATTCTAGCAAAATCAAATAAGCTTTGAGAACTTACTGTCCTGCAGAAATTGTTGCAGAAACTGGTCAGTTTGGGGTGGGAAGAAAAGGAAAAAAACTCCAGACATTTCAATTTCATTTATTATTACAATTCTTATATATTTTAGATGCCCAGTAAAACAGAACTTGTAAAATACGTACTTCACATCTCATCCCATTGGTTGATTGGTTGGTTGGTTGGTTGATTGATTTGCAATCAACTTGCAATGAATAGTACATGTTAAAAATGTTGTAGTGAATTTGCAGCTATTTGCAGCAAAATTTGCAACCTGATTTAACCAAACAGTTATGGGAGATAGTCATTATTCTACTGAAGCCATAGGAGAATTTTCATCAGAACCCCAATCTTGTCAAATGAATTGAGTAGTGAACTGAGACATTATTAATAAGGAGTACAAAGCTGATATGAAATTAAGAACTTCATTCACTTATGAAGAACTAACTAAACACCAGTAATTCTCCATCATTTCTAACCAGTGATTTTTCCTCCCCTTATCCTTCAGCAGTTCCTAAGGTTTTAACATAACTGAGTTGACATGGGTGTGGTGCCTATTTAGAATGACTAAATAAACAGAAAAGGCCAAGTTACAACTCTAAACAGAAATGTAACTTAACATTCAAAAATGCTAAGAGTCCTCTTTGTAAGTCAAATCAACAGAAAATACATGCTGAGACTCAATATTTCATCCAGGACTCAAGGGAATTCCTCACAACTCAAGTTCTAACGCTTGATTCAGAAAACAAACAAAAAGTGGTTTGAAAAAATAATATTACAGCCTTTATAGCTCTATTGAATAACATCAGTTCTGATTATCTTGCTACACCTCACAGATGTGACAATTTCTTCTATTTGCTTCTCAGCCTGGAAGCCATACACTTGTGCTATCTTCCCACATTACAAGTAATATAATGTGTGAGTCTTAGAACAACACAAACAAAATTGTGTTAAAATATCTGAGGGCAACAGCTTGGTAGGCTGTGTCCAGATTTTCCATCTTTCCATCACTTCCTCTGCTGAATTCTCCCAGAAGCTAATGCTGGGTAAACTATAGCAAGGCTAATTGTCATGATATGACATTGTACCCAAAGACAAAAGGTCTCTCCTAAATGCCAGCTTCCCAATGGCACTCTACAGCCTAGTGACCTACTTCATTGGTACAGTAATTAATTTGTGTCTCACACCAGCAACAAATCCCAGCCAGGCTGTAACTTCTCTCAAAGCAGGAGAGCCAACTATTCTTTTTTTTTTTTAATTTTTATTAAACAGGGTTTTTTTCAAACAAACAAAAACAGATATTTACATCTTCTTGTTTTCAACATCTTCGCATCAGTAATCCATATTTATCCATTTTCTCTTTCTTTTCTTAATATATCTTTTATACATATATTTCTAATATTATATACACACACACATACACACACACACATTCTATTATTCTAATTTATATTTGACATAAACATTGTACCCAATTTCCTTTTCACAATTTTTGTTTCTTCCCATTTGTTTCTATATTTCTCCACCTAATTTGACCATTATTTACTCGTCTTTTGTCCCCCACCTAGGGCAATAGGAGAGCCAACTATTCTGATTCTGCTGGGAGCTGCATGCAATTCAGATTTCCATTGGGGATCAACTTGTAGAACCATGAGGAAAATTGGCAGAAAATAGGAACAACTGTGTGAATTTCTGGTCTGTCTGTTTTAAATGTCCTTTTTTTTTTCTCTACAGGAGGAGAACCCAGGAAGACAATTCAAACATGCAGTAATTTTGGCACCTATAACTGCAGAGAAGAAGGCTCCAATAATTTCAGTGGGATTTCTCTCCTCCCTCCCTACTTCCACTAACGTTTCTTGCCACCAGGGATGGAGCCTGTGGTAAGTTTCCCTCCAGAAGAACCTGGTAATGATACTAACATTTAAGGTAGAAATAGCCTGAGGAAAATAGGCCAGGCCCAATAACCAGCCATAAATCTCCAAACAATTGGTTCCTCATGTTTGAACATGGTTCCAAATTTTGTCCTATTATAAACATTCTCTCTTTTGTTGTTCTTTCTCCCGTCTTCCTTTAATCTAGTGCTGTAACTGATCCAAGGCTATTATCCGTTCTTTGGCAAATTAGAAAAACTGAAGAGTTTAAAGGAGAGTATTAGCTCTGCCAAAGCAACTCCAAACCCTTTCTTACAAGCTAACACCCATCTCTTACAGATTTCAGAGCTAGCAAAGCAATTGCAATCTATGAGGCCAACCAATGATTGGATTTGAACAGCAGAATGTGGGTCTGAAATACTGTAGCAGGTATATTATATTCTGCAGTGAACCGCCTTATGAACAGACACCAGCAAACTGGTTAGACGGACATTTTCCAACCTCAACAAGTTCAAAATGAATGGACCAAATGCTGCCTGGGGAATTCTGAGAGTTGAAATCCACCCATCTTAAAATTGCTGAGATTAGATGACTGAGATCCAATGGGTTGTTGTCCAAAAGGTGTGACTGCAACAAAGGGAAACAGGTCACAAACCCCCAGGAACACGGACCAAAAGAGGTTAAAGTTTAGCTTTCATAAGCAGTTATTTGATACAGAGCTTTCTGATTAAGCTTCATCCCAGGCAGGGAATTCCATGGATCAGTCCCAACAGTATGTAAATAAAATGACTTAAATGGAACGTTCTACACCTGGCCTCAAATTGTTTATGTCAGGCTATGTCCTCCCAGTAGGGTACAAGTATTTTTAACAAGTCATGTTGTGATAAATACAGTAGTCAAAATACACCTTATATTTAACCCAGCCAGTTGTTTTCTATATACAAACATCCAATGGAACACCCGCTTGGGGATGAGTGTGCTGCACAGCTAGGCCTGCTACTATTCCAGCCTCTCCTATTTTTGCACAAGCAAAACAGTTCAGTTTCCATAGCTACAGTTCACTGGTGAGTGCTGGCAGGGATCTAGAATGCATACCTAAAGCACAAGTTACCTTATTGCTGTTATACTGCATCTTACAAACCTCTAAGTCTCTCTTCAGAGTTTGCATTAGGCTGGGAAGCTTTGCTCAGGACAGAAGAAGTTTTAATCTGAAACATCTAATAAATCATAATAAAAGCAGGAACATATTCCTGCAAGAAGCGTATATATATATGAATGGAAAGGAAATTACATAAGCCTATGTTGGTTTAGGTAATGTGACAGGAAAAATATTCTTAAAGTGGACTTTGCACGGTTACCAAAGACCACTAGGTAACGTTGAAAGGAAAACACAATGAAGCAAAGTTTCAGAAGCATGTTCTCTCCCATTTTAGACTCTTACAACCTCAAGGCACTGACAAAGCATTGTGTTTGGCTCATGTGGAACCGGGTATCATCAGTGTACTGATGATACTCACCCCATGTTAGAGATGGCATCTCCTCAGTAGCTTCATGTAGATAAGGAGTGGAGAGTTGGAGTTCAACTCTCAGAATTCCCAAGCCAGCAGGGTTGTAAAGAGGTCATAGTCACCCATCCCAGATGTTAAATAGAAGCAAGTCCTGAGAAACCCCACGACACTGTCTGGAACTATACCTGGAGAAAGGAGGAGAATCATTGAAACACAGTATTTCCTGCTTCTGACCCCTGGACCATCCCAGAAAACCATGACTGGTGCTGTTAAAACTTGCTGAGAGATCAAGGTTCAGGAAAGTTGCCGTGCCCCCATCTGAGGCCCATCAGAAATCATTTGGCAAGTAGGATCAATTCTCTTGATGTGTTATAACCATGCCTGAATCCTGACTGAAAAGAGTCCAAGGCAGTTTGTTTCTTCCAGAGCCCTCTGGAGCTAGATGCCAATCTCCTTCTCAATCACATTCCCTTAAAAAGGGAAGGTTTGAGGCTGGACAAAAATCATACAGATCTGTTTTATCAAAGAGGGAGCTATAATTACTATTATAAAAGTTTGGAAATGCTTTATATTTGTTTCGCTGAAAGTGGGAAAATGGTAAAAATGAGATACTGATTTCAGGGTTTGTTGCAGAGCTGGGTTTCAGCAGGTTCTGACCAGTTCTGGAGAACCAGTAGTGGAAATTTTGAGTAGTTCAGAGAACCAGTATATACCACCTCTGACTGGCCCAATCCCCATCTATTCTCTACCTCTCGAGTCCCAGCTGATCAGGAGGAAATGGGGATTTTGCAGTAACTTTCCCCTGGAGTGGGGAGGGAATGGAGATTTTACAATATCCTTCCCCTGCCATGCCCACCAAGCAACACCCACCAAGCCATGCCACGCCCACCAAGCCACACCCACAGAACCGGTAGTAAACAAATTTGAAACCCACCACTGGTTTATTGGTTAAAGTTTGTTTACAGGAAGAATGTAACTATGATATAGTATGCAATAGGCATACTGCAGAGGTTACTAACTGGGGGTACAAGATGATATTCCAGGGGGTGCAAAAATGTGGATTTAGAAGTTTAAAAATTATAGTGTATATGTATAATTATACACATATAATTATTTTTAAGGATGCGAGAATATATCTAGGGGTGCAAGGTATGTAAAAGGTGGGGACATCCTGCAATAGGGGAAGGTGGAGATGGTAATTACTGTTTGTAACTGTTGCAAATAAGATTGGAAGTCACTTCTTTAGACAGCTTTCTTTTTCTTGCTTTTCTTGTTATTACTCACTTTTTCACCTATTTATAATCTTTTTCTGTTTCTTCTATTCTTGTATGTTAAAACATCTATATATAAAATCTATGATGAAGATTATGACAAAGTATGGGTATGTGTAGTTAAATATGTAAGCATCAGAAACGTTATTACTAAGTGTCACAGCATTTTGAAAATTGCATGTGGAACACTTAGATCTCGACAGCTTTTCTGCACAGTGATCTGAAAGTCATGTGCACCAACTAGTAGATTTTGAAAAGCTAGGGAAAGGAAATGTGGTGTAAATTGATATATGGCTAAAGCAAGCAGCCAAAAGCATGGGTCGATAAACCAAAATCAAATGTTGGAAATATGGGTTTTGAACAGGAAACTCTGAGCCACGTTTATAATAAAGAAAAAAATAATAGAAGTTGAATGAACAGCCTCTCTTATTTTGTTGATTTAACTATACACGCCGAAGACAAAAAAGATAGTGTAGAAATAATGAACAATCAAAATAAAGAAATGGAAGTAAAACATCTTGGAAATATTAGCTTCTGTCTTGGAACTGATTTTTTTTTTAAGGGAGAATATTTGTTCAATCAAACCCAAAAGTTAATAGACTTAATAAAGTCTGCAGATGTAGCTTCTAGGCAAAGGAATCAAAGGAAGTCGAAGGATCCTGTAGAAATTGGATATTTAAACAAAGGAAGAAATCAAAACAAGTTAGCAGGTATGAGCAGAAGCTGTAGAAAAGCTATTATACATTGTAACTGTGAGTAGACTTGACATAGTGAATGCAATTGGGCTGCTAGATAGAAAGGTCAGTAAATTAACACAAGAGGATTGGACAGGTGTAAAAAGATTAGGCAGATGGTTAACAAGGACTATGGACTTTAATTTAAAGCTGTCTGTAACTAATCCTCCAAAACATTTCAGATATACTGTATGGTGGAAAATTATTTTACTGAGTTGCACCCATTGCCTGGTACAGCAAGAAACAAAGCATGGTAGTCTTATAATTTACAAAGGCTAAATATTGGCTGGCAGAATCAGCATGCAGGGAGCTATTATTAGACTCTAAATAACTCTGTCTCTTTCCGGTCACATCTACCTGACCCATCAGACCAGGGAGGCATCTCCTAGGTGGGACCCAGAAGAAGGGCCTTCTCTGTGGTGGCTCCCTCTCTCTGGAACATCATTACCCCAGAGATTAGAATGGCCCCCACTCTAATACTCTTCTGGAAGGCGCTGAAGACTTGGTTCTGCCAGTGGGTCTGAGGAACCCAGAGTGGGATGGAGCCCATTAAATGGCACGTGCGATGTGCTGTTGCCAGGGTGGTGGGTGATTTTATTATATTAATCTATTTGATTCTTGTTTATTAATTTTATTGTTTTAAATGAGGTTTTATATTTTGTAAGCCACCTTGAGTCGTCATGTGTGAATAGGCAGCAATATAAATTCAATAAACAAACAAACAAATAAATAAACCACATTATTGAAAGAAAATGGTATATTTAAGAACTGCAGACATTAAGCAGTCCAGACCCAATATGAAGTCTTCAGTTGTTAATCTGCATTATGACAAGGACACACATGAAAAGGGGCAAGAAATATGGACAGATTGCTCAATTAACACTATAGGGGAGATGCGCTTACCAAGCTGCTGCTCAAGGACCACTTTCTCAAGTTCAGATAGTCAGCATCAGCATTTAGTGCCTGAAAAAATACAGGATGATCTGATCCAAATGATGCACAATTTGGACTGAGCTGATGAGAAAGAAAATGTTGAATATGTCATCCCCATCCACCAATTGTTTCCTTCATGGTGCAGAACAGAGACAGACTTCAGAGGATAATTAGAACTGCAGAAAAAACAATTGCTACCAACCTGCCTTCCATTGAGGACCTGTATACTGCACAAGTCAAAAAGAGGGCAGTGAAAATATTTACAGACCCCTCACATCCTGGACATAAACTGTTTCAACTCCTACCCTCAAAATGACGTTATAGAGCACTGCACATCAGAACAACTAGACACAAGAACAGTTTTTTTCCCCGAACACCATCACTCTGCTAAACAAATAATTCCCTCAACACTGTCAAACTAGTTACTAAGTCTGTGTTACTATTAATCTTCTCATCGTTCCTATCACCCATCTCCTCCCACTTATGACTGTATGACTGTAACCTTGTTGCTGGTATTCTTAAGATTTATATTGACTGTTTCCTAATGTGATTTGATTGCTTATTTGTTCCCTATGGCTATCATTAAGTGTTGGAAGTGTTGTACTTTATGATTCTTGATGAATGCATCTTTTCTTTTATGTACATTGAGAGCATATGCACCAAGACAAATCCCTTGTGTGTCCAATCACACTTGGCCAATACAGAATTCAATTCAATTCAATTCAATTCAATTCAATCCTATCCTATCCTATCCTATCCTATCCTATCCTATCCTATCCTATCCTATCCTATCCTATCCTATC
>WNWU01000005.1:30322351-30336993 GCA_012654045.1 Ptyas mucosa | reverse complement strand
TCCTATCCTATCCTATCCTATCCTATCCTATCCTATCCTATCCTATCGTATCCTAACAGAGACAAGATCACCTAGGATCTTACTTTCCATTTCTGATCTGCTTCACTGGATACATAAGATGGGATAACTAAAGGCCACATCAGACTATCCATTTCAGACTACCTATGATAATTAACTACAATATTGTTTCCAGTGATTTTGGAAAACTCCGGGCCTTCTGACATATAGTGATATATAGATACTATTTATTGTTGCATTTTGTTCCTGTCTCTCTTGCTCTCCCTCTCCCCCTCTATACACAGACACAAGCAAACACAGACACACAAGCTGGAAGTGCTAGGTGAAAACTAAAAATTCCCGCAGTACTTTTCCAAGAGTACAAACATGAGATCATTTTTTGGGGGGACAATTGTCTCGATGAGCTGGATACTGATCTACAGAAGAAAAAGACTGATTTTCATCCAGTCCAAGATGAAAACACCATTTAATTCCATTTTTTAAGGTGAGGCCTCCCTTGAGTATTGCATAAAAAAGGCCAACATTCTTGTAGACTGTTCAAGAATAATAGTAGTAAAATCATTTTTTTACTTCAACGTGATTTCTGGTGATTTCATGGATTCATCAGTTCTTTTAGTGACCATTCAAAATTATAACAGCCCTGAAAAAAGTGACTTATTATCATTTTTCGCACTTATGACCATTGCCGCATCCCCATGGCCATGTGATCAAAATTCAGATGTATGGCAACTGGTTTATATTTATGACGGTTGCAGTGTCCCAGGGTCAACTGATCACCTTTTGAGACCTTCTGACAAGTAAAGTCAATGGGGAAGCCAGATTCACTTAACAACCGTGTTGCTAATTTAAAAACTACCATGATTCACTTCACAACTGTGGCAAGAAATGTCGTAAATTGGGGCAAAATTCACTTAATAGCGACAGAAATGTTGGGCTCAATTGTATTCGTAAGTCGAGGACTACCTGCAGTATGAATCAAAAATAAATCAATGAAAAGTACAGATATTTGCAACACTTGATTACCTCTGAGAACTCAAACTTCCTCTCACTGAAAAAAATGGAATTGATAGGGTAATTATTTTTTAACTTCAGTAAAATTAATGTATGTTGCAGAAGAAGATGGTTGTCCAGCATGCCACAGAATAAAAGTTTCCAGAAAATAAATTTATGGGATGCTGCCTTTAGTTTAGTTTAGATGCAAAGCCAAGCACAACAAAGGAAGGTCTCTCTAGAACTCAATCTAATTTTCTTCTTTTCAGAGTAAAATATTTGGGAATAATCCCACATAGAAATGGTAGAGAGTTGATCAGAAGCCATACATTTTACCATTACAGAAGAAAATTGTGAGTGAAAAAATGATGGGATATATGCTACTGAAAAGTTGTTATTGGAGGAGCTAAACAGAAGAAGATAGATTTTCACTGATATAACAAGCAACAATATTCTTTGGAAATGAACACAACCTCCCACATCAAACATATTCACTGGATCTTCATTTTGCCTGGAAATCTTAAAATCTGTAAACCCTGAGATTATTTAGAGAGAATCTAAACCATTTTCTCAGCCTTGGGCTCCTTTATCTTTGAAAGAATCCATACTGAACATACATTTTTACAAATCCTGTTATGCAGCATAAGTGCTTATTCAAGAACCCTACATGTTTTAGAAAAGGTGAAGGAGAAACTAATGCAGATAGCAAAGCCCCAAAGGAAACTGGGAATTCAGCACAGTATGGAAATCCATGTTCATAGCTATACAAACTCTGCATTATAGCTCCTGTTGTAGTTGGGACAGCCTATTGGAAAAGGAAGAGAAGAAATCTACCACAGGAACTCGGGGTTGTGTCTCATTTGTAAAGGGCTGCAAAAGAAGTTCTGTAAATTTTGTTCACCATGGTCGAAAACTATAACCATTTCCAGTAGATTGCCAAAGAAGCCAAGTTTTCATTCATCCTCTTGGTTTGATGAAGACTGTTTCCAACAGCCATCTCTGAGCATGTACGTACACACACGTATGATAAAAAGTGTAGGATATTTGCAACACTAGCTTGCATACTGCAATTTAACCATGCACTACGTTACAATCTACAGCAGGTTTGCTAAATTAAATAGCTTGTGGACCACTTATTGGCACAGCAGAACAAGCACAAAGATAGGTATACCATTGCTAATAGAACATCTCCTTCAGCATCAAGCAGTACCTGTGAATTTGCCAATAATGGAAGAAAATTGGGAATACTCACATTGCTACCGGAATTGCTGAAAGCACTGTAGCTAAGCTAGCTAAGTTTAATAAGTATATCAGGTCATAAGACTATTATGAAACCATTTTCCAAAGCACAATCTAAGGAACATTTTCATCAGTGACCCACTCTATGTGCTTATCCTCATGTCCCCCTTTTAGTTACAGTTTACAAGCAGTGCTTTTCCACTTCTCCCAACACAGATCTTTTCCTGGAAATAACATACTAAGCTTCATGGATTTTTCTGGTGATGACAGAATTTCTGGGCCCTACCCAGCTAGGACTGGCCAAAACCATTTCAGGTTTGGAAATGCATCGTTTTTGAAACATTGGGCTACTCTTCCAGGCATCGTGATCTTAGAGATGTCATCAGTGAGAGCAGCACTGGCACAAACAATAAAAATAGATGCTCAGTCATAAATCTTTCTTTGTGAAAGGAAATATATTTCTCCCTTAAATTCTTACTGAACATTTTGTTTTCTTCAAGCAAATGGGTAAAAGCACTCCTGTTTGTCTAAATAACTGCTGCTCCCATCCCAAACACGAATAGGTTTGTACGGAAACACAGTTTCCTAGAGCAAATAAATACCATTTGTCTCTCTTTTCCTTGTTCTTGGTCCCAGAAAAAGAATTAAATTAGGCTAGGACTGGCATCTTCTTCTCTGGCAATCTGTGCTAGGAAACACTGACAAGTTTCCAAAGCTAAACTACAGCTTTTTTGGAGAACCATAAAATATAAAACTTCCCCTCTTCAGTCTTCCATAATGAACACAACACTCAGAATTAGTCTGAGATCAATGGGAAGAACCAAAGGAGAAAATTAAAAAGTGAAAGATGCTTAGGCCACAACTACCCAGACAGTGTTAGCTTAACTTCATGCAAGACTGGAATTAGGGCTAAAATTAACCCAAATGACTAGAAAAATTAACACTTGGGGGAGCAGAGGTTTCTCATAATACACTAAATCCTGCTCTGTAATGGCCTTATTAAACATTCTATAGGAATTGGGCATAAAATTATGAATACACTAGTTAAATCAGAATCCTTTACCTTTAGATTGGATGTTGAACAAAATCTTGGTTTGCAGTGAGTGAAAAAGGATTTGTTCTCTTTCTGATATTGGCTAGATTGGAATTTGTCAAGCTTCAGAACTAGGAATTCATCGAAACAAATCCTTAATTTCCTTGAGTATCCAATATGTGAAATTATTCATTTATATTACTGAAATTCTCTACTGCCCCACCCTGGGTGGGTAATTTTAAGTGCCAGTGTGTGTTTGTGTGACCGGAGAGTTCAAAAACATCTATCAACCCATGCTGGATCAGCATGGTATTTTATGGTCCACACCCTTCAATAAGGCCTTCATCTTTAGAGCAGCTTCTTTTCAAAATAACAGCTGAAACAATGACAATGCTTCAAGATAGACGATTAATTTCCTCCAGTTTGGGGGAGGCCTAATTTATTTTTGGAGGTGCTGGCAAATGCACTTTTCCTATGTTTTATCCTCTAAAGGCTATTTTTATATTGTTTTGGGGGGAAATGACAAATAGAACATGAGCCTCAGGAGACCTAGTCATATAAATCTGCCCAACTTTTTTTTAAATTGGCTCCTTAGGTACATAGCATTAATAGTTGCCACAAGAGTGTCATAATCAGGAATAAAATTATGTGGACTAATAGGAAGCAAGAGAGAGTAATGAATAGAGGAGCCATAGGAAAACCCAAGGTTGGTTGTATCCTCTGATTGAATATTTAATTCATTGGGGGCGGGAGATGATCATTCTAATTCCAATAGTTACCCAATACTAATTCCCCTGCTCTTTTAATAAAACTGTTAAGTTTTAGCAGTGATGCCAATAAACATTCCAACTCTCTTTTATGTGAGAGAAGGCAGCTATTTAAATTGGACAAATAAATAAATCTGTACTGGCTGTTGCAGTATTTTGGCTGCCATCGTTTTACAGGCCTCATGGTGGTTTTTTGGCCAAGGGATGGTATAAATGACTCAGACTTGCAGGTCACAAGAGTTTCCTCTAAATTGGAGAAAAGGGTACACTGCATGCCACTGTAACATCTTTTGTGATGATGGAGGCAAAGAAATTATATTTGGGTGGCAAGAAACTGCAACCCACAGAAAATCTTTGCAACTGGCAAGCAAAAGGCAGCAATCCATTTTAGGAGTATAAGTAGGCCACAGATTTATTCAATTTAAAACATTATGAAGTCAAAGATGTAGGAGGCGGAGCACAAAGGGATTTGTCTCCCTTGTTTACCAGAGGATCTGGTTTGGCTGAGTTTTCTATTATGGAAGGCCCCAAGTCTGATTTTACACTGGGGATGAATTGTGGTTCACAAAACTAGCTGAAAGAGTCAAGGTAATCCCAGCATCTGCTAAGGTACTCACAGATATATAGTAATTTAATATGTGTGTCTATTAATTTGAATGAACGCTAGCAAAACAAGAGTTTACAGTGTACAGTAAAATAGCTAAGATATTTTTCTTGTAGAAAATATTCTGTCCAACTGGAACAGGGGATGATCAGGAACTAATAATCAAACCCTATGAAATGACTGAAGGAACTAGGAAATGTTTAGCCTTGAGAAAATTCTGGGGGATATGATAGCACTCCTCAAATACTGGATTTCATACACAAATCTCTATTGTTCCATAGTTCCACTGAACTGTTTCATAGAGCAATTCAACAGCGAAACTAATTAGCCAGATGGGTGTACTGCTCTTTGTTGGCTACATTCAAGTGAAATTTAGACAGACATTAGTCGGAAATGCTTTGCTTTAGATACGAGAGCATTGGCTAGAATTTTGACTCAGTAGCACCAATGACCCATTTCAGTTCTATGATATCCCAAGGAACACAAAACAAAATTTATTTTTTAATATTTATAACCCATCCAATCTTAACAGATCCTGAGTTGTACTTCATTTTCTAACAGAAAGTTAATCTTCAGCCAATCTGGATGGCATTAAAAAAGTAATACTTGCCTCCAAAGGAATGGATATTGATGTATGGAATAATCCCCTGATTTCAACAAAGGGTTGGGTAGTTCAGCTAATTGCAGTCAAGATACATATGATTAGGTTTTATATCAGTGATAATGAACCAAGGTGCTTTACAAAAATCAATCAATACAATAACATCAACAGTGAATGAAGGGCCACTGATTTCCTGCTTTTGTCCTAAACTGAATTCACAAAATCATATTGTTATAATGAAGTAGCTCTGGAAATGGAAAAACCCGAGTATTGTAAGATTTTGATCATGTTGTCCTAGGATGAGAAGGATAAAGTCTTTCACATCTCAGGAACTCAAACCAGTGGTGGTTTGACTTACTTTTGTTACCCGTTCGCAAATATGAGCACTCACGTGAGACACCTCTGCGCATGCGCAGGATCTTCTGCACATGTGCAGCGCATCAAAAACGGGATGTGATGATGTCTGGGTGGGTGGGCGGAGCCTCCCGCAGCTGCTGCTACCGGTTCACTCGAACCGGATAGAACTGGCTGAATACCACCACTGACTCAAACCCCTAGGTACCATAGCTTCCTCCTTTTTGCTTTGTACCCATCCTTAGGACCTTTGTTAGAAATTCAGAATGCAAACTGTGCAGTGTTAGAAAACATAGGTTCGCAAAGCAATGAAACAAGCAATAGAACCAAACATATACAGCATTTTAAGAGCTCCCTGATCTCAGTTCGAAGAACAAACTCAGATATAGTAAATATTTGCAGCAGAGAGACAACTCTGTTATATTTTTCAAAATTGAATGAATGAGTTTCCCCACACCTACTGTCAAATTGAGGAGTTGGTGGGCAAACTTATACTGCTATTAGTATAAACTTCCAATAATAAATATTGCCTTATCTGTCCATTGTTTTGGTTTTCCACCCAACACAATATAAGGCTTTTTTTTCATATATAGACAAATGCAAAAAAATAAGTTCATACATTCTCTTTAACCATATTCATGATAAATTGCTTTTTATTTATTTGTATCCTGCCTTTATTATTTTTACAAAGAATAAAGCAGCAAATATCTACAACACACCTTCCTCCTCCTATTTTCCCCACAACAACCCTGCGAGGCAAGTTGGTCTGAGAGAGAGTGACTGGCCCAGGTGGCTTTCATGAATAAGGCAGGACTGGAACTTATGGTCTCTTGCTTTTACTTAATTAAAACCTTTGAATAAATGCTTTAACCTTATTGACAAACAGCTATTCAATAGTTGAGGATATTTCATTTGCAGAAGAAAAGAAATCACCATGTTCTGCAGATTTCAAGTATGGGTAATTAATGGCAATCTTTCAATAAATTATTTTGCCTCTTTAATGGCTTGTTATTAGGATTAAATTACATCATGAAGGAATGCCATATACATTCAATTAAATTCATTTTGTAGGTCAATTTCTTCACCAATACTCTTTTGTACAACTAATTTAATTTAATTTAATTAATTCAATTTATATGCCGCCCCTCTCCGAAGACTCAGGGCGGCTTTAAACTACTTTTATTCATGGATGTCTTTTTAAAATATAAACATAAAAAAAAGTCAATGCCATTATTTTTACACATTTTTCCACTTCCTCTTTCAAACATGTAAGATAATTTTTGAGCATCAAAGCCCTGCCAACTATCTATCATGCTCAATGTCTATTCTTGGCAGAGATGTGAAAGATATAAAACCATTATATCACAATAAAGAGGAAATGATCCTACTTCCTTTGTAGACTTGTGTAACACATATTTCTATTGTTGGAACTTTACTAAAAATGAGTTCACCAATGATAATGTAACATAATCACTCTTGCAAACAATATCAGGAATGTTCGCACACTGTGCCCAGCCTAATGTTATCTAAAGGTGAATGATTTATCAAGAGATCCATCACCAGATAACAAAGAAAACTAAGGCAGCTCCATTGAAAAGGGGACCATTCACCTCTTTGTCACACCTTGTGACTTTATTTCCTTGTTCTCTGTTATCTGGAAGCCAAAAGAGTCAGTCACATTAAAAGAAAATGAAGTTCAGACAATTCAGGATTTTAACCAGAAAAGTAATTTTGCTGTTAATATTGAGTATAAAAAATATTTCAGATACTTTGTCTCAATTGTATTCTATTGTATTATTTTTCTGGCCACCTGCTAATGCTTAGACTACTGTTTTATTTAACAAAAAGTTTCAAAAGTTTTAGGAAACCTAATCTACCTTTCTAAGAATTAACAACTAAAAAGATGCCCATTTGGCATCCTATTCAACAAACTAAATTATAGAAATATTTGCTCAAAATCTGAATTGAACAATTATGATTAGCCCTATAGAATAGGTGCTGAATGAAAAATAGAATTATAGTATTTCTAACTTTTTATTAGTATCATCAGGAATGATTAGCAAAAATGTTTCTATAGTGAGTAAGTACTGCAGCATTTGAATCATGCCTGAATTTCTTGTTGATTGAAGCAGCTATTTATATATCATTCTAAGTATTTATGGAGAAGGTTTCCTATATTGTATAGTATGACAGCTTGGGCTGTTTGATTTCAGCTATTCAAATTTTATAGTACTTGCCTAAATTCTTCATTTAAGGGGAAGAGCATAAAGCAAAGAATATTCTATGTATTTTCTACTAGTTTTCATTAAAAGTAAGACAAGTCTCCATTATATGCTAAGCATCACTCTCTGGCCAGCCAATCTCCACTAAGATGGAGTGGAGAAGATACAAATGAACAATTCAGTACTGTAATCAATAAAAATTGTGGGCTTTGATCTATGAAAGAAAAAAGCAACTGAGCTGGACAGGATATGAATACAAAATTTGGAACAAACAGTAAATTTAGGACGAATACAAAAACTACTTATTTGTACAATGTAAATCCAAGTTACAGAATTGATCACACAAATGCCAATATATTTTTATAAACAAAGAGGTTACATTAATGGCTGTTAATTACAATAGCATAACATTTTCACATTCAGCAGCAATATAGTTAGAAGATCAATTGTTAGAAATAAACAAATAGAATCATTGTATCTGCCTAGAAAGGAAAAGCTTTTCCTACCAAGCCAGAGAGGCAGAAATTACAGCTTATGGGATGTATGCAGCCTGACTCTAAACCCCTTTTACAGCTCCCACAAATTTCCAGATCAGATTTGTTTTTTGGCACGGGGCAAGATTTTGCTCTTAAAATAGCTACTAGCTATCAGCTCTGACCCGATCCATTTTTCAGGGAAGTTGCACATTTCTGGACTAAATCAAAATGTATTCATCTTTTGTTATGTAAGTCACAATTGGTTTGGTACATATCACATATTAAGCTAACCCATGGCAACTATATTAAGGCTGAGTGTGGAGGACCAATCTAACAAAGGAGACTTTATCTTCCATTTTTAGATGACTGAAGATACAAAGCTAGTATCCAACTCCAGCCCAGGCAAAGCTGCCGATATTGGTGTTGCTAGATCCGTGCTTGTGTTCTCTCTCTCTCACACACAAGCACACACATACACATACACACACCTAGCTTATGGAAATGAAGCTATAGGTGGTCTTGTACAGGTAGTCCTCAACTTACAATAGTTCATTTAGTCACTGTTCAAAGTTACCTCAGCACTGAAAAAAGTATAACCGTACAACTTATAACCGTTTTTCACACTTACGACCAGTGCACTATCCCATGGTCACGTGAACAAAATTCAGATTCACATGATCAAAATTCAGATGCTTGGCAACTGACTCATTTTTATCACGGTTGCAGTGATCACCTTTTCAAACCTTCTGACAAGCTAACTCAATGGGGAAGCCAGATTCACTTAACAAACTTCTTACTAGCTTAATAACTGCAGTGATTCACTTAACAAATGTGGCAAGAGAGGTCGTAAAATGGAGCAACACTCACTTAAGAAATGTCTCACTTAGCAACATAGATTTTGAGCTCAATTGCGGCCATAAGTTGAAAATGATTAGCACTAACTTTCTTGGCAAGTGTTACTTTGTGTGTGAATACTTGCATTTGAAAAGCATAAGCTAAGGAAAGTACAACTGGGTTCTCTTGCTTTAAAAATCCCAGAAGACAGTTGTTTCCATTTTTTTATTCCCCCTTCCCTATTTCCAGGTTCCTGTTGACACAATCAAATCAAATAGCCCTTTCCTTCCCACTTCCACCACGAACAGAACTCTCCAATTGTTCATAGCCATAAAGTGCACAACTATGGACAGAAGCCAATTACTTTTGCAAAGGGGAAGATCTAATCTTAAAGAAAAAAGGATCCTAAATAAAAAAGCAGGCATAATTTGTTCCATAAAATCCAAGCCAATGCAAATCACACATAACTGAGAAAGAACAAATATAACCAGAAAAACTTGTTGGCAAATAGTAATGGTTGTATGGTATGGAGAAATATTTTATTTAAAAGATGCCTTTCCGTCTTTGATTTACTGAATGCTCATCAGTACAAGCTAAAACTGGTGAAGCGTGCCAGCCGTGCCCTTCCACCTTTCCAAGAAATCGGATCTTCTTTTTCTCAAGTCTGATTCCTTAGCTGGTTGCTAACTTCTTGCAATTCCATCATCAAATTCTCCATTGCTGCCATTTCTTCAGCGAGGTCACTGGAAACTTCATCACTTACAGCATCTGCAAAATTTTGCTACACAAGAAAGTTAAAAGCAATTTTTACGGGAAAGCTTAGTCTAAGTAAGGCACAAGATTAAAAAAAATAATAATAATTCTAACCACAATCGTTTCCATAATTTCTGTGATCTCATTTCTTTATGGCATCTACACAAGATTACTTCCATTCCAAAGGCAGCACGCTGGTGTTCCTCTGTGCATAACAGATGAGGAATATCTCCCTATGCAATGTTAACCTGTTAGTTTTCAGTCTGCAACCCAAACGAAGCGGATTCTAACATTTGTGTCAAAATTCTATAAAAATGGGAAAAAGAGCAGAACTCTATTGCAAGGCACAGTAAAACCAGCTTTCAGAATAGATTGAGAAGTTTCAGTGCTAAACTTTGGGCAAGAAAATCTACTTGATGCACTTTGGGTAAAATTCAGGATTTTTATTGCCCAGCAATCTGTTTAATAAAGGAGGGTGCAATACTGCTTTCCAGGCTTAAGGTCTCACATAGCTTTGAAGTGCTTATCATGGGCTTTGCTATAAAAACAATAACAAGGCCAGGGCAAACATTAACATTCAAAATTAAATTATGTTTACTCTCGATAGTTAATAAGATTTGTTCTACAGCAAATTAATAATTAGTTCACTCCTACTATCAATTACACATTGCTGACAACTTTAGGAGAATTCTGAGGACCTTACCAAAGCCACTGGAGGCTAGACATATAGTCCTGGGTCTACATATTTTTATAAAGTCCTTGGGTATGTAATCAATGTTTTTGTCAACCATGCTCTGAACACTGACATCAATGAAAGACAACAAAAATTTAAAAATAACAGAATTGGGCATCAAAAGATCCCAATAATGGAAATGCTGGACAAGAAGTAAACCTTATCAATGGTAATATCTCATCCACTTGGGATTGAAGTGAGAATCAGGCATTCTCTTGGATTGGTAGATAAAAAGGAACATGGGCAACAGTGAAGAGCAGAAACTATGACAAGCTTCAGAGGTGTCATTTCTCTTCTGTTGTAACTTTAGATTGCAGGTCACCTGAATCTACTGCTGATAAAATTTGAAAGGTAGGCAAGAATGGATGGGATGAATGTACAATGAGATGACCAATGAACAAATGGAAGGATGATTTTTTTCCATGATTTTTCCATGATTCCATGATTTTTTTCTCATGGAAGACCACAGTAAGAGATATGCTCCTAAGGGAGCAGTGCCAGAAGTTCTTCCAACTCCTGATCCCACCTCTTCTCTTTAAAACTGTCAAATACTGCATTCCTGCTCTACTGTATCACTGGAAGAAAATGTCATCATGCAGATGTCATTCAAAACTGCTTTCTTAAGAAGCAATCTGCTCTTTAAAGATATACAATAGAAAGGCATTTATAGCTATTGAGTCCAATGCAATTCTCTCAACTAATTCCGTATTACAAACTGGGATACCTCTTCACCCAACCTTTCAGTGTAAAGAAGAGGTAATACAATTCCTCCCATCCTAATGCCTTCCAGATGTGCTGTAATGCAGCTCCAATTTCCTAGCCATCTAGCCAGTCATTGGCCATCTGATTAGAAATCCTGGGATTCATATTCTTAAAAGTATCTGGGGTGCAAGAGGTTGAGAAAAGTTGAATTAACAAAACCAATAGCTCTTAAAAACATCAGCTGTAGCTCCTGGATCAATCTCTCTCTCTCTGTTCCAGAGAACCTTTTAATGAAGTCTATCAGCCTTACCTTTGCTTTGGCGATCAAACCACGCAAGTTGAGTCGGGCAGAAGACAGTATTGGCAAGGCTTCTTGGTAATTAGTTTTCATTTTGCTGCATTTCATTGCGACTGGAGTTTTAAAAGGCAAAACAAAGTTGAGTGAGTTCCACAATAATAGCATGGTTGTTATAAATTACTACTCAACTCTCAGTTAACTTCGATCTGGGGAGAAAAAGCTTCCTAATTCATTAAAAGGATAAACATTAAGCATAAGGCAGTAGTCTGCAATGGTTATTACAAAAGCAATTATTGCCACTACAGCAATAATTTTATTCTCCCTAAAATACGTTGACTTTACATGTAGCCCAGAAGTATCACTGGAATGTAGAACTTTGTGATGTCATTTAAGGTTGCAGCCTAAGTTGCTGACTTGCAAGAATTATTTTTAATATATCTTATTTAATAATGCATACAAGTAGATTGCTTGCAATGGTCCTATTCAGCTAGCCCTGTCCTCTTCTGTGATCTATCAGCCAACATTGATTGCTCTCGAAATGTGTTTCCTGTCTTTTAACAAAATCTGCCAACTATCATGCCAGTTAATACTTCTCTGTTGTTTGTAAATGATGCTATTTTGATTACCTAAGTGTCAGCGTCACAGTATTGGAATCTGCAAGCAAATGTTGCTGTGTGGAATAATCCATGTTATTCTTCCAGTCAGCCATGTCCTCTTTCACAATACTTCATTGTCCTTCTCACCACATGTTGGTTTTTACTCTTGGCTAGTTAAAACTTACCATCAAATGTCAAATGTGTTCAAGGCCTGAGATTATTTCTATCTAGCTCTGCTATGGTGTAAAACTAACCTCCCTTCCTTTCCCTTCCCTTCCTCCATCCATCCACTGTGGCTCAATAGAGCTTGGAAGTGCACATTTCCGTGCTCTCTCTTCTAGGTGGTGTTTGGGATTTTTTATTGTTTGATTTTTGTACACACCCATGCAAATGCAGAATATAAAATAAAATGCAAGCAATGTGCTTTCTTTCTATTTTCCATTTCATGGGGTTAAGGACATTTTGATTATTGTAGGACCTCTGGCATCTTGAACCAAGAAAAGAGATTGTTTCATTTTGTTCTCAATATTTTGAAGTTAGAAAGGCTGAAGATGATGGCACCCAATACTAAGTAGCATGACTATCTAATTTTTTATGGTTGCTCTATACCATCTACCATTTCATTCACTGTAGGGTAGCCCAATGTTTTGTGCTTCTGCATTCTTAATGAACATCAATGGCTTTCGATGGTTGGAAGTGTCACATCAGAGACATCTGTAATCATGATGTCCTACAATTATTTGCTTTATCAGGACTCATGACTATCATGTTGCATCATGGCATTATGTTTTATATAAAGTCTTATAAATGAGAAAACCAAATGTAATGCAATCATTTTCAGAATCAGAATGGCCATGTAAACGTCTAGTTTGTGCCCTAGAAACACTAGAATCTTCTAAGAGCCTTGGTAGTACAGTGGTCTAAAGCACCCTGTTATTAACACCAAGCTGCCTGCAATTATTGCAGGTTCGAATCTTACCAGGCTCAAGGTTGACTCAGCCTTCCATCCTTTCTAAGGTAGGTAAATTGAGGACCCAGTTTGTGGGGGCAATAAGCTGACTTTGTATAAATATACAAAAGTATGAAGGCTATTGCTTAGCGCATTGTAAGCTGCCCTGAGTCTCCGGAGAAGGGCGGCATATAAATCAAATTTTTTAAAAAAAGAAAAAAAAAAGTTCATTGTCATTTCCCCCTTTTTAAAAAATGAGATTTGGAACTAATGTTGAAACATGCAGATATCAAAATCTCTATGCTGTGATGTCAATATCCCAACATTTAGCTCTGTGATCACACTAGATTTCAGTGTCTAAAACCTCATTAAACTCTAGAAAGTGTGAAGGGCCTAATTAAAGAAAATGAAAAAAAAGATTAAAAAAAGATAAAGATTCAATGCCTTGATTCAGTATGCTAGAATAAAAATATACTTTATCCATCCCATCCCCACTCTCCACTGTATCTTCTGTTCCTAATAACAAGAAAGGACCGAGAACTGTGCTGCTTTCTTAACTTTTTGAGGCCTGGAGTCAACTTTTAATTTCAACCTTTTCATTATTGCTTATTTTCTGAAGTGGTAGAAGAAAAGCAGGTAAATCGGCCCTTGAATCAAGTACAACTTATGATGACTACAGAGAGAAAATAATGTGGTTTTTGTGGCAATATAACAAAAGGGTTTTCGATAAAAAGTACTTCAGAAATAGGTAATCAGCCGTGATTTATGTCAACATGTTCATATAGGACATACCGTGTGCAAGTTCTAGAGCATCTCTGGCTACTTTCTTAAAAGAGGAAGTATCTTTGTCCCAGTCTCCTGATTGGATTTCACATTTGTATGCTTTGGTGAGATACTGCAATGCCTGCAATGATAGAGGTACTGTGAACTTAAAAGTAAAGTTGCTTTAGTTTTATGCGTACATGCAAATTCCCCCTCTATAAAGCATACTGACTGATAATACTTTATTAGTTCCTCAGTTTTAAAGCAGTCTCTTTCTTTGCAGCTGTAACACAGATGTTTTAGTTGTTTTTTTTCTCTCAAGTATGACAGACATATAAGTAGCATATGGTTAAGAGACAATTTTTAAGTTAAAAAAAATCTGTCTAGACAGATGTATGTGACCCATATTTTGCTGGGTCATCGTATTTAAATGTATCTGAAAGTAAAAAAGCACTTGTATTTTCATAATTAGAGCCATTGTGCGCCTAAATAAGGTGCCAATTTTATTCTGAATTAATTTTGCAATTTGGAAAGAGCAATTTGGACTCTAAGGATAAGTAGAAATTAAAGAGAAAGGTCTAAAACTAAGCAGAAACACAAATGAAGAAAGTCGCCATTGGCAAGATGGGCAGCATATAAGTTAAATCAGGGGTTCCCAAACTTGGCAGCTTTAAGACTTGTGGACTTCGACTCCCAGAATTCTCCAGCCAG
>WNWU01000005.1:30271645-30317351 GCA_012654045.1 Ptyas mucosa | reverse complement strand
GAAAGAGTTATGTTACCAACATGAAGCTAGCTGACAGAAGATTTGAATTCAGGTAAAAGATTCAAGAGGTGTATAAACAAACACCCATCAGAGCTCATTATTTTGGTGACCCAGAAGGGTTTCTCCTCCCCTTCTTATTGCATAATATCTTGATGAGCAATTCAAAAAATTTTGCAATTGGATCCAGGGAACGATTCATGGAATCTTTGATATCTCATTGCGACATGTTTGCACTCAGTTCCTCTCTGAAAATAACAGTGATAGCAGAGATCTCCAGAACAATGTCTGCTCCTGTTTTATTATATGTTTTCAGTCATTGGTGCCTGAAGATATGGTCAAGGGGATTTCTGAATGACCACTTATCTCTTCCTCTATTTCCTCTTGTGCCTTATATTACCGAGGGGATGAGAAACTGATTTTAGAAAGTTATAAATGTCTCTGGGAAAAAATGGAAATAGTCCAGAGAATGTATCTATTACAAAATATAGCTGCATGATTATTAATGGATGTGGAAAATGAGATCAGATTATGGCAGTAAAATTAAGCCCTTTCTGGGTTCAATGCAAAGCACTGGCTTTAATCCTTAAAACCTCTTGCAGTTTGGGACCAAGTTACCTGCAAAACGAATCCACCCCCACAGATCTATTGAAACCTTAAGAATCTCTGCTGAGTTCTTCATCCAGGCCATCTCATAAATATATAAGGTGGTTGAGTCCTTCACATTCTCTCACACTTTTAAAAATTATGATTTTAGGGCTGTAAATTTAATCTACTTTTTAAAACCTGCCATAAAAAAATGTAACGAGGGAAGGGGAGAAATCTGCAGCCCTCAAGCTCTTCTTTATGGTCACCATGGCTGAAAATTGATAGAATTATATCTCATTATGTTAATGAAGGAAGCAATATGAAAACTGCAGCAAAGGATCTGCAATAGACTTAACTAAGGTTTAAAAACATGTCTAAAACAAGGAAAAAGGCCACATTTGCATCCTTGTCCTGCCTTGTGGCCCTTATGATCTTAAAAATGTTAAGTATGCCCCTGACTATCAACTGCTGTTCAAGCTCACTTATTATTTGGCTATTATGTTTTCTTTAATGTTGCATCCTGCATGTATTGTTTTTATTGTTTATTTTATTTTGATGGACTCTATTGCCCATCAGTCCTATATGGCCAAACAAAAGAAGAATGATATTTCATTATCTGTTGGTACAGGTATTTCTCTTCCCTGTTCTATTGTAATGGAATCAGATAACTTACAATAAGCAGTGTTTCTCAACTTTGGCACTTTAAGCAGTTTGGACTTCAATTCCCAGAATTCCTCAGCCATAATTCCGGGAGTTGAAGTCCATATTGCTTAAAAGGTTGAGAAAGGAGTTAAGTTCCACATTATTTTGAATGCTGCAAACATCACTTTACATTCAGTTTAATACTTCTTTTATATCAAAACCGCGAGGGAGTAACACCTCCCCCCACTTAAGGAGAAATTTGAACGTGTCCTGTCAATTTGGATACTGGGCAGAGTCAATTAGATCTCAGGAAAATCAGATGTTCAAAGCTCAACTCCCCTTCTCAGGTGGTCTTTGAAAAAGAGAGGAGGGAAATTCAGATTTTGCTTTTGATGTTTTGTCTTTCATTCCAAGAATAAAAAGGCTCTCTTCTCAGTCTAATTTCTGCCAAGTAAGAAAAGCAGCCAGCCCAGAGGAAAGTTGGAGAATCATCAGAAAATAGTTACCTAAGAAAATGTGGAGCTAATTCAGATTATGATAATTTTCTTTATGGTACAGATTGATTTGAGCTGTTTCTCTGCATCCTTATTTCTATCTGAATTTTGTGCATGTATGGATGTATATTTCTGCCAGGAACATTAACCATTGAGTTAAGGTCTGTAGAAGGTCTGTAATGATAATTTGTCACTTTTCTCCATTGTCTTTAACACTTATTTAGTTCCTTAAGCTTAATACCGTACAGGTAATAAAGAAATCTGACTTTACTCAATTAACCCATTCATTCTGAAAGGTCTTTAACTTTAGAAATGCACTGTCAAATTTTCCTGAGAAAAAGAAGTGGGGATGTTTTCCTACTCTGCTGTCTCTAATTCAAACAAAAACAAAGGGGACTTGGACTTGTATAAGATGGATAATGGCAACAAACCAAAATGGTTCTCCATTTGAAAAAATAGGGAAAAAAAAGAAGGAAAAAAAAATAGATCCAGGAAACTACAGACCCATCAGCCTGACCTCAAACCAAGGAAGATTCTGGAAAAGATAATCAAGCAACAAATCTGCAAACACCTAGAAGCAAACTAATAACCAAAAACCAACATGGGTTTGTCAAAAATAGATCATGCCAGACTAATCGTATTTCATTATTTGACAAAGTGACAGACTAGTGGACCAGAGGAATGCTGTCGATATAATTTACTTGGACTTCAGTAAGGCATTTGACAAAGTAGACCATAACCTACTAGTTGATAAAATAGAAAAGTGTGGGTTAGACAGCATCACACCAGATGAATTCGTAACTGGCTGAACAACTGCAATCAACGTGTAGTCCTCAATGGAACTGCATCTACATGAAGGGAGGTATGCAGTGGGGTACCCCGGGGTTCTGTTTTAGGCCCAGTACTCTTCAACATATTCATCAATGATTTGGACGAGGGGATAGATGGGGAACTCATCAAATTTGCAGACGACACCAAGTTAGCAGGAATAGCCAACATTCCAGAAGATAGGCTTAAGATACAGAAGGATCTTGACAGACTTGAACATTGCGTGCTATCTAACAAAATGAAATTCAATGATGGAAAAAGTAAGGTTCTACATTTAGGCAAGAAAAACAAAATGCACAGGTACAGTATATGTGGTACCTTGCTCAATAGTGGAGACTGTAAAAGGGATCTTGAAGTCCTAGTGGACAATCACTTAAATATGAGCCAGCAGTGTGCTGCAGCTGCCAAAAAAGCCAACACAGTTCTAGGCTGCATAAACAGAGGGATAGAATCAAGATCATTGTTCTGCCCAGATCCGGATTCCCAAGGATTGTGATATGCACCAACAGTCCTTATCAAAGTTATAACATGCCAGGAATAAACAAAGTCTGGCAAAGGTTGGCAACCAGCCCAGAAAACAAGATACGATAAGACACTCACTCTCCAAAATGCTCTGTAATAATTACACGTTGTTTTCAGCAAGAAATTACTAAATGCATGGGACTTAAATAGACTAAGAGAGTGGCCAATTATCCTCAAACCTTACTCTCGAGGAGACCTCCTCCTCCTGAATAGCCACTCCTGCCTTCTGGCAGCCCTGCATGCTCGAGCATTGAGGAAAGGCTCCTCCACTTCGCTCTCTCCACTTGAAGGAGCCTCTGGAGGTTCTGAAGGCCCAGGCTGAGTCTCTGCCTCTGGCACCACATCCTCTTCAGCCTCCTCGCTGTCCAACGTGAGCACCGGCTGCGCAGGCTGCTGGCGCGACCCCATGCCAGCCTCCTCCTCATCGGGATCAGTCATGATCCGCACAGGCTGCTGGTGGGCCACAACAATCATGTGAAGTGTTAATACCAATTTATAATGTTTTGGTAAGGCCACACTTGGAATAATGCATCCAATTTTGGTTGCCACGATGTAAAAAAGATGTTGAGACTCTAGAAAGAGTGCAGAGAAGAACAACAAAGTTGATTAGGGGACTTAAGGATAAAACATATAAAGAACGATTGCTGGAACTGGATATGTCTAGTCTTATGAAAAGAAGGACTAGGGGTGACATGATAGCAGTGTTTCGATATCTCAGGGGTTGCCACAAAGAAGAGGGAGTCAAACTATTCCCCAAAGCATCTGAGAGAAGAACAAGAAGGAATGGATGGAAACTAATTAAGGAGAGAAGCAGCTTAGAACTAAGGAAACATTTCCTGACAGTTAGAACAATTAATCAGTGGAACAACTTGCCTCCAGAAGTTGTGAATGCTCCAACACTGGAAGTTTTTAAGAAGAGATTGGATAACCATTTGTCTGAAGTGGTGTAGGGTTTCCGGCCTAAGCAGGATGTTGGACTAGAAGACTTTTAAGGACCCTTCCAACTCTGTTATTCTATCCTATTCTATTACTTAATTTAAAGTCATACTTTCTCTATCTTAGTACTATGCTGCAGCCAGCACCATTTAAAGGCTATTCTTCAACACTAAGTGAAGGACTGGTAACTCTGGCCTGTATTTCATGTCACTCTGGGATCTAATGGCCAGTATCTATGAGAAAGGAGATTTCTGCATACTTTTAAATATGATGCACTTATTATTTTTAAGAAGTTGTGTTATTCCCCTAGATATTTTAGCAAACCTACAGTTTTGGCGTCAAAAAAAAATAAGGGATGGTGTGAGGAGTTCTCAAATTGTTTAGTAATTTTTATGAGTATATAGTGTAATTTTGAAGTTTTGTATTATTCTATACTAAACTGGGGAACTGTTTATATTTGAGTCTGACAAGCTCTCTTTGGTCATCATGAATTAGCAATAATATTAATTTATATTTTGTTGCTGGGATACTAGAACTCAACAGTTTAAAACAAGAAAGCTGAAGTCACATCAAGGAAACAATTCATCTTGAATTCTGAAGTGAGAAATTGGAGTTATTTATGTGAGATTTATGCAATCTGGAAAAAAAAACTGAGAATGATTTAGCCAAAATAGATAGCCTCAGTGGAAAGCACATGGTTTAGCTATTGGTTTCCTTTGGCAGTGGATATAGATGCTACAACATTTAATCAACATCACATCACAAGAACAAATGTGCATTTTCAACTTTTTCACTATTTCTTCATCTTGCTTTCTTCATTATTGCTTTAGAAAGCCTTCTAACTTTTTTATGGGCAATGTAAGGGCTACAACAAAAAGAAAACTAAAATTTAAAAAAACTTTATTCAGTGAATGGAAGTACCGTAGGGAAACAAGTTTGTGATTTACTAATTTGAGGATCTCTATTTCTGAAATAAATAGAAATGACTTTTTTAAATTACTAAACTAAATTAATAATTATCTTGGTTTTATTTCACGGAATATATGTATGAAAAGAATGCTGGAATGGGGTTACATGACTGCATCACTTAGCAAAGACAATTTTAGCAGTTCTGGATGCCACCATTAAACGTTGACAGTGTGGGTTGTTAAGTAAAGACATCACATGATAGTGACTTCTGACTTCCTGACACATTTCTCATTGACTTTGCTTGTGGGAAGCTGGAAGGGAATGTCGGAAATTGCAATCAGACAACCACAGATCATTGTGATGTCATAATCACAAGCTGGGTGCCAGGATGGCGATCATGCGACCACAGGGATGCTGCAATGGTTGGAATTCCAAGGACCAGTTGTAAGTCCCCTTTGTCCAGCACCATTGCAAATTGGAATAGTTGCTGAACTATAGTCACTGAATATAACCCGACTACCACCTTAAAGTCTATTATAGTATTTTTTATTGCTGTATCCAAAGCTGGGCTTTATGGTAATACTGAAAGCTAATCATATTGTCAGTAGCTTCAGTAAAGCAATGGCATTACTGAATGCTCGCAAACACAAAGACAGGGAGACAGCTCAATTGATAGAACATTAAAACATAATGTAGTTTCTATGTAAGAAATCAAGAACAAAACTTTCCTCTGTTATTATAAAACACTCCTTCAATAGATTCAAGCTCACTATCTGATGTACTACTGAATATTTCTAGGTGACTTATATTTACACAAGATGGAAATGAACTTTGTTTCCATCCCCAATCTCAGTTTCTGACCCAGGTAATATAGCAAGAATGGATAAAGAAAAATAAAGAAAATCTTACAAATTTCATTCTCTAATGGTAATTTTGAGAATTCATGCTCAAGATTGAGACCTGTTATTTTTATGTATTGGGCACATGGCCAATGTCAACTTTTAAGATGTCCACTCTTTGTTATGGTGGAGCCTACATTTTCACTGCAGATTATGGGGGTTTACTACTAGTCCTGTTCTTTGTGTTCTGTGCCTCCTTGCACAAATGTCAAAATAATCCTAAATACAATAAAACATTTTCACGAATCAAGGGTGAACTCTTTTGTTGTTCTCCATAATGGGCTCCCAAGAATTCACAAAAATGATTGAATGATATACATTTAGGGAAGTATTGCCCAGTATAAACCCATGATCATGAAACAATATTTTGACAGTGTTGCAGTTCTAAAATTATACATCTGAAGGAAAAGGTTTTTTGGAACCCAAGAGTTGAAATAGGCCATTTAGTCCATCAAATTTCAATGCAAAAATACAAATTAATTTACAAATAGAAGATCTTATAAATGCCTATCAAGCCTCTGATTACACATCTCTCACTAAGAGAACCCATTAGCCCATAAAATGAATGTTTATCAGTTATAGGAAAGATAAAACTATAAACCATTATGTCTGTCCACTGCGGGAACATCATCTGCCAACAAAATGGATGACTTCTCCTGCTGTTTGCACATATACCTAAATCTTCTCCAGATGGTTGGGAGATTTCTGGAGTTGATTTAGTGGATATTGGAGGATACAGTGGTCGGGTAGAGAAAGAACAATGGAAAAATTATTTTATCAGTAGAAGTTCACTTGTGTAACATTGGATACAGGCCACAAGCAGAAACACTCCTTGTTTTAAAAGAATATTTATTATTTCCTCTCTTATATGGGGAAGTCTCTTCCAATGGCAATCCTGCTGTCTCAAATGTAGCCTAGGGATGCATTTAAAATGGGAGGGAAAGTGAAATTACAGAGAAAATGTAATGAATTTCTAGATTAAGACTTGGTGCAAAAAATACCACCTACTAACTTTATTTACTAGGTTATGAACAGGGAAAAGCTCTACAGTTTGAAAGGGAAACCAATCGGAATGGTGAACAATTTTATTTTGCCTCTTTCAGATTGTAACCACCCAATGTTTGCCTAAAATCAGGACAATACATTTGCATGATTGCCACCAGGAGATAAGAACTTACATGGGGAGAAAAAAAAATCCCTTCCTCGTGGAAGTATGTACTCCACTACCCCCACAAGAAAAGAACAGAACAGAAAAGACAAAAAGAAATATAAATATATGATTGTAAGGGAGACAAAATAATACAAGTAAAAAAAGATCTGAAAAAAATTGTATAGTAAAACATATACAAACCTTTCTTGTCTTTTTTCTTTTTCCTGATTAATCGCTTGTCCATCTCCCACACAGGACTCCCATGTCTACCTAGCATTTCTAATGTTATTTATTATATGTTTCCTTTCCATTTTCTGCATTCTGCTAAGCCTCTCGTTCTACTCACATATCTGCTTCTCACTCATCTTTCTTATCTTTGTTCTTTTTTTCCTATGGTTTTCTCAGTCCTCTCCATATATGGAGGAAAGGGGTCTCACACACTAATCGGAGAAAGGTACAGCTGCAGTACAATAGTTATGTGTCGGTAATGCTAAAGGATCAGACTGACCTCATCAAACAGCTTAATAAATGATCCCATACGTGGGACTTCTATTCGCCTTATATTAAATGGTAACAGTTTAATAATTGGAAACATTCTCTTCCGCCAAAGGCTGCTGCATTGAGATAATGATTCAGCTATTGGAATTCCAAAAGAAGCCCGAAATGTATAAATCATTCTGCAGAAGACATATTGCTTAAAAGTAATATTTAGCACTTACCGTATATACTCGAATATAAACTGAGTTTTTCAGCATGTTTTTCAGGCTGAAAAAGCCCCCCTCGGCTTATATTCGAGTCACGAAAAAATGCCTTTTTCCTAAGGTGACCAGATTCCGATTTTAAAAATGTCCAATTTTTGGAAAGAATGCAGGACAAGCTAGGGAACGGCGGGAGAATGGGGTTTGCTTACCCCACCCACTCCCAATCTATTGCTGCCTCCTGAGTCCCAGCTGATGGCTAGAGGGAAAAAAAACCTGTTTAAATTCTTGCGGGGGGGGGGGGGCCTTCAAAGGGCCACCCTACAGCTGATCAGTGTTAAAAGAAAATAAATGAGTAGACCGGTGTCTGCAAAAATAGAAAAAACAGCCCCTTTCAGCTTCAGTATAGGTTAATTACCATAAGTTGATTTGAACAGCCTCCTGACTCTCAGCTGTTTTGGGCAAGGGTCTCTTTGCTAGCTGCAAAGAGTGCTGCTGGAGCACATTTTTTTTTCTCCTTGTGCAATTCAAGCTGAAACCGAAACCGAAACTAAAGCAGGTTGTTGGCTTTGCTGTTTGCTTGCAACGTTGGAAAGGCAGATTTCTTTTCTTTTTCCTCATCAAAAAAGGTAGGTGCAAACAATGGGAAATTTATGGCAAATGGCAAAAGAGGAGAGTTCAAGATTTTAAAACACAAAAGAAAAAAAAGCTCTATTTAACTAGGGAATTGTAATAATTGAGATACTATTAATTGTATATTTTGTTGAAAGCAGAAATGGTTAAGTTGTGGTTTGGAAGAATATATGGGGGAAATTATTTGGTTTATTATTATGGTAAATATAATTACCGGTAATTGATTTGTAAGAAATTGGATTGCATGGAAATAATTGGAATATTCATGTTCATATTGATTAATATACAAAAAAGATAGTTATATAACTAATTGATTTATATTAAAATGTTGAATTTGTATTGAACAACTGTAATATTACATAATTAACCAATGTGAGGATGGATATAAAAATAGATGACAATGGGCAGGGGTATAATATAGAATAGAAGTGAAAAATTGAATTCGATTAAGATTAGAGATGAGGATGAAGGGTAATATTGGTTTTTTAAAAAAATAGATGAGGAATAAATATGGCAAAAAGGAAATATAGAAATTGTAAATTTAAGTGAAATGACTAAACACTGTTTAAATTTGTGAACTGGCCAAATACTCTGTTCAAAGAAAGTACATTGTATGTTTTTCTGTGTGTTTCTAATTATTGCTATTTATTCATATTTGTTCTCTTTTATTCTTTAAAGTTTAACAATTCATTCTTTATCTTAATATCTTTATATTTGTTTGAGGTTGGTTTTCTTCCCTTTCATCTTTTTTATTGTACAGCAATCTTTCTCCTCAAACCTACCACCTGTCTCTTTGAGAAAGGGGGGAGAAAGAGAATGAGAGAGAGAGTGGGGGAGAGAGAGAGAGAGAAAGAGGGGGAGAGAGAAAGAATGAGAAAGAGAGGGGGAGAGAGAAATGGTGATAAGATAGGGCAAAAACGTAAAATGTGAGGACATTCGTAAGTTCGAGGACTGGTCACAAGTACGAGGACCAGTCAAAAATTACTTTTTCAGCCCTCTGAGTAGTCCATATGCACAGAAGGACTACCCAGAGGGCTGAAAAAAGTGATTTCTGACAGGTCCTCGCACTTTTGACTAGTCTTTTTTTATTTTGAAATTTACCAGTAGCTGCTGCATTTCCCACCCCTGGCTTATACTCGAGTCAATAAGTTTTCCCAGTTTTTTGTGGTAAAATTGGGGGCCTCGGCTTATATTCGGGTCGGCTTATACTCGAATATATACGGTAGGTAGAAACATTAGAATGAAACATTAAAAAACTGAAGAGACCATTCCCTATGTCTAATAAATTCTCTGATTAGTACATCTAAATAAATAATTATCTTAAGCAAGTCTGGAATCACAAGAAATTATTAAATTCATCTCTGCCTGAATGTGTATTTTTCATGCAAGAGGGAAAAGTCTATTATTTTATCTCGCTGCTCCCGTAATTGTTTTTCCTTTTTATCAATCTTTAAAATAAGTAGCTTTGCTAATCAAGTTACCAAAAAAAGAGCTTCTTAATGGAATGTGAAATTCAAGCAAAGTATATTTCACGAAGCAATCATATTCTCACAAAGGATACATCCAAACCTTAATATCACCATGAAAACACACGTGTGTCTTTCCTGATATGAGAAGCATATTCTGCCATTAAGATTTACCTTTTCTATGTCTTCGCAGTTCTCATTCTGCCCATTTTCATAAAGCTTGGCATATAATCTCCAGATTTCTCCATCACTTGTCACTCGAGAAGTCACTCTGCCAAAGAGGGCCTGCAGTTTTTCCTTTAATCCTTTGGCTGTCTCCCCATTTCGGTCACTTACTCCATCCGTGACTACTTTTACCAGAATCTTAAGCACCTTAAAGAGAAGTAAAGTCGAGTGGAGTTTTCAAAATGTTTGCTAATACTTCATTCAATTGATCAGAGTTGGAATTAATATCTGAAATGACTGGATTAATGTATTAAAATAGTAATCTATTTGAAGATGGCACAAAATGTTATAATTGTATAAGAGTTATAATTGTTTAATATTCATCAAACATTTTCAGAGGAATTAATTACCGTATTTTCCGGAGTATAAGATGCACCTTTTTCCTCCCTAAAAGGGGGTGAAAATTTAGGTGCATCTTATACACCGAATGTAGCCCTGCCCACCCACTGGCCCCCACCATTTGGCTTCTGCCTCCCAGCAGTTTATCTCCTTGCAGCAAGCAGCTCCTTTCAGCTTCTGCACAGCCTAATTAGCACAAGTTGATTGGATCGGCCTCCCGACTCTCAGCTGTTTTGAGCGGGCCTCTGCTGCTTGCTCCAAGGAGGTAAATTGCTGGAGCAGATTTTTTTTTCTTGTGCTAATCAAACTATGCCGAAAACAAAAATGAAAGTAAAGCAGGCTATTTGCTGCAATGAGGCAAAATTGTTGGGAGGCAGAGGCAGATTTCTTTTTCTTGTTTTCCTCACCAAAAAAGGTAGGTGCGTCTTATAGTCCGGTGCATCTTATACTCCAAAAAATACAGTAATTAATTCCTCTGAAGATGTTTGATGAATATTAAACCAATATAATTATAAAACAAAGGAGCTATCTCCTTAGCTGCTGCATTTAACAATATTTAAACCTGAATTCCATGTGTCTCTTTGAAGTAATATCAACATCACAAAAATATTGAACTATATGATAGCACAATTGCTCCTTCCTTTGACTTCCTTTGACATATTACTGCAGAATTGTTTCTGCAATATTAACATCCCACACTCCCCACACAAACATATTTTTACCCCACTAGTAAAGGCAAAATCAGTATGGAAACTGGAATACTACCTATCCATTATGAATGGAGGTGGGAGGACCAAGTATTGGCTTGGCTGATTTCCAGCCCCTCCATTGCCTGTACTGTCTAAAGCCATGATGGCGAACCTATGGCACGTGTGCCGGAAGAGGCACGCAGAGCCACCTCTCTGGGCACGCAAGCCGTCACCCGTTGCTCTTCCGGGTTCTGGAGCGCCATCCAGCTGGTCTTCATGTGCACAGGAATGACAGAAACCGAAAGAGCAACTGCCTTCTGGTTTCTGGCACGCATGAAGACCAGCTGGCCAGTCAGTACTGATCAGCTGGTCTAAAGGAATACCCTCTCTCTCTCTCTCTCTCTCTCTCTCTCTCTCTCTCTCTCTGTGCTGTAAAAACATGCACTTCACATCTGGTTACTCAGGAGCCACTGCATTGGCTTGCCTCTTCAGGGGTACAGTGGAAAAGTGCATGATGCTACAAAGATAGAAGCCGAGGACATCATGTGCATTTGAGGTGACAGCTGAGAGGAATTCCTGGGTAGTACACTGTTAATTTTCAGATCATAGGGCTAAAGGCTCCTCAAAGAAGGCAAATGCTAAGAAAAGTAAAAAGGAAGTACAAGAAAAAGAGCAACTGAGGTAGTTAGTGGAGCTCAGAAGTATATGTATTTTCTGGGGAAAGCCAGGCTAAACTGGGTAAGGCTGCTACTTCCTCCCATCAGAACTGAGGGGAAAGAGGTATCCACTGCTTATGCTGTAGAAAAGGGTCATTTTTACTAGGTCTTGATACAGCTTGAAAGTTATGGCAGCAGAAAGAGTTATATTTTTAATTACTTTCTAAAAAATTCTAAAACAGGCAACTTAAGATACTTACCATGCTTTAAGTTATTATTCTTTGCCATGAATCACATTATTTAAAATTAGACATATGAATAAAAATGATGAGCATTGTACCTGGACATCTTTATATTTTTCTTTTAAGTCCATAAGCCTATGATAAGCTTTAATGGCTTCCGAAAATTCTCCAATATCTGTACTGGTTAGAATGTAATTTTCCCAAATCTGCCAATGCTCATAATTACACTTGAGAGCTTCCTGAAGAGTCCGGAATGCTTTAATTCTAGTTTTAAAAAAAAACAAAGAAAAAAATAGCAAGAATTAATTAATTATAAAATGGACACACTTTGTTTTTCCATTAAAGGCTTCCCCATTTGCTCATTTAGAATCTTTTCATTTTCTTGTCATATTGAAAAGAAAAGTGGTGAAAAAACCTTCTTACTTTGCCACAAAGCCATCATTAACTGGGAGGGGGGACTATTATATATAATTTTATATATAATCAGTGATGTGAGAAATACTTCCTCTAGTGGGATCCAATGCAATTGATGAAGCATATCGACAAAATCATTTAGAAGGTGTCCGTAACGGACGACACAATAATTGGACTCCCTCATATGGTAGGATCATTCATATTAAGAACAGGTGACTCACACCTGCCTTTAGCTGTGAAGGTCTAACACCCTCAGAGGAAAACAACATGATATCAAATTTATCCTTTGCCAAATGGAATTTATCCTTTGCCAAACATTGAATGGAAATGGAAACCAGACTCCTAGCCCAAAAGAGACGACCACCTCAGCAAGATGTTCTGTATAATTTGGGGGAGAGAAAAAGGCACAAAGGCATGAACATTGATTTCACTAATACATAGTCACTGGATTTTTTTCACAATGGCTTAAACTTTTCTATAATGAATATTTGTCAGAACTTCCTGGGTTATTGTGCATCAATTTAATTTGTTTCTCCTCACTTAGCAAAGAGAAACCCAACAGCAGAACCAATTAATTTTTGCTGTCCTAAAATCTCAATAAGGTACACTTCACCCCTGCCAAAAAGGAAACCGACCAAGCAACCAAATATAGTTACAAAACCAGAAAAAAATACTGTCCCAAATCATGCCATCCTGGAATTTGAGACTGATAGGGAGCTAATTTGGTTATGGTAGTTATGATACTCGCCAAACCAGGAGACTATGAGTTCTAGGCTTGACTAGGTGGCTCAGTGGCTAAGTCACTGGGCTTGTCGATCAGAAAGATTGACAGGTCGGTGGTTCGAATCCCTAGTACAGGTCCCCTGCATGAGCAGTGGGTTGGACTAGATGACCTCCAAGCTTCCTTCCAACTCTGTTACTGTTACAATTCATTTGAATATAGGCTTCCTTAGGCATGAAATCCAGGTGGATGATTTTGAGCCAGTCACTCTCTCTCAAACCAACCCACCTCACGGGATTGCTATTATGAGGAAAATAGGAGGTATGTTTGCTGCCTTGAGTTAACCAAAGATTGTTTTTAAGGCAGGAAATAAAAGAACAGCGACAATGATGAAGATGAGACGATCATCATAATCATAGTCTTTTGAAACACATTGTCATTTGAGTCATGGTCTTGTGGCATCTGAAGGTTTGGAGCTGCAGCCAATGAACTTTTATCCTAACAACTGAGCTGAATATCAGATGCTCCCCAGTCATATTCTCAAAGACTATCACAATTGGTTTGGACTGAGCAAATAAAGGCATTGGTTCAAAGATATCTAATGATTACTTCTAAAGAGGCAATTAGCTGGAAAGTTTCTTTAAGCTATTTCTATATTAACATTGAAAGTTGCTGAAAAGGACATTTGTTTCAAGAGGACACTTGAGCATCTTGGAATCTCTTTGCATCTATTTTCTATTCCTTGCAATCTCTGAGGCAACTGCATCTTTCAGTCTGCTTATTCCATAAATACGTCTAAAGACCTCTTGAACTTATTTATGGCTTTTGGTTCAATGCACCCTCTTAGCAATTTGTTTCCTGTGTATACAATACTTTGTAAGCTCCCTACTGGTTTTCTCATTTTTAGTTTCTTTTGAGAAAGCTGATAAATTGTTTTTCATGATGTAAAGAAAAAAAAAAGATAAAAATACCCTTTAGATTGTTTTTTTGAAGATGCATTCCTTTAAGCAGAAGATTAATGGAACACAGTCTAAGCAACAAAAATTATCTTGACAAGTGAGTTATGTTTCTGAAAAACTGAAAGCCGTTTTATCAAGAAGATATCCAACCGAATTATTGTTACATAAATGAAACAACCATACAGAATTAAGATATCAAGCCCACTCATAAGATTTATGAAAGGTACATTTCTAGGAAAATGAAAAGATAACTTAATATTGAACAGCCAATTTTCACAATGAATATCGGAACAACACTGCAAATGCAAATCATTAGCTATATCACCTGTTTAAAACAAGATACAGTCTTGTTTTAGGACAGGATTCTGGTTTACATAAGAATGGTGCTATGCATTTAAATATCAGTAGTCACCTTCTCTTGCCAGCTGCGCATTATTTGAACTATTTCATAACAAAAATAGGATCCTGAAGTACACATTAAACCTCATTAGCAAATAGTCAGATTAATTAGCTAACATGAAATGTACAGGTAGTCCTCGACATTGAGTGACTGTCTGAAGTTACAACAGCGCTGAAAAAAGTGACTTAAGAACGGTTTTCACACTTATGACCATTGCAACATCCCCATGATAATATGATCAAAATTCAGATGCTTGGCAACTGGTTCATATTTATGATGGTTGCAGTGTCCCTGTGTATGTGTGTGTGTGTGTGTGTGTGTCTGTGTGTGATGTGGTCATCTTTTGTGACCTTCTGACAAGCAAACTTAACAACTGTAGTGATTCACTTAACAACTGTGGCAAGAAAGGTTGCAAAATGGGGCAAAACTGACATAATTGTCTTGCTTAGCAACAGAAATTTTGGGCTCAATTGTGATCGTAAGTCGAGGACTACCTGCAATGACAATGGTAATGTTGTTATACAGTACAACTAGAAGAGGCATTGACTCCAGATATGCTGATATGACAAAACATTACTTCCAAATTGGTTATGGGTTGGAACTATGGGAAGTTTCGGGCAACAAATCTGGAAGACGCTATAAGGGGTACAGTCCTGAATGTGGGTGCTTCTATAATGCTTTGCTTCCTTTTTTCCAGATTTATTGCACTAGAATTCCCATAGTTCCCACCCATAACCAATTTGGAAGTAAAGTATTGTCATATCAGCACATCTGGAGCTAATGCCTCTTCTAGTTGTATTGTATGTGTGTGTTGTGGCCTGTCAGCGGCCTGTGCAGCTAGTAGCTGATTCTGACAGCGAGGAGGTTGGTGTGGTGCTGTGCCAGCAGCCTGTGCAGCTGGCACTCGAGTCAGACAATGAGGAGGCTGGAGAAGATGTGGTGCCAGAGGCAGGGATTCAGCCAGGGCCTTCAGAACCTTCAGAAGTTCCTTTAAGTGAAGAGGACGAAGAGGAGGAGCCTGTTCTCGATGCACGGGCGCGCAGAGCTGCCAAAAGGCAGGAGTGGCTCCTCAGGAGGAGGTCTCCTCGAAAGTAAGACTTGGAGCTAAATTGGCCACTCCCTTAGCTTATTTAAGGAGGAACGCCGACTGAAGCAATTTGCAGGGAACAACTTCGTTCACATATCTTCGTGTCTTGTCTTGCTTATCTTATCAGCTTCCTGCAAATTGCTTCCGGGCATTCTGCCAACCACAGTAAGCTTTCAGTATTATTCTTTGAATTCTTGGTGGCTGTTAATGCAGTTAATTAACAGCCGTTGTTGTAAAAAACTGGTTTATTTAGTAAACTAAGATTTGAACAGACTTTGTGTGTGCTGCGTTCTTTGGGGTCCGTAGTTGGGGCTGAATAGTGTATGTGTATGTGTATGTGTATGTATATAAAAAACATATGCCAGGTACAGATAGCCCTCCCACTACCAGCTTCACTGTGAACCTGAAATCCTAATTAATTGTACACTGTGCAATAAATTTTTTACTAACATTCATGAGTGCGGTAAGATCTAAAGAGCTGCCTTCCTTTCCAAAAGTTTTTTTTCATGATATAATCTCTGACATTCTAATGATATTTATGGTGGGAGGCCAAATGAGAGAGCTTGGGTTTGTGGTGATAAAGAGGATCCTGAAGGCAATAGGTTCAGAAGCTGAATGTTATTCCGGAAAGGGCAGTGTGAGAGGAAACCAGGGCTATTTACTTTGGAAGGAAGAATTACAAAACTGCTTTGATGCACTTACTTCTGTTTCAATCTGATATATGCCGTAGATAGATTGTTCCAAGCCTCCGCATTCTACAGTCAGAATACACACAAAAGTGTTAGCATTAAACTTTCACAGAAGGGATAAACATTTAAAAGCAAATACATAAACACACTTTTCTCCACGAGCAATGCTGTGCTATTAGCTGATATTTATGCAAACACAAATATTGAATTTATACCCTCCATCAATGTGCACAAACCAACCATTTATAAGAAGAGAGCTTCAAACATGTACCACTGACACCTGCTAGGATATGCAAAGCTCAAGTACCCTGAAGGCGTTCCTGATGCAAGCAACAGATGCTGATAGAAGAACAACAGATCAGCATAAACAATGGCAATGTGGCCACAGAATATTTTATCATCGTTTCTCAAATAATGATTTTGGGAAGTCTTTTTACAACCGATACCTGGGCAAAATGAGGTGGGGGAGGAGACGATTACCTAGGACTTACGGTGCAATATCGTATTTCTTATTTAGAAAGAAAAAAGTCGCTTAAAACCAAGGAAGAGCAAGCTTTCAAATAGTGAGCACCGTCATGGAATTTCTAGAGCACCGTAGGCATCAAAATATACGAATAAAAAGTTAGGCATTTTTAAGTATGTTTTTCAGTTTTAATGGACAAAAATCCCATATGAGAACACAGAGGTTTTAAAAAGTTTTGGCTACCTTGTGAGCATTTGGCACTTTTAAATTTGTCCATTATATAGGTGTACGTTGCATTGTAACATATGTTGTACATGCATATACAGTGCATTTGCACATAATTAGGGCGCAGGTAATACATTCTGTAACATATATGCACTATGTAGTTGGGTTGGTACAGTAAAACCTGAAGAACTCAACTGATCTCTACAGATAGAGATCAGTTGGAATTATGACCACAATTGAGCCCCAAAGTGAATTTTGTCCCATTTTACGACCTTTCTTGCTACATCTGTTAAGTGAATCACTGCAGTTGTTAAGTTAGTAACACTTGTTAAGTGAATCTGGCTTCCCCACTGACTCTGTTGGTCAGAAAGTTACAAAATGTAATAACTTGACCCCAGGAGGCTGCAAACATCATAAACGTGATCCAGTTGCCAAGCATCTGAAGTGAGCACAGGGATGCTGCAATGATTGTAAGTGTGAAAAATGGTCATAAGTCACTATTTTCACTGCCATTGTGACTTCAAATGGTCACTAAACAAATGGTTGTAGGTTGAGGAGTATCTCTATAACAATTCCTCCATGGTTGTTAATTGCTGCTTTTTTTTCTGCAATGAACCTTTTTCTGACTCTCAAACATAAACTCATAGAGAGATCCACTAACATTACATATTCCATAAAGTGTAGGAAATGATAATAAAAGGCTATTTAATCAAAGCACACCTAAGTGCTGCTTTTCCTTCATTTACTTACATCAGGTTCCAACATCACACAGCGCTGAAAAGCCCGGGAAGCACCTTCATAATCTTCCAATGCTAAATAGGCACAACCTAAGGAAAACCACACCCCCAACTGAAAGAAAAATAAAACGAAATGGATCAAAGAAGCATTTTCCAACTTAACATCTCCCTGCCTCATGCATAGACTACAAGATATCTAGAACCATATTGGCTGAGAATTATGGAAGTGAAATGGGGAGGATTGAGAAACTATAGGACGGTATTTCTCAACCACCTTAAAGTGAACTCCAAGAATTCCCCATGCTGCCAACTTGCCAAGATTGAGATAGACTGCTGTAGGATAACAGTGGCAACTAAATTTTGACATAAACCGAGCAGGGACATGTTTTAAAGAGGGCACTGGATATCTTATCTGTTCTCTTCTCCCAGATCATTACTCTGATGAAAAGATACTGAAACTCAAGAGCACCACAATGATTTGGTAAACTTCAGCTGGCTCTAGGAGTTTAGGTTTGTTTTCCCTTCATAACCAATAGCAAATGTTTATACAAGCAAGATCAGGCTGCTTGTCTGGGCCCTCAAGCTAAAAGGACAAAAGCTGAGGAGGAGGAATTCTCTAATTTTCATGACAAAGTCATTTATTTGTAAGTAAGGGATGGGTGGATGGATGGCATAAATCTTCAAGGCAAGTCAGTAGCTATATAACTATTCAAACCTTCAAGGAAACCAGCAGCTACATAACTGTTGAAACAAACATGTGGGAGAAATGTGACTAGCACTTAAACCTGGGGGTCAATATACAGAGCAGGCAGGATTCCAGATGCTTTTTAAGGGAGAATTTCCCTAATTCTCTAAAATAAACCTACTTATCTTACTTGTTGTGCCTAGTTTGGAATGAGGAGGAGCCACGAAGTTTAATGCTATACTTGGTGCAAAGTCTTGACAACTGAGCCTGGTTAATTCTTGGATGGGCAACTATTCAAGCAATACTAAGGCTAGAAAAAGAAGTGACAAAACATAGCAGAAGAGGCCCAACACTTAACCAAGAAAATTGCTTGGAATTATCCATAAAGTCACCAGGGGTTAACCATGACTCAAGAAGACATTACCTTACTTTTCTGTAAACATAAATTCAAATAGTCCCTGTATTTTTTATTTTATATATTTTCATGTTTATATTTTATCTTTGTTATAATCTGTACTAAAATTTATATATATCATGTATAATGTACATGATATCATAGCATGTTTGGAAATAAAATGGAACCTGTAAATCGGACATAAACAAATTGAGGACATTTAATTTTGTAACTTCAAAGGAATTTGTAGTCTCACCAATTATCCAGTTTTTTTTAAAGTCACATACTTGGGCACAAATAGATCCAATAAAAAGACAGCTCCTGCACTTCCTCATTCCTTGAGAATGACTTAATATGGATTTCCCCATTGGACAAAAACTCCCTATTTGAAGCACAAATTTCTAGATGCAGAGTTGGGTTCCCCAGAAGGGAACATTACATATATATTCAATTTCAAGTTACATAATGAAAAGCCTAACATTTTATATGCCAAGGCAGGTTTCAGGTTAGTTGGATCTACTTTGTTTTTTTTTCTTCTAGAATATCTAGATGATTCTTGAGTCAAATGCAAAAACATTCATTTAAAATTAAAAGTGCTCTGGTTCCGGAGGTTTGCTCTAAAAAACAAGAACTTCAATAGCACGAACACTTTTAGGGAAAGCATTATATTTTTCTTCAGCAATTTAATTTAGAACAAAGTGATGTTATCTTGTCATTATTGTGAAGCTATTTAGAATTTTTAAAAAGACCCTTTACAGTACTATCTATTGGAAATCATACAGAAATAAACCAGAAATTTCCAATCTACTCTCTGCAATAAATCTTCACATTTAAGTGATGGAACAAGTGTGTGTTAGCTGGTTCCCTCTCCATCCCTCTTTTCCTACTGGCTTTTTGTCAGCTTTTTAAGTCATTGCTTCTTATAATCTCCACACTGTAAGTTATGGCATCTTTTCACATCAAGAAATTAAACATTGAAATCCTAAAGTAATTCTTGGTAATTATCATGGAATTGGACTGATGCCCGAGGGCAGTGATGGCTAACCTTTTTGCTGTCAGGTGCCAAAAGTGGGGGGAGCTCCGTGTGTGTGTGTGTGTCATATGCGTGCATGCCCACACCCATAATTCAATGTGCCTCACCCCACGCGCATGCGTGCTCCCCCTGTGCTCCCCCTGCTTTTGGCGTGTGATGGCATGGTAGGCCCAGTAGGCCTATTTTTAGCCCTCCCCAGGCTCCAGAGGCTTTCTAGGAGCCTGGGGAGGGCAAAAACAGCCTTCCCCATCCCCCAGAGGCCCTTCGGAGGCAGGAAATGGCCTATTTGCCAACTTCCGTGGAACTGGAAGGCCCTAGGCTCATAGAAAGCCTCTGGATCCAGTGGGCCCAGAGGGCCCGAAAATCAGGTGGCTGGCGCATGCATGCGTGCTGAAGCTAGCTAGGGCAACGCTCATGTGCCCACAGATATGGCTCAGGTGGCACGCGTGCCATAGATTCGCCATCACGGCCCTAGGGTATACACCTTACCTTTGCATATAGTAATGTGAATTTGAAAATAAATATCTTGAGATGTACAAAATTATACCACTGAAAATTTAAGAGAGAGAGAGAGAGAATGTGTCTGTGTATATGTATGTATATAGTATAGGTACAGGTATCATTGATGATTTAATCACTCCATAGAACCACCTGTTCTTTTTAAAGGATTAGGTCATATATGGAGTGCATCATCCCAGATTACCAGCCATGCCACATAGCACTGATGTAAACTGTAATGCAGTAACGTTTGTAGGTTTTATCCCATTGTACAATATAGGACTTGAAGTGGTTCTAGTTCCTAGATTTATACCACTTTTTTTTACTCCTGAACTGATCTCAGCATCCATCAGAAGGGAGCTTGCTTCAATCACCTTAATTATGAAACAGACAACTGACTTTTCTCAGGCTGTTTTATTTGGAAATGGAATCCAGATTAAAGGACAATGCTTTTCTTTTTTTGCACTTTCTATCTTCTTAGAAGAAACAGGATTAGAGTAATTTTAAAGAAATATGGGCGTTTTTCCCATGATAAAAAGGGTATGCCACAGAACTGCAGGAAATGTGTTTAAGTTATCTTTGCACATTTCAGAAGGAGGCCTTAGAGAGGGTCAGCAGAGAGAAAATTGCAGAAGAATATCAGAGTGAGAGAAGCCATAACTTCCGGAGGCAATTATGGAATGGAATCTGGTAAATCACTCAAGAGCTGTGAAAAACCAGAGGCCTTTCATAACCACAACTTTTAGAGAAAGGATTCTGATAGCAAGCTGTTTTCCCTGAATCTATTTTATTTTATTTATTTTATTATAATTTTATCATTTATATTATTTTTATAATGTATATTATTATTAATATTATAGTATAATTTTATTAATTTCCCTGAAGCCAGCATGATATTTTATTTCCAATAAAATCCTCTTCCCAAAGCAAGCATCTTAATGTGTTTGTGAAAAAATTGGCTTAACGCTAAGATCCTCATAAAGATAGAATCATTAATTAAAGCTTTCTCCCAAGATTCCTGTTCCTGCTTTTCAGACTGGGAGCTACTTTAAGAAGATGGCATTAACAGTTTGCTTGCTTGCTTGTTTGTTTGTTTATACTGCTGCCTACTCACTCACGGAGAGTCAAGGAGATTTACAGGAAATAAAAACACAATTTAAAATAAAATAAAATAAAATAATAACCCACCAATCCTGGCAACAACATACACACCAGCCATTTAACGGGCTCCATCCCACTCTGCATTCCCCAGGCCCACTGGCATTCCCCAGGCCCACTGGCATTCCCCAGGCCCACTGGCAGAACCACATCTTCAGAGCCTTCCAAAAGGTGTCAGAGTGGGGGCCTGTCTAATTTCCAGAGGGATGATGTTCCAGAGGGAGGGAGCCACCATGGAGAAGACCCTTTTTCTGGGTCCCACCAGATGTATCTCCTTAGGGAACAAGACTTGCAACATTCCTTGCCTCCCCCTCTCAAAACATCTGCCCACAAAGGCAAATGGCAGCTGTATTCTCAACATACTTTTCTGTATTTTCAATCTTAAAATGCTGTCAAGGCACACCTGTCTCTCACCCTCAAGAAGGTACAGGGGAAGAAGGCAGAACTAGAAGCTGCCCTTTCCTAAAGGGTCCCTCAGGGAACACTGAGGAAATAAAGGCTGAGAACAAGATATTCAGCTGCTACAGTGCAAGAGAATGGCAAACTTTGAACTGGATGCTTTGAGTTCAGAACTGAAGGAACAGCATCAAAATTGAATTTTTTCATTAAAGTTCAAAAAATTTTCAGGATGTTATCTACTGAAAAGGGGACGATAATCCTAGCACTTCTGCTTTTTTTTTCTTTACAAAATGTATGACACCTGATCTCCATGAACCAAAGAAATTCTGTGTTATGGAGCTTCAGTTATCAGGCAGAGTATTTACGAAACCAAGTTATAAATTGTTTTAAGGAGCTGAAGTTGCTTACCTGCATTGGGTTAATCTTTACAGAATGCTCAAAGCACTCTATGCATTCTCTGAAATTCCGGTTGCGAAGGTAAAGGAGGCCCTTTGAGCGCTGAGCCCTGGCACTGCGGTGATTGGACAGTTCCCAAGCTTTGTCATAATATGAATGGTCTTTAAGAACATCTCCAAGCAGGCAGTATAATCCTACCGTCTCTTTCTTCTCTAGTTCCTGTCTTAAAATTTCTTCTGCCTATGGAGAGAAAAAGAAAACAGGGAATGGAAGAAGAAATGGAAGAAGAAACCTAGAATCCAGGCACTGCTAGCATTCTACTGTTAGCCACATATGTAATTTATTTCAGTTTTCTGCAAGCTCTTAGGCTGGAAATGCCTAAGACACTGCTTTTCCTACCCTTCCTAGCATCCATTTAAGATTGCTGACGCTGTTTAGTAATCGTTCCACTTTCAAGTCACTACTGAAAATCTGCACTGAATTGAAGTTACAAATAAAAGGGTCTTACTAGGAGGAATTGGGGCAGCATCTTCAGATACATGACTTCCTCTCTCTTAGCAGTACTTCGTACTAGCTTTGAATTCATAACAGTATCTGTAACTGTTAGACTCTATCTTTGTTATATTGTCCCTTAATAAGATGGTTGCAGAAATGTGCTGGCCCTGAAATACATTTTACAACTAAGATAACTCTGGAAGAAAAACAAGCAGAAAATGGGATGCAAAGCTTACAAAATAAACAGAAGGATTATTAAAGGATGAAAACTGCACAATCTGCACCAGACTTACTTGTCAGGAAGTATTATTAAGCTTTGCAATCGGAAAGAAAGAAACAAACCCCAGCATGCTAGTACTGTGAAGAATTTAAAAACCTACAGATACTCTTTTTTTTTCTTGTTTTCTCTTCTGCTTCAGAGCCATAGTCTGCACTGTAAATAAACATTTCAGAGGTAAAAAGTACACTGGGAGCTGCTTCTTTATCCCATCTTTGCAAAACACTTTCAAATTTAGGTCAGGGTATTTCAGAAGAGCCAGCCAACACAGTAATAACGTTTTATGTTCAGGTTCACAAAACTACATTTTCTAAGCTGACCTGGATCTAAAGCTCTGTAAATTCATTACAAATTCCAAAGGAAAGAAAATAGGACATAGCTCAGTGGTACAGCTAACAGGGATTAAGAAAATGTCATCCTTTGTCTTGGCATCGCCAAGTAGAAGGTGATGAAAGCCAGAGTGAGCCCAACCAGAAAGAAGAGGAAATTTACAAGATTATTTGGCAAGAGAAATAATCATTCTTTGGTAATATATTTGTTCAATACAACACAGGAACACATTCTCAAGTGGCTCAAAACCTTGCTAAGCTTGACTTGTTGAGTGATATAAAAGAAGGTAACTAAGCACTTGGGAAAATACAATTCTTCCTATATACATTTACATTTGGATGGCACTAATTCAGCAGTTTCTCACTCAGCTCCCTCAGTTTGCCACCCTCCTCTCTTCCCTGATGCTGCTTGTAATTTAGAATCAAGAAGGCCACCTTTAAAGCCCCACATAGCTTGGCACTAGAATACTTGCTGGAACACCTTCTCCCCCCAAGTTCTGATTTGTCCAACCTAGACATACTTTGGGAACCTACTTATGATACGCCACTCTCCCCTCACATACTTCTGTAGGGAAAGGGGCTTATAGGTACATATGGATGCACCTATGTTTTGGAACAGCGTCCCTAGAAATTCAGAAATTCAGTTTGCCTCCTATGTGTTGGATTTGTAAACCTACCCCGAAAATAAGATCCTGTCTTATATTTTTTGAACCCTGAAATAAGCTCCATGCGCTTAAAAGCCCTTATTATCAGGAGATGTTTTATTTTGGGGGGAAACAGGGTATTAAAAACAGAATTGCTTCAGTGCCTTTGGGGGAAGGGATTGACATCATTAGACTGACTGATTATTGTGTTGCTTTTGACTGCTTTGTGCATTCTTTTTACCATGAACGATTTAGTCTATTCTTATTGATATATGTCAATTGCTGTGTGTCTTTTTGGCTGTGACAGAATATAAATCAAGTCAATCAGTTAAATAACTGTTGTGAGAATACTTAAATGAATTTAACAACTGCTTAGCAGTTTGCCATTATTATTTTTTTCTTGAGAATATTAGTTTAAGATAGCTGAAGAAGCTTCTTGGATGAGAAGCGAAACGTCTTCAAAGAAAAACCAGGAAGTCCAGTTGCCTCTTGAAAAAGGGACAACCATGACCTGGATGACTGAGAATCTCCATAGACATTATGAATGTAAGGCTCTGCAACAGCGTCCACATGCCTATCTCACCTTATCTATGCCTTTTGGATACCCTGCATAGCAGCTCTTGTCTTGGTAGTGCCAGGGCTGAGGTGTAATGGATGCCCCAGAAGCTGTCTCGGACAAGGAGGAAGAGCTGGCTTTAGGAAGTTTGGACTAGGGCACCGAGGAGCATCTGGATTCTGAATCAAGTAGGGTCAGGCAAGAGGAGGAGGAGAGGCCAGGAACCTCAGAAAGGCTGGAGGATGATCAGATGAGCGTCTAGCTGATACAGAGAGGGTAGAGACAGAGCTACATCTGGAGGCTTGGAGACTAACCAGAAGTAAAGAGCAGAGAAGGGGCTCAGCTGCAGCCATTCAGCAGGGATGAGGAGGAACTGCCTTCCCTACCGGATCCCAGGGTATGCAGGACTGAGAGGACAGAGATGCAATGAAGGTCAGCGAGGCTACTCATGAGGAGGCAGCCTAGTTCCTCCTAATGAGCTCCACTGGCCGGTGGCTATTTTAGCCCAGCATGCAGAGCAAAGTGATGCTGGAAACAATTCATCTATTTCTTGCCATGTGTCTGAAATGCAATCATGCCTCTTGCCTTTAGAATTAAGCCTTGTCCCTGTGACTGGACTTTGGATTTTGCTCCTCAAACTTGGACTTTGGTTCCGTGATTTGTGCTCAGACCGTGGACCTGGCTTGAGACTCTGAACCTGGTTGGTGACTTTAAGGATTTGCTCTGTGTTCTCAGACTTGAGGATTGGACTCATTGGTTTTTGCACTGGTTCCTGCATGGGGTGAATACACCACCAAGGCTGGTGAAGCCTCAGTAAAGACTTCAAGCCCTCGTGGTGTGTGTCTGTATGAGTCGAACCAGACATGGGGCTATAGAATTATCAGGCCATCGATAGTCTCATCCAGCTGCCACTGCCTCCAGGCCTTTACTTCAGCCACATCTATTTCTAAGCAGTACATATTGAATTTATCCAAATAAAAAGAATTCATGGCCTTCATGTTGACAGGATTTCTGTGTTGGCATTTTAACCCTTTCATGAAATTTTTGATGAAAGAACACCATAATTTTGCATTGACATGGATTCCTTGGTTGTAATTACCATACTTGGGAATTGCAAATAATGGCTACAGTATGTTAGGCAGACTTATATGGCTGTCAATAAGTATGTTCTTAAAACCAACAAGAATCACCCGATGTCTGAAGTATGAAAATGCACACTTTGTTGCTCCACATACCCAGTTGTTTGGAAAGCAAATTGGGTGGATATAGATATATTGGATGAATGCCTATGACATCCTGTCTGGTTTCCAAAGAGTCTACAGTTCCTGCATTTGAGGATTGTTGGGATGGGATGGGGTGTATTTTTCTGTAATGTTTTAAACATCACAGAATTTGGGTTTCTTGTTTTGGTGATCTGCAACAGTCAAGATGTTACATCCTAAATATTTGTTAATTTCTCACCCAGCACAGTCTAGAAGGTTGGTAAAAGATGCTGGAGGAAGTGCTGTGTCTGGCAGCCCACACTAAACATTTGAAAGTGGTTTTTAGATTATTGTGGCAGCCACAGCATGGTCTAACTCTGACCAAATACCAGGGATAACATGGAGCACTTATGGTTCTATGGTACGCCTTCCAACCATAGCACTGTTTAGAAATGGAATTTGAATCAACAGTCCATTGGGAGCAATTGGACAGGAGCATTTTTCATATCCAGACTGCCTTTTTTCATTTCACTGTTCCTTTCTATAAGAAACTTGGAAATACTGCAAATATATATTTCAAGCTTCTAATTCTTGCAGTGATCTTGTTAAAAAACCTATGAGGTTTAGAGCTGTGCAAAACACTTTAAAATATTAACTCTCTAGGCACTTTTAAAAATATAGCATAACTGAGGTTACTATGGATTAATATCAGTGCCAGCCTTCTTCACATATCTTGACGATGGCAGTAATATAATTCAATCTTGGTGAGAAATTGAAATTATCATGAGCCTAGAATTAATAGCAATAGCACTTAGACTTATATACTGCTTCACAGAACTTTACAGCCCTCTCTAAGCCGTTTAGAGAGTCAGCATATTGCCCCCCAACAACAATCTGGCTCCTCATTTTACTCACCTCAGAAGGATGGAAGGCTGAATCAACCCTGAGCCAGTAAGAATCGAACTACTAAACTACTGGCAGCAGTCAATCAGCAGAAGTAGCCTGCAGTACTGCATTCTAACCACTGCACCACATCTAATTCTGAATATTGAATAACCATCTAATTCTGAATATTGGTCTAACATGTGATATCCTATCAAAACATACAGATTGCTAAGGGAACACCGATTATCAAAGATAACTAGGACAAAAGTACAGAATTAAGTGGAAAACAAGGGATAATATCAGAGAAAAATAGCAAGATGACACCTGCAAACCAATCTGGAAATGATTTATATACACCCCAAATCCATCAAATTACTTTGAGGAATCATATCAGAATATTTATGTAGCTCTCTCTTCTCTCTTAGTTCTCCATTTCTTTGCCTTGACCCACAGAATCACAGAACTGGATGGGGCCAATTAAATGATCCGTCCCTTGCTCAGCGCTACATTTTGATTTAAAGCAACCCTGAGAGACAGCTCTATACTTCTGAACAAAGAAAAATATGTTACGTCCCTTGAACTGCTTCTGCATTAGGAAGCTTTGCCTGCTATTCACCCAGAACCTATTTTCCCATGACCTATTCTCTATTCTATGTTCCGGTACAACAGAAGACAGGCCTTGCCTTTATTCTGTGGGAGTCCCTGCCCTGCCCCAAAGGTTGAAATGGGCTATAATATTATCCCCCTCCAGTGTCTTTTCTGAATTCTTCCAAATTGTCTTTTAAAACTAAAGTTTCCCGTGTCCTGATTCTCTATGTTGTCTTTTTTAGTATCCATCTGAATTTTTTTAAAAGACTGGTGTTCAGAACTAGACACAGTATTTTAAGGTGGAGGCTGATCAATGCAGAAAAGAATATTTCATGGGGCCCATGAGAGAAATGAAGCACATACACAGACACACAAAGGCACATCCTTCAAAGGCACCATGTTGGTCTTCCAAACAACATAGTGCCTTTAATGTTGTGTGAAGGAGTGTTTTGCTCATCCTGGCATTAATTGTGGAGTTCCCCTTTTAAATACTTTGCTCAGCCTTGGATTGAAGTTTCCCAGATCCTCCTTTTTTCCTCTCACATAAAGGAGAAGAAACATTATTCCTTCTCTAGCCATCTGGTACCTCATTATCTAGGATTTTTCAAAGACAGTGAGTAGAAGTTTGGCAAAACCATTAGTAAGCTTTTTCAGTAAGCTAGGAGGCAAACCCCCTTTTCCTGGAGATATGAACCCTGACTATGTTTCTATCAAGCTAACATTAGGATCCTGCTTCTCCAACCTGCTCTTAAATTTGTTTGAGACAGAGCAAAAATAGATTTGAATGCTTTTTCTCTGGAATTTATTGCCATTTTCAAATTTATTGCCATTTTCAAATGTTCACTGAGCAGATGTTATTCCTTTGCTTCTTTTTCTTATATTGAAATATATTTGAAGAAAGCAGTTTTGTTCTTAGCATACCTGAGCAAATTTCTAATACCCGATCTACCAATCTAGCCCTTTCACAATTTTCCTTGACAACATCTTCCCCTTTTCATCACCTGTATACATCCTTTCTGATCTTCAAGACTCTGTTGTGTGTGTGTTTTTTTATGAAGCCACATTAGCTTCATTTGCTCCCAGCCCCCCTTTGCTGTTAGTCTCCTTTTTTTAGGAAATCCCACCCAATCTCTGCTCATTTTCTCAAGAATGTCTCATCCCATGGAATCCTACTTATCACCAAGTTAATTATATTTTTTTCTTGAAGACTAATGTAAACATGTAGCTACATTCAGTTTTGGTTCCCTCAAAATCAAGAGATGTATTTTAAAAATACCTGTCCTCATTTCTCTCTCTTCCCCCCCCCCCTTTTTCATTTTCTTTGATCATCTTTTTTGTCTTAAATGCTACTGCATTATTTTTAGTGTAAGTAACATATACAACTTTAAACAGTTTTGAAGTGGTAGACATTGACGGGAAGAAAGATATATATGTACAAAAGGTACAGCATGTTAAAAACATAAAAACAGTAATCAGAGTAGAAGTACTCTACCTTCCCATGCTGGCCTGCTCTTTCATAACAGATAACAGCATCTTCCCACATTTCAAGCATTTTGAAGAGCTGCAGAGCTGATGTGGTACATCCAAGGTCAAAGAGTAAGCTTGCAAGTTGACGCTTCAAAGTAGAATATTGAAAAATTCAGTTACGCATTTTTCTTTAGAACAACATTTAGCAGTGCTTACATGAATTTAGATTATAAAATAATTCAAAATGCTCAAGACATTTCTCAAAGGTATGGAAAGTTCTTTCTTTGTTTCTTTCTTTCTTTGAAATCTAGAAAACTCTATTAATTTTTCACTTGTAAAAATTAGTAAAATTGGCTGTGGATTTTAAGAACTTTACTCATTCAAAATTATCCTAAACATGAAAGTAATGGCTCTTTCTCCATTTCCAGGTATTGGAACAGAAAGAAGAAACCAGGATATGCATATAAATAACCAACAATAAGGCCCATTGATGCTGGCCAATATTGACTTTATCTGTCTAGAGTCTGGGTCACACTGACATTCTGTGATACAATCCAGAGACAATTAAGAAGGTTAACTGGGGACAGAGGGAAGAAAGACTGGCCAGTTCGTGTACATAAACCAGCTATCAGTTAATGAAACAATTGAAATGAAATCCTGGACAACACATTAGAGGGGATTAATTCCACGTTTATGTAGTAGTTACTCTACTTCAATATCCAGCCTTAAAAAGCAAAGAAAATCTGATTAAGAGACAGGGAAACTAAAGCAAAAGAGCAGATAGGACATGGGCTCATGGTGCATTTTGTTTTAACAATTACAAAATATGGTCCTAAAGAAACCTAATAACTAGTAAAGATTTATATCTGTCTTCCCCTAACAGATGTACTTCAGATGTACTGAGTTGATAGAGCCAATATATTTAGATAGGCTAATTTATCCAATTGCTCATTGCTGGCATGAGGCATGATGAGAATGAAAAATATCTACCATTTGAGCTGCCTGATAAGCCCGCCTCTCAGCAATGTCATTCAAATAGGGACCCAATGGGGTAATTCCATGCAGAAGGTGGCTGCTGGATTGATGGAAGACTCCCCCCTGCCCCTCCTTGCTCTCTGCTCTTCACCCTTCCATCTTTTTCTTATCCTATTGCTGTTTTCTTATTGTTTTCTTTTTCATAGTTTATTTTACTCTCTATTATTGTACTTTAGTTTTGTTTATGCTCCTTTCATATCTTCCTTTTCATTGCTGCCAAGAGTAGCCCCATGGTGAGATACGCATTAACAAATAAGTAAACAAAATAAAATGACATCACCTTCCTACACTCTCTCACCCATTCTGAGCAAAATGCTGCAAGAGACAAATTTCATCAGTTATGAGTATGTGCAGGCTATCTTCAGTGCTACTCCAGAGCTTGACAGACTTGGACACCTCAATCCACAACCGAATATAGCTGAAATTGATCTAGCTGCTGTATACTGTACACTTGAGTTCATCTCTGTGGGAAAACTGTTGCCAAGTTTTCCCACAGCAACCTCTAGTTATTTGAAACAGATTAGTACTGAAGCATCTTAAGAATCTCCCCAGAGCCTTAAATGCTTTTTAAATGCCAAATTTTTCCATTCCAACTTAATCAACTTTCATCTTTTACCATAATCTCATTTCATTACTGATTCAGTGGCCATGAGAAGCCTGAAGTTTCAAGGCCTACCTCTCCAAAGTATTTGACATTACCTGTCTTTTGTTGAACTATGGGTTATTTAGTACCCATAGGACCCGTAGGAGAATTGTCCTCCATTCACAAGTAGGGAACGAAAAAGTGCACACTCACATTGGCCTATAAAGGTCCTTTTCTCTCAGAATCCTTATATGTTTCTTTTTCCTCTTACAACTCTCTTTATGGGGCTTTGATTCCACTTTCTGAGCCTGCCCTTGCACCTCTAAGGTTTATTCATTCTTAAGACTTTTTTTCTCTCCAAAAAAACAGGCAGAACACAAAAACAAATTTTGGAATCTTTCCAGAAATCTGGAAACTTCTAAATTAGAAAATGCAAATTAGTATGATTCAAATTAGCATATTTGCCTCAGTATTCATAGTCTATGCAACTATGCTATATTATTTACTGGGAAAAAATTAGATCTAACTTTTTAATGACATCTGCATACTCAAAGAAACTACAAATTCTGATGTGTAGTGAAACGCTGTTTGAAACAATGTTGGACAATAGATAATAAAATAATAAAGAATGAATGTTTTCAATGTCTTCAATGAATGTGTATCTTATTGGTTTTTTAGAATAAATACCTGGAAAGCAAACAACTTTGAAACTGCCAGGCCAGCTGGAATTCACATTTTTCAACAAAAATGTTGAGTCCATAAAATTGGGCTCTCATGGCAATGGTTCACTTCTGTCTTTTTCTACATTATCCTGCAATGTCTTCTTCCCTTTCTCTCACTCTCAAAACTCAGATTATCTTGAAGAATTACACACCCACACAAACACCCACCCACCCACCCCAAGACTTTAATCTCTCTCCTTCTCAATTTTTCTCCTGGGAGATGACTGCATACAATGAAATTAAACTGTTTAATTTTACTTGCTTGATAAATACTTCAGTTTTAAAATGAACATTTCTTCTTTTTGGTGACCTTTTGGGGACTTTATACAGTACAGGGTATAAAATTTAATCTGCCCTGCTCTGGCTTTGCTAGCCCTTTCCCTCAGTTGGTGACTAAATGGACATTGTTGTTTGGAAATGGTGCAGCAGTGATTGGACATTGTCTTCTTATAGGATGTTTTTTTTTCAACTTTCCATCCTAGCTTCAAGCTTGGAGGTTTCATCTCAGTCTCTCATGACATATTACCCAGATTCAAGCGTGATTAGCTTTTTTGAAATCAGCCAAATTTGATTAGGAGCTGCCATCTGCTATGACTTCATTGCAACCTTCACCCCTACCCCAACATACACTGTGTGTGAGTGCGCGCATGCACACAGGCACAAAATCTGTTCTGGAAACAGTGGAGAAAAAAAATCTATACCAAAAATAGATAGCTCAACTGGACATAGCTCAGAGATTTTAAGATGTATTAAACGTTTGAGGAGAAATTAACATTTTATCCAGGCCCATAAAACAACAAATGAATTGTCTTCCAAATAGAAAGGGGCCACATTTCAAGGTAAATGCCCCAAAAAATCACTGACAACTCTAATTGTAGTTTATTTATAGCAACACTATATTCTAGCCTCTATTGCCAGAGTGCAAATCTCCATCTGTCTGAGCTACCCATCCAGGACTAAATTCTAAAACAGGCTAGGCCAAGAACAATTTTGTGCACTTTTGAGGGTGGGGTAGGGATTTAGATATCTAAAGTGAATTGTGACTGAATAATTCTCTAAACAGTTTCCAAAGCTTTTAGCTTTACCTATCTAGGTAAAGACTTGCAGATGAGCAGATTCTAGATGAAGAAGAGACAAATATAAATTATATAAATGCATCTTAGCAAGCTGACCATTTTTACTTTAACATTATTTTCAGTTGCTCTCTTTTAGTACATGAATGACATCTACAAAAAAATATAGTTGATCTAGGATTTACCCAAGATCAAGGAAAAACTATGGGCTGACAAGTAGGAAACAAGCAGACTGACAAGACAGGATTTCTGGAGACAAAAGAAACAGTAAGAGTAAGTAAGACGAGTAAGATAATTGGATCGCAGCCAAAAGTCCTAATGGATGCTGCTGACAAGATTTTGCTAGTCCTTTCCTGTATTTTTTTGTTTGTTTTGTTTTTCCCACTTTGGGCTTCTGGGAGGCTACAAGAAGAGACAGAGAAGAGCCTGCTTACCAAGGTCAGAATGAGAAGACATGGTCCTTCACAGCAGCAATTCATATCTATGATTTATATGTAACAGTTTTGAGGGTAAGTATAAGAGAAATAAATGCAAGGACTGTGCTACTTAAGACAGCACTTCAACCATTGTCAATAATAGATCACCAACAGAGCTCACAAAATTGGTTTGGCTTGGAGGAAAAAAAATCAAAGTGAAAACCACACTGGGTTTTGCGAACTGGAAAGATTTCTGAAGGATTTTAAAGCAAAAAGAATGCAAAAATGGTTTCTCCTGCGTCAAAGACAGAGAAATGTGTTGGAAAAATTAAGGTCAAATTTCAAGGAATTCTCTTGGCCAATCTCTTGACAACTGACCAAGATTTTGAGCAATTATAATTATTATTGGTGTGGTGACATTTGGTAATGTGGTTAATGCACAGTTTAAAAACACTGCCAGCTGGAATGCACCATATTAATACAAAAGCCTACTATTTTTTATATAATAAGCAAGGTAAATAGATTTGTTATAGTACTTCATATAAAAATACAACAGGAGAAATTTTCCCATTTTAGCATCTCAAGTTTCACGCTTCGTAAAAATGACATCTACAAATCAGTTATTTTATACCTGAATGGCCCAGTGTGGAGGAACCTGGCAACTGTAAAATATCTTCATACGTTCACAAACTGATGTTTTCTTCTCTTCAAATTGGTCTGCAAGTGCCTGAAAATCCAAAACATTTAAATATATAACGCAATATAAGATTTTAGTAGGATCTGGCTAACACAGCAACTAAATAAAATAGTATTATCTGCTTAAAGCTACTAACATTAGTGTTTCCAAACCAGAATAAAAACAATAGACTGAACAAACTAAAGGGCTGGTTTGGTATAGTGTTAAGATGCTGGCCTAGAAACCAGGAGATTATGAGTTCTAGATCTACTTTAGGAATGAAAGCCAGCTGGTTGACTCTGGACCAGTCACCATCTCTTTCAGTCCAATCCACCTCATAAAGTTGTTATGGGGAAAGTAGGAGGAGGAAGGAGTTTTATACATGTTTGCTGCCTTGAGTTATTTACAAATAATAAAGATGGAATAAAAATATAATAAATCTAATAAATCTATAAGGTATAATTATAAATATAATATATATATAATGTATAATTTAATGTATAAATTGATGATGTATAAGATGTCACTGTAAATGTCAAAATTTCAAAAGACCTATGAAATAACAGACCACTTCATAGACAGAAAGTTAGATAGCACATGTACAGTAATCCTTGACTTTTAAAAATTCATATAGTGACTATTCAAAGTTACAATGGCACTGGAAAAAGTGACTTATGACTGTTTTTCACACTTATGACCATTTCAGCACCCCCACGGTCATGTGATTGTTGCTGTGTTCCAGCAATCTTTTGCAACCTTCTGACAAGCAAAGTCAATGGGGAAGCCAGTTTCTCTTAACAACTGTGTTACTAACTTAACAACTATGGCAAGAAAGGTTGTAAAATGGGTTAAAATTCACTAACAACTGTGAGACCTGCATGCTGCATCCGGATCGCCTACCTTTCCCCCCACCCTGTGCCTCTGCCTCCATCTGCTGCTGGTGCCGCTGTGTGAAGACGAGCCTCCCATGGCCAGCCGGCTGCTCCAGCCTACCAATTCTTGGCTTTCCCATGGCCCGCACGGCGTGTCCAGATCACCCCCCTCCCCCCACCCCTCTGCCTGCTGCTTGGACAGGTAATCAACTTATCTGCACTGCATGGGCTACAGCTGCTGCTGGACACTGTTGGCCCCCACGCCCTCGCACCTCCGGTGCTTGCCCCTCCCCCCTGACTGATGATGACCTTAACTGGGGCTTATTTTGGGATATATATTAGGAGCATGCTAAAAAATCAGGCTAGGGCTTATTTTCTGGTTGAGTCTTATTTTGGGGGAAACACGGTATGTTTAATTTTAATTTAAGTCAGTAGTGGCAGGCTCCTTGTGTCCCTCAGATATTTGGCTTTCAATGTCTACTCAATGTAGGCAGCATGGGAAACACCAAGTAGCTATGGAGCCATGATATAAAATTCTGAAAAGACTTCAGCTATTGCTATGACCTTCTAATTTAATTTTCATATTTCACTTTATTTTTAAGTCAATGTTACTCATCTCCAAATCCTTTCTTGGTATATTCAACTGTAATTCCTAATTTTAGGATGATGGAAACTATAACTCAACATTTATTGAAGGCATCTTCAAGGGGATGGAAGTCTAGTCTAGAAAGTATAGATCAAGGATAATTTCTAATTGTTAATATATATAAAGCAATCAGGTAACAAATAATAGTGATGCATAGTAACATGCCTAAGGATATTAGTGTTTATTCCTGGTGAACAGCAGTACTGTGAGACCATCTGACAAATCATTTTAATGAAAGCATTTCTCATCTTAAGTTTATCATCTGAAAATAATTCTTTTATGTTTCTTTTAGTGTGTAATATATCAACTATTACAGCCATTCCTAACCTGACACTACCAGATGCATTTGTGGGAATTGTAATCCAATAAATCTAGTGGACATTAAGTAGAAAACCGGATTAATAAACCTAGCATCAGAGGAAATTACATTAAGTATTTTAGAATTCCACATGGATATGACAAATTAATGCACCTTATAGAGACATCTTGGTTTACATAGAAAGTTTTATCAATTGAAGATTCTGCCTGCAAAAAAAGTTCCTTTTCTTATTTGCAAACCCTCTCAAAGATTTTCCTGGGGATCCCAGAGAAAAACAGGTAGAAACAGTTTGATATGTTTGATCTCTAATAAAATTGGTTGGGGAACATTGTTGAAAATTAGTTAGCAACAGGATCATTTAAAATGTATCAATTAGTAAGTTTTAACTGTTAAATCTCAAGGAAACCTGATAACAATTTAAATTTAAATGATTCCTCCTGCCTCATAGAATGCTAGTATTTGAGAAATAACAAACCTAACGTTCTCTTAAGTTCTCTGAACTAATTTTTAACAATGTTCTCAAACCTGGACATTGAAACAGAGGAAATTTTGCTCATGGCATAGGGCCTGGGTACTTACAGGACCGCCTTCTGCCACTGATAGCCTTCCACTGGCCAGTACGCTCCCACAGAGAGGGACTCCTCAGGGTGCCGTCAGCCAGGCAATGTCGGCTGGCGACCCCCAGGGGGAGGGCCTTCTCTGTGGCAGCACCTGCCCTCTGGAACGACCTGCCCCCGGAGATACGTAGGATATCAGATCTCCGTGCTTTTCGCCGGGCCCTCAAAACTTTTCTATTTCATTCAGCTGGGCTGGCATAACCCCCCTTAAACATTTTTAATTGTAAATGGATTTTAAATTTGGGCCAAAATTTGTTTAATTCTTTTAAAAATTTTAAATTTTGTATTGGATGTTTTTTATTCTTGGCTGTTCACCACCCTGAGTCTTGCAGGAGAAGGGCGGTATAAAAATTTAATAAAATAAATACATACATACATAACTAAATGCTGGACATTTTCGTACAAATATGGGTAAAACTAAAAGATAAAGAAGGCAAAGATTAATTGGAGAAAGATATAAAGAAAGAATGATGCAAATATATGCAAGAACTGCAGAAAAATGATCCCCAAATTGATGATACAGTACTTATAAAGGTTTTGATTAATGGCCACATATTTTGGGAATTAAAGTTAAATCGCCCCTAGAAAATATTGCTAAAAAAAGCAGCAGGAATTGCTGAAATGCTAACAGAACTTTTTAACACTTACTAAATGATACAATTAAAACAATACATGCAGCAAGTAAGCAGCTGTAAAAACACAGAAATAGTCAAAGGATTGAAAAAAGTCAATTACTATTCCAATACCAAAAATGAGCAGTACAAAAGAATGCCCAAAGAATCAAATAGTTGCACTTATCTCTTATACTAATAAGATAATGCTCTATATTGTGTACTTCAGATTTCAATAAAATGAACTGCCGGACAAAGAAGATGGATTTAGAAGAGGCAAGCACATCCCAGATAACGGTGCTAACATTCAGTGTATGATGGAAAATGCAAAAGGATTCAAAAGAAACGTCTACTTTTGCTTTATTGATTATGCTAAAGCTTCTGATTGTCGAGATCACAACACATAGCACTTAAAATATGGCTGTAGTAGATCAATTCATCTACCTATTGGAAGCAGCAGAGAACAGAAGATGTAGCAACTAAACTGCTTAACAACTGGAAAAGAAGTCCACCAAATCCACAAGATTGTATAATGACACTTATTTAACTTACATGCTGAATATATCATGAGCAATTCTGAACTAGAAGAAAAAGAAATAGGAAATAAAATTGCTGTGAGGATCATCAACAACTTCAGATATGTTGATAATACCATTCTCCTGGTGGGAAGTGAGGAATCTCTTGCTGAAGGTGAAAGAAGGGAATGTAAAAACCAATGTGCTACTCAGTACTAAAAACATCCAAAGATTATGTCAACAGATCATTTCCATCCAATACAAATATGAGGAGAAGAAGCTAAAAGCAGAGTTTATCCCTCTGGGCTCAGTAATTCACAGGGATGGTGACTAATTTGCAAAGAACGACTGTGACAGAAGAGCCCAACAGTTATTCTTAATCATTGCTTCTAGCAACCTGGATTAGAAATGGCTAGTCCCAAAGGACAAATTATTAACATGCATTAAGAAGATATTTAGGTAATAATAGAAAAATTTCATCAAGTACTGTATTTTCCAATTAGAAAACTGTATATAGGCATATTAAGACAGCAAGTTTCTAGTTTTTCTCAAGCTCTTTTACAATAAAGTGGGGAAAACATTCTTTTTATTAAGATGGGGACGTCTACACCTATTAATTTAGAAAAGTCTATTAGACTTTTCGTGAGAATCATCTCTCACAGTTATACACTTACAATATTCTTTATGGTCCTGCTTTTGGACCATTCTTCCATATATATATATTTCAACATATTACTATACTGAAATTAAACAAACCTGAAAAATTTGTCTTTTGCTCAAGTTTGATGACTGCTCACTCCCCAAGTTCCCCTTCAGGTGCAACTATTATGCAAAGACACATATAAAGTAAAGGAGACAATTCTGCTTTTAGGTTGTAAAGCAAGAAACTGTCATTAAAATGGTATATCCAATTACCAGCTCGCTAACAGTTTTACTTGGCAGCCAGTTTGAATATTGCCCCGCAATTTAAGCACTCAATAAATCTCCTTGGATTCAGACAGCTTAATTATCCAGCTCCTTGTATAAAAGTTTGCTCCTGATAACTAGAAACAGCTTTCTGAAACAAAGTCTGTAGCAGAAGATGAGCTATTACAAAAAAAAAAAAAAATTAACCCTGTTTTTCCAAAAGGGGCAACAATATTCTGTTTTACCCAAAAATAATAAATTACAATACATGTAAGCAAAAAGAGATTAAAAGCCAGTCTGATATATGTAATTGTAATGGACCAGACTGGCTTCTGCAAATACAAATGAAATTCTTCCAAGGGTATCTGGAAATAACAACTTTAGCACAAATATTAGCAATCTGAGAATAACGCTGCCTGGCTAGACTGCAAGCTTATTTATTTATTTATTTTATTTGGTTTATATGCTGCCCTATCTCACAATGGACTCAGGGCGGCTCACAACAATAAAAACACAAGCCACAATACAAAATAAAGTCCAAAATCTAAAAAATTTAAAATTAACCCTTAATTAACCCAAGTTCCTAACAAATCCCAATGAATTCAAAGTATGGCTGAATGTGTGCCTGGAAATGGAGCTTCATATCCCACACTGTGTAAAGTCCTCTAATTTGAATGCAATGCGGATACTGCCTAGGGTACAGATTAGCAATATAGAATATTAAATAATGAAGTTGCAATGACAAAAAAAAAAAACCCCTGCCGGAACTACTGGCTGAGATTGAAGTCCTTCAATTATATGCTTAAAGGGCATAGAAAAAGATACACAATTTTTCTTCTGCCTATCAATACAATAAATCAATTCTATTCTGAATAAAATTACAATAAATTTAACCTCTGATCACTAAACATCTGTACTGCATGGAGAGGCTCCAAAAATTCAGAATATTATAGGGCTTGAGGGAATATTGCCTTCCTATTCCCAACTCTAGCTGTTGTTTTGAAAACTTTACTAGACTTTTTATTGAAAAAAATCATACTCAGAAATTATCTTTCATTCGTATTTCTTCAACTGATTTCTCCTGGTAAAAGCTATATAAGAACTGCAATAAGCTTTAGCTTTTTCCTTCCATGTTAGTCTTAACATGGCCTAGGACATATTGAAGGACCAGGCACAGGAGATTCTTAAGTCAACAGTTGTGATTGAGAAGCATGCCTTGTTTAAAAATACTATTGTGGTGGAATTAAAAAGTACAGTGGAATCCTCTGCCATGTGCACAGGATGAAAAAGCACTGCCTAAGGCATATGAATTGAATCAAACTATATACAAATGAATAGCCACAGTCAACCATTAGTCATGGCTTATAAAGTTATCAAGACTTTTATGGACAATCTTGAAGGAGCAAAGAGAACGTTGATTAACTTTCCAGTTCAAGAAACCCTACGTTCCTCAGTATTAATCACAGAATAAGCTGCATATGATACTTTATTTGGTATCATGTCTGCTGATGTCAACCCTGTTCACATTTTAAAAGCAACAGATTCCTGATGTCTGAAGGAATCGTTTAGCCTAAGTTCTTAACCCCAGAGGTCTTCTAATCAAGGCTGTCAAGAAAAAGACAAAATTGAGCTTTCAAAAATTTCCTGGAGGCCAAAATATTGGCATTATCTGCCTCTCCTCCACTAAAAAGAACAAGAACATGATAATAAAGAGAATACAAGAACGATTTTGTTAAAGGATATGATTTAATTATTGGCTAACAATATGTGGATAAAATAGAAAAGATAAGGAAAACTACTTAAAATAAAGTACATATTCAAATTATGAAGAGTAATATTTCATGGGAACTTCTCTAGTAAAAACAGCATGCAAGTTTATTACATAAAAAACCAGCTGTCTTCCTGATTCTTATTGTCCCATGCACTACATACTAAATCTTTACACCTTTAGGAAAGCTACCTTATAAAGCACAATTATAAAATGTATATCCATATTAAAGAGTAAGGGAGAAGCTATTATGATAAAAACTTATGATAATTATGGACAATCATGTTAGTGGGTGAATTAATATGAAGTATAAGATGGCCAAAACAAGGCAGGGAAGAATGACTGGCAGTTCATAAAAAGAGAGCAACTAAAAGAGGCAAATAAAATGTATGGTCAAAAACCAGTCAGGGCTGGAAAGAAGATAGAAGATGGAATGGAATGGAATGGTGTAGAATACAGAATAGAACAGAACAGAACAGAACAGAATAGAATATAATTCTTTATTGGCCAAGTGTGATTGGACACACAAGGAATTTGTCTTTGGTGCATATGCTCTCAGTGTACATAAGGAGAATAAAAAACATTCATCAAGAATCATAAGATACAACACTTAATGATAGTCATAGGTTACTCAAATCATACTAGGAAATAAAAAGAACAATATAAATCTTAAAAATATAAGCAACATGGTTATAGTCATAAGTGGGAGAAGATAGGTAATAAGAAGGATGAGAAGAATAATAGTAATACAGTCTTAGTAAATAGTTTGATAGTGGGAATTAGTTGTTTAGCAGAGTGATGGCATTTGGGAAAAAACTGTCCTTGTGTCTAGTTGTCCAGGATCTGAGGGATCTGTAGATATTTTCTCAGCCCTCTTTTTGACTCGTGTAGTATATAGATCCTCAATGGAAGGCCGGTTGGTAGCAATTGTTTTTTCTGCAGTTCTAATTATCCGTTGAAGTCTGTGTCTGTCTTGTTTGGTTGCAAAATGTGAAGATTAAACTGATTATGAAGCCTTGGATCAGTTCTGACAAGCAAAAGAGCCAATTTTAAACAAAAAGGCCCACATAGGCTGAATACAAGACCATAGAATAGAAGAGATAGTCAGTTTCAGATTGTTGTAGGAAAAGATGACACTAAAACTTTACTCAACTAGGGTAAAAATAGGAGGTGGTGATAAAAGTCCAAAATGAGTACAGGGATACATACTGAAACTCAAAATACAGGAGACAAACAGAGAATCAAGAGAGTGAAGAGATTTAGAGAGCTAAGAGTTTGGTGGAATGGGGATTGCATTAATATACGTCAAGAGGATTTGGGTTTTTGAGTATAGTGTTTCTCAACCTTGACAATTTAGGATTCTTGGATTTAAAGTCCACACATCCTAAAGTGTCAATGTGAGAAACATTGTTCCAGTACATCACTAAGTGAACATGAGACAACCTTGTGATGCAGCTACTAAAAAGACAAATGCTATTTTGGGATGTATGAACAAAAGGTGAGCTTTTGTTCACAGGAAATATTTATCTCATATTTTCTGCCTTAGTTAGGCCCCACTTGGAATACTGTGTCCAGTTCTGAACACCACAGTCTGGATTAACTGGAACGAGGAAGCTGCCAAGATGGTAAGAAGTCTAGAAACCAAGTCCTATAGAGAACAGTTAAAGAAACTGAGTATGTTTAGCTAGGATTTTTTTATTCCAGTCTAAATACAAATGTTATCTTCAGTCAAATACACATTTCAAATGACTCATTTAAACGATACATTGAAGATAAATTATGACATAAGTCAGCTTAACCACAACATCACTTCTCCTTTGAAGAAGCCACAAGAAAGAGCCAGCTGTGGCTGATTCAAAAGAAAAATTGGCTAGCATAGGTTGCAAATGTTAAACTACTGGCACCCTCTCAAAATTATCCATTATGAGTTTTTCATTCAGCAACAGGAATCAGATGGTGGCTCAGGTATTTGTCAATGAAGGATTTCTCAGTGGTTAATTTTACTTCATTGAAGCACTGGAAAAACATCAGTGGGGATCCAAACCTAGCTCATTTCTTCTCTTGTACTTTGCAATATTCCCCATGACTTTTTTGGTCCCGTTTCCTCTGCAGATCAGGCCCTCTGCAGCTTTAGAAGTAGTCCCTCTTCTGAAGTGGGTTCATGAAAAAAATAAGTTGCTCTGATCAGAAGATGAGGATCTATTAAAACATTCTAGCAATTTTCCTTACTCCAAAAGTAGAACCACAAAGAGATTCAACAAAACCGTGCCCACAAATTCAATGTTCTACAACTATATTGAACTGAAACTTCCATTACTGCTGATTGGCAAAGCTGGTGATGGATCTGAATAAATTGAACACTAAGATTAACAGTTTGGAGGAGAAGGAGAAGAGAAACCAAGAAAACTTGTACCTGGGTCTGCTTCATTGCCCGTTCCATTCGACGAATACTTCCCTTCTCAAGTTTTGTTCGTAGAAGAAGAGCAGAGGTTTGGATTGCCCAGAACTTTGGTTGTGAGAGCAGATACTGAGAAAAAGGAAAGAAAAAGTATTCACTTATTCATTTTTTTGAAAAGAAAACATTTTCCAGCATAGTACTATAATCCTATTATAATATATTATTATTTTTGATAAACAGTTAAATAATTGAAAGACCTATATTCAATGCTATCAATTCAGTTTACAGCAACGTAACAACCATCCATTTGTATGAGAACGAGGAGGATGAACTGCCTACGATGCCAAAAATGTCACCAGTTTTTACACGAGCTTTCCTATATAAATTACTAAAAGAAAAATTAGAATATTGGATTCCAGGTATTATTGACAAAAAAAGAAGAAGCAAACCAAATGTTCAAACAAATGTTTCAGAATTACACTGGTTTGGACCCAGCAGGATTCTACAGAAATGGAAAGGCATTTCTGTTCCAGCAGGGTTCCATTCTTTCAATGTCAAAATTTTTGGTGAACTTCTTTTTACGTGGCATCAAAATCTTGATATAAAGATCCAAATAGGAAAGGCAAGAAAAGCCACAATGCACAAGAGGCTTTTGGTTCATACTTTTTGACATTCTAGTGATTTTCTCAAAAGCACTTTAACTCTCCCATGAAATATGACTTTAAAATCTGACCGAGGATAGATGGTTTGGTGTTTTTATTGACCGAGAACTATGATAGCTGCTGTACCACACAGAGATCTATTATATTGTAAAAAATTTCAAATAAAAGTCTATCCAATATTTATTGCATTTACTGAATTATACTATTATAGCCTTCATCTAATATTTAAAACATGATAGGAATCAACAGTAGCCACATACTGCATCCTTTCACATATTCTTTGCTAGTCTTATTCTGATATATGCTTTATGGTCAGAGTAAGTCTGGAGGATAATGTGCACTATATTTGATTGCCATCAGAATGCCTAAGATTCTGATGGATGGAACGGGAAAGTTTTGAAAAATTATTTCAAACTTTTCAACTTTTTAAAAAGGGAAATATATGATCATGTATCTAGACTGGTTAGGCTTTCTAATTATCTTTTAATAGACTTTGTAAGAGGAAGAGAAGCATTAATCTAGGCAGCAGGATGACAGCCAAGTTAACATATCAAGTAGAGGCAGAGACCTCTATTAATGAATAAGAGAAGATTATTATGAATTATTTCATTTGGGAAACAAATTCTATTAATCTTAACATACTGTACTGGGGAAGAATTTACTGGCCAAAACCATCAGTCACAAAGAAGCTAATCTTACAAGCTCCAGATTGTCCTGTTTCTCAAACAATTGTTAAAACTAGGAAAAATATTTTGCATCTTAAATCTTGTAGGATCCCAGGAGGCATTTCGGGATGTGTCCAAGTTCTCTGCCACTGCCAGATTCAAAGTAGATCAAGACTTCCCAGCTTTATCACAAAAATGGAGATCTGGAGTTGAGGAAATAGGTATCTATACTGTGATGCAACTAGCTGATTTTGGAATCAAACTCAATGGATGTATCTTTAGTCCAACTTTAGTAACTTTATACTATATTTGGAATTAAGCACCTTTTTTTAGAAAAATAAAGAGTTTTTAAAATAGACCATCTTCTATACGTCATAAATGTTCTCCTTCTTTATCTCTCTTTCTCTCTGTAAACAGAAAGGATTGTGTGCTGGACCATAGAATCATCTCAACAATCCATGTATCAATGGCTGGTTGTTTGTTGCTGCTTGCTGCTCCCTAGTGGTCAAGATCGATCCAGGGATTTAACTGAAGTTGCACCATTATATCATCCTATCATGGCTGTATGACTTTCTACCAACTTTTAAGTCTTCCAGCAGTGCTTATCTTCTTCAACTGAATATTTAAATGCTTTGAAGACTAAACCAGAAAACATAACTGGAATTCTGAGAGCAGGTTTTGGCTTCATTCATAAAATGGTAGCCATAGTTGCTATGAGCAATCACTAAACAATAACTCTTCAAAAGACAAACAAATAAAAGAGCTCTCCATAAGCCTCTCTGGATTCCCAGGATATTTCCTACTTCCCTAGCCCTTTTATTCTGTCCTGAGCAAGTTGTCGTGCTTCTAAATTATCTAAGAAACATTTATAATTGGATAGTATACAAATCCTGAAAAACATACACACAGTTCTTTGATTACTTTAACTATCTTTAGGTTAGAGTTATCTGTTTTTTAAATTTAATTTACATCTTTGAACAACTCACATGTAAGAGCTTTGGAAATAGGCATTAAGAAGAATATGGAAATTCGGTATTTCCACTAGATATACAGATTTTATATATTCCACAGAAATGAATGCAGTAATTGCTATTGGTTAAAGATTTATGTCTTCAGAGCTATTTTATGAATACATAGCAATATACTATTTCATAAGATACATTTGGAAATAAAGTAGAAGGGAACAAATATTAAATACTGTAATTTGGGCTTTTGTATTCATTTAATGTAATAAGAAAATTAGACATTTTAAAAGATGGAATCAAGTGAGAATCTAAGCTCCATTCAGTACCGATGATGTTAACTAGTTTGGGTAATGAAGTGTCTGCAAGAAAACAACCAAGCTCAGGGATCACCCAGGACCCTCATGTCAATCCTGAGCCTCAAATATTCTCCTTTATTGATTCCATTCAGATAATTAACAGAAATATGATAGAACCATGGAGAAAATATGTAATTAGCCATAGTTCTGACTTCTTCGAGACTGAGGCAATTTAACTAAATTAAGTCGCCTAAGGTCCATGTTTATTAGAAAATATCACAGATGCAATTTTATCATTTTTCCTGCAAAGGATTATAAATCAGAGCAGCTCTTTTCAGTGAGTTCTCCTAGAACGCAAGAATTTTTTCTGTAGCAGGGGAAGTCTTAATGATATCAGTGCTGGAAGACAAAGGGTATTCTTCAGCTTTATTTTCCCCCCAAGACAAATGCTACTAACATCCAATCAGACTATGCTGCCATTTCTGCCTCTGAAGCCATGCTCCTGCACTATTGAAACAGCTTTTTTATACAGCAGGAGCAGCGTGCAATTTGCTACAACTAGCTTGTTCGATGTTAAAAAGCAAACCCAAGCTAAGTCTCCAGCCTAATCTGCACAAAGGGACAGTTTAATTAGAAACAGTGCTTTTCCAGATTTTGCTTTATCTAATCTTATGGCCACTGTGCCAGACTTCTAACATTACATCATTAAAAATAAATCATAAGAATTGCCTCACTGGATTAGACGAAAGGGTCTTGCTATTCCAAGACTGCAAAAAAAAAATGTCCAAGAGGAACTTTTTAAAAATATCTCCATCTATATACATAGAAAATACATATTTTTAATATTTTCAGGTTAGCGACCTATTTGGAGGTTTTTTTTAAGCAATTTTTTTTCAGCAACGGTTCCATTTGTAAATTTATCCAAATGAAAATGATGTGTACATACATACAGGTTTCCTGACTCTATGGCTGATATAGACTTGAACTCATTATTTACAACATATCCACGTATCTGTGGGTTTTGACCTGATGTTTTGAGCACATTTTGCCACATTTCATGAATATGCAGATCTGATACTGATCCCACTCAATTTCCCAGTGACCTGCAACTTTCTTACCCTATATCAGTGTTTCTCAATCTCAGCGAGTTTAAGACTTGTGGACTTCAATTCCCAATTCTGGGAGTTGAAGTCCACAGGTCTTAAACTCGCTGAGATTGAGAAACACTGCCCTATATGGTCATCCTCTCCCTGTCTGTTACTCCCTCCAGTGTGAAGATGAGGAAGCACATAGTTTGAGCCAGGGGTCTCCAACCTTGGCAACTTTAAGACTTGTGGACTTCAACTC
>WNWU01000005.1:30241236-30271245 GCA_012654045.1 Ptyas mucosa | reverse complement strand
CTGGCTGAGGAATTCTGGGAGTTGAAGTCCACAAGTCTTAAAGTTGCCAAGGTTGGAGACCTCTGGTCTGGGCTCAGTATACCGATCAATCTTGGGGCATTCTGCAAATGTCTTTAGAAATAATGAACCAAGCTGAGGATATGGAGGGGAGGGCTCTGCTGAGTAAAACGGCACATTTGTGAAAACTATTATCCTTGTGTGAGACATATTGCTTTGTGGTGACAGTCCAGTATCCATTTCATGATATTACACAATTAAGAAATCTGCTCTCCACTCTGTACAGAAACAAGACCAGGTCTCTCTGCAAGTGTGAGAATCTCAAGATAATTTTCAATCCACGCAACTCCCACCTGCATTGGATGGAAAAGACTCAAACTCCAAGAAATGTACCATTGAGTAGAACCATAATCTGTAAGAAAAGACCGTGGCTTGATAGATGGTGGAGTGGCAGAAGGAGCTAAGAAATATAAATACTGATTTAAATGTGGGGGTTTTCTGCTTTTAATCTTATGGGAATACAAACAAATAAACCCAAGCCTTCTGTGATGGCTTTCTATTGCTATCATTTTTAAATGGCTATGAGCAAGCCATGAGGGACTTAACCCAGGGGTGCTATTCAGCAGGTTCTGACAGGTTCTGGAGAACCGGTAGTGGAAATTTTGAGTCATTCGGAGAACCGGCAAATACCATCTCTGGCTGGCCCCAGAGTGGAGTGGAAATGGAGATTTTGCAGTATCCTTCCCCCAGGAATGGGGAGGGAATGGGGATTTTGCAGTATCCTTCCCCTGGAGTGGGGTGGGAATGGAGATTTTGCAGTATCCTTCCCCTGCCACGCCTACCAAGCCACACCCACAGAACCGGTGGTAAAAAAAAATTGAATTCCACAACTGGCTTAACCTATATACATCTTAAGTTTATGGCAGCCAAGTATTTTTCATTATAATTCACTGCCTAAGTATGTGGATCTTCCCACTCCACATACATAGGATATCCCACTCTGACACAGGAACTTTTCAAAATGATGCTGAATTCCTCCTAGTTCATAAGTAGATAGATGCCTTTGTTCTTATGTACAGATTGTACAGATTCATTATTTGGTTCGTTATGTAAAACAACCAAGGGAGGAGGCAATGGCCAAAACTTCTCTACTGTTGTCAAGACAAATCAATGGAGGTGGCCATGAACTCAGCAGAAGTCAAGCTCAACTAAACAGAAACATTTACTGTTAACTCTTGACAATATTTGAAATAATCATTGCTTATTTCGAGAATCACTAGGAGGTTTTCTTTCAAGGACTTCTAAAATCCTTCCTAGGCAGCCAGACCCATACCCAGTTTATGGGCATTGACAGAAGCTAAAGAGGCACTGCACATATTTTTATTTTATTTCTCAGCTGACTAGTATAAAAACTAGACTATTAAGAATGGACAGATTTGAGCAGTTTTCAACACTTACTTACCATGTTTTCCTGAAAATAATACCCTGTCTTATATTATATAAGCGCTTGGACTTATTTTCGGGGAGGAACAGGCTCAGACTCAACCCATCCAAGACCGAGTGGCTGTGGTTTCCGACGTCCCAATATAGTCAGCTGGTGCCATCGCTGACTATCAGGGGCGAATCATTGGCCCCTGCAGAGAGGGCGTGCAACTTGGGCGTCCTCCTGGATTCACGGCTGTCTTTAGAAGAGCATTTGATGGCTGTGACCAGGAGGATTTTTCATCAGGTTCGCCTGATTCAACAGTTGCGTCCCTTTCTGGATCGGGACTCTTTACACACGGTCACTCATGCCCTCGTCACCTCTCGCCTAGACTATTGTAATGCTCTCTACATGAGGCTCCCCTTGAGGAGCACCCGGAGGCTCCAACTGGCGCAGAGTGCGGCCGCACGGGTGGTGATGGGAGCGACGTGGCGCTCCCATGTTACTCCTCTCCTGCGCGAGCTGCACTGGCTCCCGGTGGTCTTCCGGGTGCGCTTCAAGGTATTGGTTACCACCTTTAAAGCGCTCCATGGCTTAGGACCTGGGTACTTGCGGGACCACCTACTACCACCAATAGCCTCCCACCGACCGGTACGCTCCCATAGAGAGGGGCTCCTCCGGGTGCCGTCGGCCAAACAATGTCGGCTGGCGGCCCTCAGGGGGAGAGCCTTCTCTGTGGGGGCACCCACTATCTGGAACGAACTCCCCCCGCAGATACGGATGATCCCGGACCTTCGCGCCTTCCGCCGTGAGCTAAAAACTTTTCTGTTCCATCAGGCGGGCCTGGCCTAATTTTTCCCCTTTTTCTGTAAAAATAATTTTAAAATTTTAAAATTTAAATATTTTAATATTTGGGGTTTTAATATTTTATAATTGGGCTTTTAAATAGTCGGGGCCATTGTTTAATTTGGTTTTATTTGGCTTTTAAATTTTGTATGTATGTTTTTTACTTTTGGCTGTTTTCCGCCCTAAGTCCCCTCGGGGAGAAGGGCGGTATATAAATCTAAATAAATAAATAAATAAATAAATAAAAATAAAATAAATATTTTGGGGCACATGGAGCAAGATGGGGCTCCTCTTGCTGTCTTACCTGATTTCCAGCTCTGCATTTAAATATTTTTGGGGAGGGCTTATTTTCGGGGGGAGGCTTATTTTAGCGCATGCACTCAAAAGCCTGATTGGGCTTATTATCAGGGGATGTCTTATTTTCGGGAAAACAGGATATCTATTTAATCAAATATTTACTTAATCAAAAGAGATATGCAATTAGCCATTTTTACATTAAAAAAGAACCTGCTTTACTATTTCGCTTTAAAAATGGGTTTTAGTAATGAATTAAGTATAAAACTTTCCCTTTTCACTTCAACTGGAAGAGAGTCATGCTGTTCACATGTATCTTATTCCAAACGTATCATTTATTCTGTGTGGTGCTGAAAACGGTTTCAATTGTGTTTGATTGAAACACTGTCCTTATACTCAATTAGGTGTTTAGATTGGACCAAGTCCTAAAACCAGGGACGTATATAACATTCCATACCACATAATAATACATTAGTATGTATTTCTGAGGGCCTCATCTCAATATCCATAAATCAGGAATTTGGAATATTATGAAAAGGGCTTAGCTTCTCAGTGTCAGTGTTCAGGGAATTTCAGATAATAGCTGGCAGCACAGCAACAATGTCTGATAGAACGCCATTCAAGAACTAATGTAAGATTTATTCCTTGGTGAATTTACTGATAAAATAATGAAGCTATGGATTTAGAAAGAAAATGCTATCATATTAAAACTATTAAAATTAAGTGGTATTTTCTGAAATATAGACAGAAGGTTCTTGTTGTGTGTCTTGCAGACAGTCAACTGGAAAAATCTACACACATACGCATTCCAAGGAAATTAACCATATTTCATGTTCAACCTCTACTTGTAAACTTTTGGTGCAAGCCATATCTCCTTCTTGCATTTATCATTATTTATCCTAATTTTATCCCATTCTCTCATCAAAAGGGGACTTGTATGATAGGAACCTATGAGTTTCTAAGTTTATTGTCAGTTTATTTAAATGGGTGGGAAACATATTTGAGATAAGCTGGCAGTAGCACCTAAGGAAATTGTGAGACCAAGGAACAGAACTAGAGGGAGATCATGGGAATAACAAAGGAATGTTAGGCCTTCCCAGCTATACTTTTCTAATAGCACATTATGGGCAACAACACAAACTGGTGTTCACAAAATACATATTTATCAGAAGGCAACCCAGTGAGGTGTTTTGCTGCTAGACTCTTCAGATTCTAGTTTCTATTTTGCCTACCTTAATTATGTCTTATTTAAATTCTGGGTGGGTTAGCCTTACAAATGAAACCCATTTTCTAAGAATAACTCTAGAGACATACTTAATGTCCAGGTCTGCAATTACGATTTATAATATGCTGGTTTCCATATAAGCTTTTATTTTTTTATTTTATTTTTTTATTGTGAAAAGTAAAGTTTCCGTTTAACTCAAGCACCGCTTCTGATGAATCCATGTTTAAATCCAAGTAGTTTTTTGGTTACAACACATAAATACTAAATGGGTCTATAAATTCAGGGGAAAGCACTTTCTTCCTTAGTAAGGCATGAATTGAATACAATGACTAGTTCCACGCAAAACACATTCTCTTTACAGTATATAACTCTACTGTCTTGCAGGTTACCATGACCTACATATAAGAGATGCTAGTTTCCAAGCCAGTAGCAGTGGAATTTGCATAGGAAATTCAGGGCTGTTCAGGAAACTGCCAAGAAAAGCCCTCAAACTAAGCATAATAATGTTGTCACTATTTAAATCTAATTTCATACTAGAACATTGTGGCTTTAGGCTTTCTAATATAACTAACTGTTATAATTGTTCAGTCTTCCCATCACTACCACAAGAATCTATTCAATTCAAATAGTACCTGGATATTATCCTTCCAACACTAATTTCAAGAGGCTTAAGTCTTTTCTTCCCCCTCCCAAGTGTGAAGCTAGAAACACCTGTGTTTATAGTATTTTACAAACTGTCCATAACCAACAGAGTTTTGCTGACATAAAGCAAATTTTATCTTTTCATTTTCATAGCTTCTATCACTAAGACTTAACAGTGATTTGATGGCCCATAATCAATCAATTCCTTACCTAGCATATCCTGTTTTCCCCACATTTGACATTTTCCGTCTCTAGTATTTGAAGGATTAGAAATGTATGCGATAATGGAAATTCAAGCTAACAACCTTTTTCTTCCTTCCTTTGCTTACATTTGTGATAAAGTCCTTGATTTTAATTTTGCGCTAATTATTCCCCGAGTTGAAAGCAGTCATTGTTCACTCACTGAAGTATAATATACAAATCTGCTATTTCACACAGTAGTTCCAGCAAAATATTCCTTGTATCAGCGATGCACGGTAATTATACAGATAATGGAATTAAAAAGTTAGGAAGATGAATTGATACATTGTAGACCCATCATCACATTCAATTGTCAATTTAAAAAAAAAAACTCAATATGAAAAAATATATTCCCCTAGATGAACTTTATGTACATTTTGCTCGATTACTGAAATAATTGACTATTTGATGGATGATAGACCACCAATGGTAATTTGGTAAAATAATAAATATGTGACTCAGTCTCACGTATCCCAGTAAGATGTCAATTTTCAAGACAGGACATATACGCTTATAGTTTCACAGCAGGCTAGGTAAACTAAGATGAAACATTGAAAAACAGACATTTTATAGAACAAACTGTTTCAGTATTCTAAAATCATATGCCAGATCAAACACCAATCTGTTGTAATCCTGCTTTTGTGCCATAAAAAACTCAGTCCTCATGACTCACAGAAGATACAGCTGGCCAAAGACAAGCAAGGGAGACAATCTCTTTGGGCACTCACCACCCAGTTGTTAACAAGGCTGCCAGAAAAAATAGCACCGAGGTGGAAAGAAAGAAAGAAAAAAAAAGAGGGAGGAAACTAAAAGTTTCATCTGAGGAGCTCTTATTTCACATACCAAAATGTTCTACTGTTAAGGTTTGTAAAGTACAAAACTGCCATTTTTTAAAAAAAATTTCCTGGCACAGCATGTAGAACAAAATATAACAAAGATGAAGGAAATAAAGCATAATTCAACAGAATGCAAAGGTGATAGATAAGGTTCACCGGTCCCTCCTTCATAAAATTTACTATAATAGAACACTTTATATTAACAATCCATATTATATCAACTTTGCAGGGAATAGATTGTTATATTTTCTGAATAACTTTTAATTCAGGGTACCTTGACCATGATTGCAAAGTACACAAAGAAATATAATAATATATACTTTATTCTTGCCGACCTAGAAGAATTGGCTAATTCATATCTGAATTTTATTGCAAAAGAACTTCTACAGATTATTCTATTTTAAATAGTATTAATATCTCCTTTTACTCGAGCTTGATTCATGGACGTATAATTTTCTCTGCAAGAATATAAAAATGAATGTCATCATCTTTTTTCAGCAACTATCTTACTTGTCTACAGCATTTCCTAGTCATGTCCTGCTTGAGGAATAACAAAGTTCAATTTTTTTATATATATATAAAGTTTGATTTTTTAAAAAATCAAGCCAACTTGCCTAGATGCTACTACTTAGGCAATATACTTATGTCAGGGTAAATAAAGTGCTTATGCAAGCTCTTTCACAACAGCACTAAAAACTAATTTGTTCATGATTCTTTGGAGTCAACCCTAAACCATTTTCCTTCTATCTTGCTATAATAAATAATTCCAAGCTTCAAAGCCAGAGGCACGGGGGAAATTATGAGATGTGTTAGCTCAGATGAGGTGCAGAGGTGAGAAAAAGGATGAAATGACCTTTCTCCTTTCTTTACGCCAACATGTTCTGAGCACTTATAAGAAATAAGGATAAACAAGAGTGGAATGCAGAGCATGCTTTACCATCTGGTTCACCTTCAAACCAGACAGTATTCTTTCATTTTTGACAGTATGCCACTTCCTTGATCAAATTAATCCTGTTTTTCTGATTTTGTAATGTTTTCTTACTTTCCTCCAAACAAATGAAGGAAATCAGCAAAAGATGAACAGAAAAATTATTTCAGTGGAAGATGATTACATGTTTTTTCTATAACTTGAAAATATTTGAGGAGCAAATATTTGCAACTTGTAATGTGAAAAGAGAATTTATCCAAAACAGCTTTCATCCCCTCCTCTATAGTCTAATGCTTTAGAAACTGCAGAAAAGGCTAATATTAATTATTCATTAATCTGCATTTCTGCATTTTCACTTATAGCCGCTTTGAGCTAACCTTTTTATTAGCTCAGAGGTTCCCAAAACAAGCTATTTTTGAAGTGCAGGGCAACTGTAAAAGCAGCTGTGATGGTGATAGTAGTATTCTAGTGTTGTCAAAAGTCCATCTGTTAAGCCTGTTCTTGAATGTGCCTTATTTTAAACTGTTTTAAACTGTGGCCAAAGGAAGAATCCTGTACAATCCAAGAATTTGTACTCAGCATCTTTCAGAAAATTCAGGTAGGTGGACTGTACTTCTGGAGCTATAATCCAAAGTATCTGTAAAGCTTACTCTTGAACATGAATGTAATTCTAGAAAGTCTCCACTGAGAAATTTTACTATTAAGAGCTGTGATAGTGCAGTGGTTAGAATGCAGTACTGCAGGCTACTTCTGCTGACTGTCAGCAATCTGGCAGTTCAATTCTCACTGGCTCAAGGTTGATTCAGCCTTTCATCCTTTCGAGATTGGTAAAATGAGGACCCAGATTGTTGGGGGCAATATGCTGACTCTGTAAACCACTTAGAGAGGGTTGTAAAGTATGGTGAAGTGGTATATAAATCTAAGTGCTATTGCTATTGATTGAGACTATTTGTGTACAATTGAAGCAGAAAATATAGGTCGTCCTCAGTTAATGACAGTAATAGGATTGGAATTTTCATCACTGAGCAATGCGGTTGCAAAGTGTGATGACACATGACTGTAACTGAGCAAGGATCTGGGTTATTAAACGAGTTCCAGATGCCTTGGAAACAGGCCAGGTGCCTTGGAAGTAGGCCAACAGGCAGGCAAGTAAGCCAGAATGCATGAGTACAAGAGAGCTGATGCCAGTCAGGGAGGCGTGCAAACAACTTATTGTAATGACTCAACAACCTTTCCTGCTGGCTTCCCCATTGACTTTTCTTGGGTGAAGCTGGTAGGGAAAGTTGCAAAAGTCATATCACTGTGGGACACTGCAATCAACATAAGTTGAGCCAACTGCCTAGCGCCCAAATTGCAATTACATATCCACAGGAGTGTTGCAACAGCCAAACCTTCGAGGACCAGTCATAAGTCTCCTTTTTCAGTGACGTCATAACTTAGAACAGTTGCTGAATGGTTGATACTATAGTAGATAAAATTTATCTACCACAGTACCAGTGGTGGGTTGCCCCCAGTTCACACCAGTTCTATAGAACCGGTAGTAAAACCGGCAGGAGGCTCCTGACCCTGACCCTGACCCTGACGTCATGAAAACGCTTCTGCGGCCCCGTTGCGAACTGGTAGTAAAGGTACGCAGAACCCACCCCTGCACAGTACCGACCAATTTTTAAAAAACAAACAGATTTTTTTTTTTAGAATGTTAATAGTTCTACTGAGGTTTTTATTGCTTTAAGTTAGGTCACAAGAACAACTATAGAGACACCACAGATGATACAAATATTTTAAACAAGAGTCCAAATTACATATGTGCTAGTCGTTCCCGACTCTAAGGGACAGTGTTCATCTCCATTTCAAAGCCGAAGAGCCAGTGCTGTCCGAAGACGTCTCCGTGCATGATTAAACACCAAAGGCCCATGGAACGCTGTTACCTTCCCACCAAAGGTGGTCCCTATTTTTCTACTTGCATCTTTTACGTGCTTTTGAACTGCTAGATTGGCAGAAGCTGGGATAAGCAACGGGAGCTCACCCCGTTATGCGGCACTAGGGATTCAAACTGCTGAACTGCCAACCTTTTGACCGACAAGCTCAGCATCTTAGCCACTGAGCCACCACATCTTACATTTACATAATACAAATTACATAATACCCTGTAAATACTCGACACCCTGTTTTCAAGTGAAGGCATTCAACACATTAGAACAAATGCATATTTTAAAATGCAGTGGGTCCCCAAAAATACACTACACTCCTTGGTCAGGAATTTCTGAGATGAAAGATGATTATTAGGATTATCTGACCTAAAATGCCAATGCTAAGATTACTTCAAAGTACTGGGAAATGTCTCCTTTCTTGAGAATAAGTATATTTTAGCAGATATCTGATGAATGTATGACAACCATCTAACCAGCCTGCAGATTTAAGAATCCACATGTAGGCTGAGAAGATGCCTGCTCACACATACACATAGCAATATGTTGATAGAGGAGAGGAGGTCAAACATGGCATTAACTTCATTGACCAATACTCCTTCCATATTTGGGTTTGGTTTTTTTCTTTTTGTATAAACCAAGCAAACAACAATTTATAAATGTTGAAGAAGCTCTTGACAAAAAGTTACCTCAGGGCTTGAAATTTTAACTCTACTTTTGTGGCTGAGACAAATGTTCGGAATTGCATTAAGTGTTAGAAAATTCACTCAAAGCTATGACACCCTAAAACTATTTTCTCTAATTTTTATCATAAAACACATTCAAATAATAAATATTCAGTATTAAATCTATCAATGAATATTATGGATCACTCTTAGCAACCTGTAAACCATGCATACCTAAAATGTTGGAAATGAAACAGTTCAAGTGACACTACTGTACAATTCTATTTTTTTAAAACAATCAGCCACTAGATGGCAGACTAAACTCTTCCACTTGCTTCCTTTACAGTCTATTGGCCCCAACAAAAAAGATATGACTTCAAGAAAATCCAGAAGAAGTGGCAGAACATACTTCAAAGCTGCCCTTCAGCCACTAAATGCACATAGTGATTATAGTTCTTCCCTGCTGAATGTCCCAATAGCAGTGCTCAAATCTAAAAAACCTGAGGTACCAAATTCAACCAAGTCTTCATAAATCCAGATTCTTAATCAGGCCTTCTTAGTATAATAAGGAGTACTATATCTTGGGAAGAATGGATTCGTGTGTTCTGGTGACAGTCTTGGTTGTATCTCCTGAAGTAACGAGGGGCAGAGCTAAGATGGTGATGGAGCAGCTACTCATCAGCTGTGTTCTCCTTATGATATTTTCTTTGTCTTATCTATTTTACAAATAGTTTACCTACACATCCTGGAGTAATAAAAGGTTATCAAGAGAATAGCTAGAAATTCAGACAAAGAGAAATTCCTGACTCAGCAATTCTTTAGAAAAATTAAATCCATCTTCCACTGTCTCCTTCTCCCCATTACCTTAGACTTCAACCTCCACTCTTCCCTGTAGCCAGGGAAGCCTGCTCTACGTATTTCTGGATTTCAATCATGAAAATAAACCATTTTTTAACTGAGAATTTCTGAAAATAAGAATAGTCCTCAATTTAAGACTGCTCACTTAGAGACCATTCAAGGTTACAATAGATGCCTCCAAAAGGAACTTACGATCCAATTTCGAAGATCCGATGGCTGTATACACACCCAGTCATGTGATCACATTTTGGGTGCTTGGCAACCGGCTCACTTTTACGGCCGTTTGCAGCATCCTGCAGTTGCATGACTATGATTTTTGACATTTTTTGCTGGATTCCAGTATTCACTTCCAGCAAAAATCACCCAATGAATAAAACAGATTCATTTAACAACCACCATGTTCGCTTTAACAACTACTGTGTTCACTTAACAACTGCTGCAATCGCGTAACAACTATCAGAAAAAAGTTGTAAAACCCATTTAATGACCACAACACTTAACTGCAGGCTCAATTACTGTTGTAAGTTAAGGACTACCTGTCATGGATTCTAACATATTAGATGTATTAATAAATACTTACATTCTATTAATATTTTATTATTTTCTGGGAAACAAAAAAAATGAAACGAGCTATAAAATTTGTATCATCAACACTTATTGCAACACTTATAAAATGGATCTGGAAGCATCTCAAAGTGATCCCAGGAAACACTTTATGAAGGCATGGACTATATTTTACTGACCAGAACAGTTTTAATTCAGCAGTTGTTGATCAATCCCTATTGTTTATCATAATTTGTACTCTTGGTCAGCAGGGATTCAAGGGCTGAACTACAGTAATTTATTCAAAACAATTGTATGAGAAGACAATTACCAAAACCATAAAATTATGGTTTCATAGTCAATACAGTAGAAACGCTGCAAAATCTATTTTATTACTTTAGATAACCTTCAATTCGCCAGGCAGCCTGTTTCCATCTGTGTAACCCTTAACAAATTGCAAAGCACAAAAAGTTGTTCGTATAAAGTAGTGGATAACAATACCACTATTTCACTCAAAGTCAGCTTAAACCAGTTTAATGAAATGCATGCAGCAGAAATATAGGCATTTATGGCAGTAACACAATTTAAGTTCTAGCAAAAAGATCAAGTAGAAGCATTTTTTATTATATATGTTGGGGGCACTGTTTATACTATTCTAGTCACTAAATCTCAAAAAGAATATTATGGATTTGGAGACAATACAGAAAATTGTATCTCACATCATTATGGCCGAAGCAACTCTTGCTATGAAGACAGATGGGGACACAACTGAAGCATGTGAAATTATACGGAAGGTTTAGGACAAATTAAATCAACAAACGTCTTCATACAGAGTACAGCAGACATGGGGAGTATGTTACTATAAGATTTCCTGGGACCAAAAAGGGAGAAAGACAAATTTATACAGAATAAGGCTATCAATCTCTATTTATCTCTAGGGATAAAGGCATCAAGCCTCTTGATATTAATTGCGAGAAAATATGAATGGAAGGGAGATAGCACACTTATGTCCTGTCTGTGGACTTTCTATTTGCACTTGGATAGGAACCAGAAAATGGATTAGATAGGTGTTTGCTTCTTTTTATATAATATTCCCCATGTACATAAAAGTTCCTTCTCTGAGAAACAGCCAGCAAATCAACATATGATCCATTCAATAAACACATGAAAACATTTTTAGAAGGAAAAAACTGGCCAGTTACTTACTGATGTAAAAGCAAGCAACTCCTCTTCTGTGAGCTTATGGACAGGATTGTTTTTCTGAAAGTCTATACTGTAAAATATATATATATATACATTTTTATTCATGTAGCTTTCTGAAATTCCAAACATTCAGTTCTATTCAGCTAAACATTTAGGAAAGAATATTTGTGTGTGTGTGCACACACACACGCTAGTACTAAGCTTCCAATCCTTGCAGATGGTTAATTAGAGGCTCAAAACATATAACAAAGCTACCAAAACTAATGTATATGTTTAGTTTTGTTCCTGCTATCTTGCCTTTCCTCCAGAAACTCAAGGTAGCATAGATAGCACTTCCAGTTTTCCCACATCAGACACAAAAGTCACCCAGTAAAACATTCATAGAGAAGGTAGTTTTGAATCTAGGTTTCATTGCTCTTACCACAATAACTTGTGCACAAGACTAGATTGACAAAATATGTGTCAATTCTCAAAATATCATCTTTTACATATGATAGTTAAAGATCCTATCTCTCTCTTCAAAAATAGGCCATTATGTATTCCTTATTCTGGATTCAGAGAAGCATCTAACGTAAGTTAATATTTCCAATTCCTCCCACATTTGATGGCTTCAACATCAGCTTCTTCCCTCAAACCACACACATGGACGTACCGAACATTTTTATATTATTTATCATCACATAATTTAAGAGTTTTTAGAGAATTCTAAAAGCTGATACACTGTGTTTGCTTGCCCAATAGAGATATTACTTTGATGTGTGTTTTTTTAGCCTTTTCTTAAAACCAGCCTCGCGACTTTTGCTTTTTCGCTATAACTGGGCACTGACAACGATGGAACCAAGTTTATCATCTTACCAAACGCCAAGGATTACAGCAAGTTCTTCTGCACAGAGGTCAGGCATCTGGTTCTGATGAGATTCCTCAAACTTTATTTCATTTAGTACGGTGTCATCATCTAAAGCATAATTCTGTGGGGAAATATACACAAGTGATAAATTACATCTAAAGTTGTTCATCTGTTTGGAAGTTGCAGCAATAACATAAAAAATATCTTGAACAGCAGCATTTGATTTTAGCTTTGCCAGGAACATAAATTCTCCACTTGACTAAGCTACAGAGAAGGATTCTCTTGGCTAGCACAACAGCAACTGTGTTGAAGATGATTTAAGCAAGAACTAGGAGAGCTGACAAAACACCAGGGCTGTGGCTAAAATATAAAAAGTTCCTTGAAGAAACAGAATGGTTTGGAAATATATTCCAGTTAGTGGTCTTCAAACTATACTCCAGAAATCCTGAGTTTTCTTGAAAACTTATGAAGAATTTCTCTTGAGAAAGTTCCTATTGCCACAAATAAACTTTATTGGAAGACGGTTTACCACATTTTTCCTTTGTAATATATATCCTTCTCTCCTTTAAATATGTAGCCACTGTGTGTACAATAATTATTGGAAATTCGGCAGGGGATAGATTCTTAGGATTTTTCTTTCCACTTGTGCCCTTGACGAATACAGTTCTTCTGAAGTCGAAATCTGTATTGAAAGGAAATCTTGACTGGGGTCTTACTTGAATGAAGGTTGGTTTAAGGTATCTGATAAGGTGTCTGTTAAGATTGTTGATTTAGCTGTCCATTTTAATGACAGGTAAATCACTTAGAATTTTTGGGTGAGGGGAGTGCAAACAGATGCAAACACATTCATACTTATTTCCAGGTACAGAACAGACTTTATTTATTTATTTATTTATTTAAAATTTATATACCGCCCTTCTCCCTGAGGACTCAGGGCGGTGAACAGCCAGAATTAAAAACATACAATACAAATATTAAGAATTAAAATACATATAAATTTGGCTCCAATTTTAAAACTAACAAACCAATTTAAAAAACGTCTAAAATTTCTTCCTAAGCCAGCCCGGCTTGTTGAAAAAAGTAGGTTTTAAGGGCACGGCGGAAGGCACTGAGGTCTTGAGATCTCCTTATCTCAGGGGGCAGCTGGTTCCAGAGGGTAGGTGCCCCCACAGAGAAGGCTCTCCCCCTGGGGGTCACCAGCCTACATTGTTTGGCTGATGGCACCCTGAGGAGGCCCTCTCTGTGGGAGCGCACGGGTCGGTGGGAGGTTAACTCTCATAGTCAGTTAAGTAATAGTTAATTAAAGGATGGGGAAAACAAAACTGTAATTGAAGGAGTACAAATAATTCACGAAACAAGTGACAACCCACACAAAGGCAGACCCTTCCAAAAGGTACCGGTGTTTTCCCCAAAATATGACCAACCCAGTGGTGAGTTGCTCCTGGTTCTGTCCGGTTCTTGCAAACTGGTAGTAAAGGACGATCTGCACATCTAGTAAAGGTAAGTAGAACCCACCCCTGACGTATCCCGAAAGTAAGTCCTAGCTTGATTTTTACATGTGTACCCAATATAAGCCCTACTCCTCCCCAAAATAAACCCTAATTAAGGCCTTACCCAGTCCAGGGTGCACGGGTAAAAATTAAACTATGATGGGGGGTTGGAGCTGCCCTATTACTTACCTTCAGACAGTTGCAGCCAGGCCTCGCACATTCTGACATCTACCTTGCTGGTCATTTCTTCTGCAACTGGCAAGGCTTTCCCGAAGGCCTCTACAGCGCGCAAGTGAGGTGAGTCAGAGGTCAACCCCCCCACCCCGAAAATAAGACCTGGTGTCTTTTTTGGTGGCAAAAAATATAAGATAGGGTCTTATTTTCGGGAAAACACGGTAGTACTTTTGTTTCATTTCAATACCTTAGTTAAATCTTCTAGTGGAGTAGGTGCTGGACTAAGATCTCGGTAAGGAAGGAGGATGTTATCTTTCCTCTGAACATCTAGTATCAGTTGGGCTACATATTTTTCCTGAAATCTTGTTCTTTTTCCCAGAGCACCTGCAAAAAAACATTAAAACAAAATAGAAATTCATCATGAATACAGAATATAAGGATTTGAGATATGCCTTTTATGCACACAGAATTATATGGGTGTTCTCTGAAGGCTTCTGAACAAAGAACTTTACTTTTTCCAACTTGTTAAAGACAATAATGCATGTCTTAATTTTAGGACACGTTAAATGCTACCAGAAACTTACATTGTAAGATAATAACTGGGCTGAAAATAACTTAAACCATTTTGAGTTCCAGGATATGTGAATGATGATGATAAATCATAAAATCTGTATAAAGTGTATTAAAAGATTGTGCTCTGTATTTCATGATTTAACCAGCAAGGTTAAGTAAAATAACCGAAGATTAAAAGCATATATACCCATGTTTGCCCAAAATAAGACCGGATCTTATTTTCTTTTGACCTCTGAAAAACAGTCTAGGCCTTCTTTTCAGGGGGGTCTTATTTTTTCCTCCATGTATCCAGTATGAGGTGGGGGTGGGGCGAGCGGCCCCTTGTGTCAGGTGCGGGCTCCATCTGCGCAGCCATGAAGTGGGATCAGCATGGCCGGTTCTTGCCCACAGCTTTGGCGGCCAGGATCAGGTCAGAACCGCCACCAGCCAAAATCAGCAGGCCACACTCAGTGAGCTGGAGGCGTTGTGCACACACAGCCACCGCCCATGAGGAGAAGAGTGCATCGGAGCCCAAACTCTGAGCCTCACCAGCCTCGGAAACCAGGGATCTTGCAGGCATACTGGCCACGTAAAGGCTGCCCAAATCCCTGGATTGTTTGCAACTCGTGAGCCGCACAGCTGTCCGCCCCAAACCAAGTGGCAGGGAGGACAGGAGGTCCTCCCTTCAGGAGGACACTTGGGACTGCCCAGCTGAGGACAGTACTCTTTTAGCACCTGCCGCCCTGGCAAAGGTGAAGCAGAAGCAGGTGGGGGCCACATGGGGCTCCTCCGATGGCCTCCCCTTCTCCAGTGCTATGCAAGCCCCAGAGTCGTGCCGGGAAGCTGAGGGTAACCCAGGGTTGAAATGTACAGCATTGAAGAAATGGATGTGTGTGTGTATAGATATAGATATAGATATAGATATAGATATAGATATAGATATAGATGTATATCCATATATAAACACAGATATTATAGATATATAGAAATTTTAAATTGTATTTATTAATACAGGGTCATAAAAAGGGTTTTTTAAATACCCTGTTTCCCCTAAAATGTCACATCCCCTGATAATAAGCCCAATCGGGCTTTTGAGCGCATGTGCTCAAATATACCCCCCCCCTAAATAAGCCCTCCCCGAAAATATTTAAATGCATGCACAGCCGGTCCCCGCCATTTCCTCTGGTTAGGGTTAGGGAGACAGAGCTGGAAATCAGGTAAGACTGCAAGAGGAGTCCCATCTTGCTCCACATGCCTCAAAATAATAAACATCCCTGAAAATAAGGCCAAGTACTTATTTCGGGGTTCAAAAAATATAAGACAGGGTCTTATTTTCAGGGAAACACGGTACATCTGTAAAGATGAAGGTAATTCCTAGGAAACACTTTGTTAATATAACTAGTACAAATGGAACCAGTTTTCAATAATTATGAAAGTCAATTTGTTGCAGTGGTTAAGGCACCAGGCTAGAAACCAGGAGAGTGTGAATTCTGATCTCTTCTTAGATAGGAAGCCAACTGAGCCCTGGTCTGTTTCTCTCTCAGCCTAGGAAGGAAGCAGTGGCAAAACACTGTTGCTGTTGTATTATTTTTTTGGTGACATTTCCCCATGCAATAACAATTCATCAGAAAAAATATGTACTTAGTTTCCAATAATCTACCAAACTGAGTCTGAAAACTAATATTGTGTTGCTTTTTTATGTTACAGTGCTTCAATTTATTAGTCTTTAAAGATAAAAAATATTTGATAAGCTTGAATTGCAGGCAGAGTTATGGCAATGTGGCCCCACGAGAAACTCTATGGTTTAAGATTGGATTGGGCAATCCACACATCTGCTTCCTTCCACTGGAGTCTATTATGCACAGAGAAGCATCTGGGGAGTCAGTCTTTCTCGGTCTTGTCTCCACAGGTATAACATGCCAGGAGTGAGCAGGATTGACCCAGTATGGCATCTCTTTGTTGGAGAACACCCTACAGCTGCTTTTCTGGTGCCCAGTTGACCAGCTTTTGACCAGAGATTGTCTGTCCAGGGTTGTGATTGCTGCTACATTTTTGTGCCTTAAAGCAGATTTAGTAACAGTATGGTGTTGCTTTTATCATGTTCTCTCTCTCTCTCTGATATCTTGTCCTCTTTTTGTTCTTGAATTGATCTGAAAAGTAGTGATTAACTTAAAGTCTTTGTTTTAAAAAAAACAACACAAAAGATACAGGTCTAATTGGTTTAAAATCGCCAGGGATCAAAATTCTGATAAAAAAAAAAGCAAAATGTGAGATAAAATGGACTGACTTTTGTGTAAATGCTGCTGTTGCTTGCATCATTTTGTTCAAATCGAAAAGCTGTGCAAGCAATTTGCTCAGGCTGAAATATGGATAAAAAGCTGAACACGTTCGTTTTCAAATCCTGATGAGCCAAATTTCAGATCTCTTTGCACATTCAGCTGCTAGAGTGCTTCTGATAATATTCAGCAATGAAACTATTTTAGAATGCTGGGTCTTGGGAACTTAAAAGCAACAGCCACAGTTCCTTGGTCCCAGCCACAGTTCTCTAAAATACTGGTAGCAGCTGGAAAGAACACCAAGTTTGGCATTTCAACTTCAAATAAGGAAAGAAAAAAATTGCTTACTGGGGAGCAAGGCTTATAAAATAATATTACAGTAATAATAATTCTGTCAAAATTGAACTCCATAGTAAAGAATAAGTCATGGGGCTAATTATAGCACCACAAAATCCTTAAATTGTAAAATATTACTGCTTCCATTTGAGTTCTTTTAAGTACAGATTTAAAACAAACTTTTAAAATATTTACACTAACAAAGCTTGTTTAAAACCCAAATTGTAAAAACACTTTTATCCCTTTTAATCAGGTTGCTGGTTGAATATTACTGTATACACCTTCTCTGTCAAGCAGTTTAACCACTGTGTTACATCAAATAATCGAATAATGACATATCCCATTTAATTTCCTTAATCAGGATACCATCACCACAATTAATATTTCCATTTTCTATTATTTTGAATAAAAATGTATGGATTCTTGACCAAGATTTAAAGTACAATTCTATTTAATTTTTGATGGTATATTTCAATAATATGGATAATCCACAATGCATTCTAGCTAAAAACATAAATTTGAGATTCCACAGTTGGAAGTTACAATGTACTTCAGTACAATAGCCCTTATACTCTGGGTTTACCAACTGTGGTAATCCAAAGCTTGTCTAACCATAGTTTATTTGAATAACCATAATCAAAGCAGCCCATATTAAGATTTAAAATGAGTGATTCTAATCAGAATAGAATATGAAAATGTTAAAATATTCCACACTAACTACATTATTGGTTCTGAAATCAAAGGAAACAGTACTATAATGGTATGTTTAGAAAGCAAGAAGAAAAGAAAGTGAAGAAGAAAAAATAGGAAGAGTTAAAAAATGAATCTATGTGTCTCAGAGTCCAAAGACAAATACTGTTCAAGGAAAAGATATTTGCCTTCAAAGTCATTGAGTGAAGTCTCACCAACTCTAGTTTTAGAGCCAAATCATTTCAAGCCTTTATTATTTCCAGAGATCCATCTCAGGCATGATAATTATAAAGATTACATCAGAAGAAAAGAAAAAAGTGTTAACCCTTTCCTCTGCCTACTGCAGTTCTGCAGAACATCCTTTCCCTTAAGTACAGTATACTGGGAAGAAATCCTCATTGTATTATACCAAATGTTAGAAAAAATACAGAGCATTTATATACCAGTTGGCCAACTTCAAGGAAAATTTTTGAAGTCTTGTAGAACATTAAAATACTAAGGGCTGCTTTTTTAAACACAGTTGGTGTAGGAGATTGAGATCTTCACAGATTAATCTTAGCTTCCCACTGTCTACAGTTTTAATATGTAATTCATGTTATAACATCACCAAGAAATTTTGCATAAATTGTCATCCAAAATCAACACTTTAAATAATTTAAAGTACAGATGGTGTCACATACTCCTCAAATTAAGTTACATAATTCCTAAGACTTACTTTTCTAGCACAACATTCATATAGTAGGTAATGACATTATATTAAGATGAATACCCTTGTCTAACCATAGGCAAATTTAAGACAAAATTTCAAGACAAATTTAAACAAATAAAAAATGCATAAAGACTATTTACCTTTCTTTCGATTTCAGATTAAAGCTGTTCATTAAAGAAGGAATTTATGCATGGAAAGCTGGATCAGTTTTTAGATGTACATTAACTTCACTAAATGAAATTCAAATACTTTGGCCACCTAATGAGAAGGAAGGACTCACTGGAGAAGAGCCTAATGCTGGGAACGATTGAGGGCAAAAGACGGGGACGACAGAGAATGAAGTGGCTAGATGGCATCCCTGAAGCAGTCAGCATGAGCTTAAATGGGGTCTGGTAGTGGACAGGAAGGCCTGGAGAAACATTGTGCATGGGGTCATGATGGGTCGGACACAACTTTGCGACTAACAAAAACAACAAATTCACTAAATAAACTCTAATAAGGCATGATAACCATTGTGGTCTAAATAGTTCATACTGGGATGGGAAATCCTTGGTTCAAATCTCCATTTGGCCACAAAGCTCTCTGTATGACATTTGAGGCTCCGTCTCTTAGATGATTCTACCTCTCAGGTGAGAGGCCTTACCCCCGTGTACTACCTTAAACTCATTGAGAAATGGTAGGATTAGGACAATAACAATTAATAGATGGATTAAAATATGGTTGAACTGTGTGTATAGAGGTCAGCTGCTCACATTCAACCATATGTAATGTATTACAGAATGTTTAATCCAACAAATCATAGGAAAAGATAAAAGGAAGCCTGTATGTCATCTAGCCAGACAAAACATTGGCTCTTAGAGGCTTCTAATCAGCAAAAGAATGGCATACACACAGAGAGACAGAAAAAAAATTAAGTTAATATATCATTAGTTTTATTCATTGTCTTAGAATAAAGAGTCAAATCAAAAACGAGGCACTTTCAGAAGATATGGAGCTTTGTGCTCGAAAAAAACCCCTGTGTCAGAGAAGCTCCAGTTCTGACAGAAAAGATACCATAAAACCAAAGCAAATAAGCCCAGCAGAAAAATGGCTTCCTGAATAAACTGCCTCAATCCAAATTAAATATTTGTTGTAGTTAAGAATATCAATGTCTGGGTGTTTTATACCCCAGGATTCAAGGTATGGTGATAACTAACAAAACAGGTTTCTGCTCCTATATACAAATGATTTGGAAGGAGTAATTTGGACCTCGCATGACCACACCATCTCATTTCAGACTTCCATTGTTTTATGTAGTTGGCTCATAAGGCAACTTTCAAAGCAGCTGCAACTTTTTCATGCTGGCACAAGAGAGCCTGGGAAAAAAGGAGGTTTCTTTAATGAGCAGGAGAAAAGTACTATGGTCATGCAAGTTCCAATGAACTTCTTTAAAACATTTTGGGTATGTAGTCTTAATGCGCAGTATTGTTGTCATGATGAGTCAGGGTTTTTTCCCTACTTGATGCTTCTTTAAATGAAGGCACCAATTAATGATAGTTTTGGAGGATAAGAGTAGAGTAAATATATTCTAAAAGGCATAAAGGTCAGTTCTACTTATTTTGCGCAATGTATGACTTTAAGGTAATTTCCATGTAAGGTAATTTGATTTCCTTAAATGATATTTCTACCATTTGTAAGCAATTAACCCTGTTTCTATTTACCTAAGTAAAAATGAGTTCATACTTGTCACTTAAGTTAAGACCATGGTGTTATTTTCTGGATTTTCCTTTCTTCTTTTTGTTTTTTATTCCTCCCTCCCTGCTGTTTCTCCCTGCTGTTTGAGGAGCCCTGGTGGCACAGTGGTTAGAATGTAGTATTGCTCTGTCCACTGCCAGGAGTTAGATCCTGACTAGCTCAAAATTGACTCAGTCTTTCGTCCTTCTGAGTCTTACAAAATGAGGACCTAGACCCATGATGGTGAACCTATGGCACGTGTGCTACAGGCGGCACACGTAGCCATATCAGTGGGCACGCCAGCTCAGCTCTGGCACACATGCGAGCGCTGGCCAGCTAATTTTCAGCCTTCTGGGCCCACCAGAAGTAGTGGAACAGGGATGTTTTTTTGCTGTCCCCAGCCTCCAGAGACTCCTAGAGAGGCTCTGGAGTCTGGGGACAGCAAAAAATGTCACTTCCTGTCCCACCAGGAGTTGGGAAATGGGCTGTTTCAGGCCTCTGGAGGGCCTCCGAGGGAGTGGGAAAGGCTGTTTTCGCCCTTCCCAGATGCATAGAGAGGAACTGGAGCCAGGTGAGAAAGAAAAACGGGCCTACCGGGCAATCACAGGCCAAGAGCGGGTGGGTGGGTGGGTGGTTGCGCATGCATGTGCAGGGTAGAGCGCATAGAATTATGGGTATGGGCACACGTGTGTGCGAACCTCCCCCACCCCCCCTCTCCTGGCACGCGATGGCAAAAAGGTTAGCCATCATTGATCTAGACTATTGGGGGCAATATGACAATTCTGTAAACCACTTAGAGAGGGCTGTAAAGCACTGTGAAGTGCTATCTAAGTCTAAGTGCTATTGCTATTCCTCATACACCATTGTCCCACAAACATTGCATACAATAAAATTGCAAAAGTGCCCATTAGGAAAGAATGGCTCTAAGTGGGCATCTAGTAAACTAGGCATCATCAAGAATGGAGACATAACAATATACTCAAACATAAAATACTTCCCTTCTAGCTCATTTCTGTCAGTAACATCCTCTGATTGCAAGCCTGTGTGATCAGTTACTTTGTACTTGAATATGACATCTATTTTTCAGTGCTTGGACCCTGACCTTCACTCTTTGGAACCTTGACTGGTGTGGACTATAATTTGGAACTGATGCTTTTTGTCTGCTTCCTGGCCACAAGTGATCCTTTCATGAAATTAGGATATCTATAATCTGGACATCTATATTTTTCCACTTTCAATTCCAAGAACATTACTATATACATCCAAAAACTATTTATGAAATGTGTTGAGTTTCTATTAACAATACACCTGGAATCTTCAGCAGGTGTCCTAGTTTTCTCTATCTCTTGCTCTCCCTCTCTCTCCCTCCCTAATAGGAGACTATTCTATGCCACTAAATAGATGTTTTCTCTCCATCCTCTTGCAGCTATTTTGTGAGAATACTGACAATAATCCCTCGACATTCCAAATATGCATGCAGACCAGTGGTGGGTGTCAAAAATTTTTACTACCGGTTCTGTGGGTGTGGCTTGGTGGCGTGGCAGGGGAAGGATACTGTAAAATCTTCATTCCCACCCCACTCCAGGGGAAGAATATTGTAAAATCTCCATTCCCTCCTCACTCCAGGGGAAGTTTACTGAAAAATCCCCATTTTCCCCTGATCAGCTGGGACTTGGGAGGCAAAGAATATGGGGGCAGGGCCAGTCAGAATTTTTACTACCGGTTCTCCGAACTACTCAAAATTTCCGCTACCGGTTCTCCAGAATTGGTCAGAACCTGCTGAAACCAACCTCTGGTGCAGACTAAAAAGGTTGAGAATCCCGACAGACCATTACTTCTATTTATTAATGAGTATCTAAAGATCAGACTCATTTCAATACTATCTATATCACTATATCTTAAAATTCAACTATTGCAATTGTTCTACAAATATCTATGATATATGATTCAATTTTACAATTTAAACACACCGGAAACACTGCTGGGAATAAAGGCACATCTATCTTATTTAGCTTCAGGCTCAGCAAATAAGCTTTTTAAAATATCAACAAACCACCAGTAGATATATTGGAAGAAGAAAATATTTCATCGGAATATCAGAAATAACCATAATAAATGCAATGCAAAAGAATAGTGTCTATGCAAAATTATCTGCTTTTCCCACTATAAACAAAAGAAGATAGATTTCATGTGATCGTCTACAGATGTGTTACATTAAAAACTACTTATTTCTATAATACATTAGCTCTTTTATACTGGAGCCAATCACATCTCAAAATGCCTCCAGATGTAATTTCATACTCAAGGTAAGTTAGAAAAGGTGCCAGAAAAGAACCTTTCTAAATGTCTATGCAAGTTTGAGAATTCCAGGCATATTGCTAAACCAACTTTGCTATTCTGTTGGTAGTGACTGTGTGAAAAAACTATATTCACAGAATTGTTAAACTGGAAGGGACCTCAGAGATCAAGTCCAATTTCCTAGTGTAAAATCAGCTAAAACATTTCAAATATATGACTTTCTATCTCTCTTTAAAAACCTCCAGTAAAGGGGAACATGTCATTTCATAAGGCAACCTCTTCCACTATATCCAACCTAAATCCATCCAGCTTTAGTCCATTTGTTCTAGTTGTGGCAAAAAACAAGTCCAGCTCCTCCATTACATTACAAATGTTTCGATGTCTCAAAACCACTGTCACATCTCCCCTTAATCTTCTTTTCTGCAGGCTAAAAACACCCATCCATCTTCTTTCTCACAGGACCTTGTTTTCAGCCCCCTCACCAACTTAATAATCCTCCTCTGAATGTATTCCAGTTTGTCCATATTCTTTTTAGATTGTAGTATCCAGAACTGAACTATTCCAAACGGGCCCTCAACAAGACAAAGTACAATGGGACAATTACTTCCTGTGGCCTGGGCTCTATATTAATACATCGCGATCTACTAGAATGTGATTATTTCTGCACAGCTAAAGCTATTCTTCTTCCAGATAGCTTTAAAATTGAATTGTTATGAGAGAATGGAACTCATTTAGTTGGAGTCATAAACTCTACTCTCTGCCACATTAAGGTCAATTGACAAGGATAGCCCTGCCAAGAATGCCTGGTGGGACAGGCTATATGCAATGCAGGAGGCAGATCAGGTACAAACTGGAACCAATGACACCTCTTCTATACCTTCTGCTATAGATGAGATTATGGAGAGCTTTTCAAATGAGGATTAAAGTCTCAGCACTTGCATAGATGAAGGGAAAATTCTTATTTGTTCCCCTGAGACTTAATTCACCCCTCTAGCCTTCCAACCCTATCTTCTGGTTAATGAAATGTATTGGTAGCATGTTGTCATAGTTTCTCTTGTGAATGCTAATCCTTCCCATTTTCCATCTTTTCTTCCCTGTGGACTGCACCTTAGAGAAATGTGCATATTCTTTTTGAGTTTCCTGTAAAAGAAACTCTTTGGCTATTATCCTTAATGCTGTTTTCCTTCTGTATCAGGCAGCCATAAAGTGCAGAATGGCTATCAATGGCCAAATGCAATGCACACAATTATGTACCCATACTTTTCAAGCATACAACATTGTCAGCATAATGTGTAGCAACTTAAGGTGTGACATAGGAGGGCAAAATCTTGCTATGTTCAATTCGGTTTCTAAGATTTAATTTTGTTTTCAAGGGTATTTGAGGCTACAGACTGCAGATAAGTGTGTAGATTATTATTCCAATGGTGTTTTTCACAATAGCATTCCTCTTCTCCAGGCCTACTAGAAATATGCAATGCACATTATATTGCTCTTATGACAGGGTATCTGTCTTGCATGTCAATGATAAATGGCATAAACTGGGTTATGGGGACTTCATTAAACTCATTAACCTTTTGAAAAAATACCAAGAAAGAACAGATTCTGTATAGGTGTGTTTTATTATAGTTTTTTTAATATAGTGCTGGAATTTTCATAATAGATATTGGGTTCAAGCAAAGAGAGTTTGGAAAAATTAGAAAATTTGCAACTTTGAAGTCACAATACCATATATGAAGTTATGTTTGTTACATTCCAAACAAAGGGCTGGATGGTTCCCTTCCATTAATGAAAGGAGCCTGGATTCAGCAGAAGCTTGTATAAATGTAAGGTGGATTTTCTGCTTTCTCTGCCTTCCATTGCCCCCGGTTGCCCTCGGTTCGGACCAGTTCGCAAGAACCAGTAGTAAAACCGGGGAGAGGCTCCGCCCACCAACTCTGACGTCATCAGAAAGCATCTGCGCGCATCAGAATCGCTAGTAAAAGTAAGTAGAATCCACCCCTGCACCGGATGATTAAACAGGTGGTATGGAGATCTAAAAACATTTACTTTTCCTGAATGAGATTCTATTCCGTCTCTCTTAAGTGAATCTATTCCACTTTAAGGTTCTGCAAACATCTGAGACAAAGATTCAAGGGAAGACTTTCCCTGTCAAGAGGTCAGCTAGCTGTCTTTTAACCACTTTCCCCTCAACAACATTTAAATGCATTTAAATTAGATTATGAGTCAAGAAACTATATGCAAATTTATTGCTATAGTTTTTATTAATTTTTGCAATGCTTGTGCCTCTTTTGATTTTATTTTATTTGCCTTTATTACTGTTTTGTTGGTGTATTGGTCCATCTTTTGGTGAAGGATTAGATGCAAATTTAGCAAATCAATACAATTCAAAGGAGGGATGGAGAAATGCCATTTTCTATTACAGAACTCACATAGCCACAAAATTTACTCCAAAGTGTTTCCATGACAGATTTGAGAGAGCACATGGGGGAAGATAGCAATAGAAAATCCCCCTGCGTGTATAAAAGAATTCAGCCTTCCACAGATTTTTGAATTTTTACAGCAATTTTAGTAAACTGTTGAAACTAATCTAGAATTTCTCAGAGGCACAGCACAAGTATTATAGAGACTGTTGCCCTCTTCAGTGTTTTGCCATTTTCTTTCTTTTTTTAAACTGTCAAGTGATGCAGACACAGTTAGGGTTAAAGATTAATATTCAAGAATTTGGAAAAGAACATACCTGTCAACTCAATCTGTAACTTAGTTATGTCTTTAGCTGCAAGGAAATGTTCTTTGGCTTTTTTATACTCGTAATAATTCAGAAATGTGTAAGCACATTCTAGATGAAATTGAACAGCAAGATGCCAACATTCATCATCGTTGAATAAAGTCTTGATTTCAAAAACTGGAAAAAAGGAAAAGAAAGATTAAGAAACAGAATGTGAAGAAAACATAACAAAAAGCAGAAAAATACATACCAGATTCAATACTCCCTAGGCAAATAAACTAAGTTTAAATTGAAAGCGGACCTGCTTAATCTGCATTTTCATACACTGAGTTTTAACTACAAACTTCCCAGTTTGGCAACCTCCAAACCTCTTGCGAAAGATGATACATAAATAGCCAAGATACACACACATACATACTTTATTTTCTGTTTTAACTTTTGATGGTCAGCATTTATAAGACTATAAAGTCTGTAACCACCTTAAGACCTGCTGAGGCCTAGTTTGAATACCATCTTATTCAAATCCACATTCCATTTTTCTGTATAACTTTAAATATTTGAGTAGATGATTTAACTCTTAGCCATATTTCCATCTTTCTCCTTCCAATATGTACAACAGATTTTTGCTTAAGGGCAAACATTTCTCTCTCTGAGAGATGGAGATCGTTATTTGTTGAGACCAAAACCAGTGACTATGATGCTTGGCAGTTGGTCTGAAGTTGGTTCTCTAAACCTGGTTTCAGAAAATGACAAGTACAATTAACCTCAGAGCAAATATTAATCTAGGAAACAATTCTGAGTATAGAAGAGACCAATATATCAGTGGTAAAATATAATCATAAGCGAAGGTGAATGGAAGGGAGAAAAACTGAAGGGAGATAAAAAGAGAATCTGTTCAACATATGTAATATTCCTAATGTCAGTCTTAATCAATAACCGAAAACATCTTCGTTGCTCTATTGGACAAAAAAAAAACAACCTTGAAAAAAGGCATTATTGTCCTGCTTAGAATTTTTTCTTCAAACCACATGCAATCCTTTGTACGAGAAGCAGTATTTTTTTTTAAAAAAATAGTCTTAAGAATTAAATACTTGACATAAAATTCACATCTCTAAGAAGATGAAAAAAGGTTTATTTTTAGACCAATTTAAAAGAGTAATTACAGGCATACATTCATCTCCAAATAATCTGTTTTCCCAGAAGTAAAGCAATTTATTTTTAAAGGGTTTAAAAAATTTTCATAAGCATTTGGTCAAGGACACAGATAAGACAAAGAGTAATAAAATTTTATTGTAGTCAGAGAATAGAAAACATATGGCTTTGTATCTGTTTTCAAATGCAAAGGGGAGCTGGATGGGTATGCATACAACACACACACACATCAGCTGGATAGTGTAGTGATAAGAGCAACAGTTTTTGATGCAGGAGACTGAGGTTCAAATCCTGGGTGGTACTTACTTTGCCTGCCTACTTCAAATATGAGAGTGACTTGAACAAAGAGAATCATGCCAGCTCAGTCACCACCCAGATTAACAAGGTCTGCATCAGACATTTGGAAAATAGGACAATCTGACAATTAATGGGCTACTGAAACAAACCATACGTGGATGAGACAAAAGAACCTGGATTTGATAGAATGCTACCACAACAGTAAACCTAATGAGAGAGGGGATATACGAAACCTATGAGGGAACTATAGAATGATGGAAGACCTACAAACACACTAATGGAGAGACAGCTAGTTAACCAAAGCTTCAAATGCAAACTGCATTCACAATTTGAGATAGACCAACTTTACATTACATACTGGACTCAAGATGACCTGGAACAATAACCACATGAGCAGCTACATGTTATGCAGCCAACATCACTGCCTCCCCCTTCATTACAAAACACAGCTGCCTTTTGAGGTATAAGTTCCTGGACAAACTACAATAGCTGCAGCCAATCCTCAAAACTGATTACCAAGACTCAGGAGAGTAATACCATCAGACAGTATGCTAGAAGATGCCAACAGAGCTCCACTGTAACTCAAACCAACAAACTGGCATATGTTACTGCTACTGTAATCCTAGAGATGCTTGGCTATACGATCAAGAACAATAGTATATAACGTCCCTGGAAATGAGGTTAAAGGCTAAAATTAAAGCAACTCAGAGTAATTAATCAACTTGTAGAACTATAGAAGGGCGTGGAAATTAAGGAAATAGTCTCACCTACTGAAAAAATATAAGACTCCATCCTTATATGGAGTCCTAGAGACTGCTAAATAAAAACTCATAGCACTGGTTACCGAACTAAGGAGATACACTAGAGAAGCAGAGGCCAATAAGATAAATGCCCTAATCTCTAAAGAGCCATCCAAGGTGTACTTCCAATTGCAGTACAACAACACAGTAACAGCAAAGTCACCAATAGCAGAAACTGAACAGTACTGAAAGAACAAATGAGAGAAAGAGAAGACACATGATACCAGTCAAAGTGGCTGCAGGACCTGACAGCAGATCACAGCAATCTCCCAGAAGAGGAACCACTCACAATCACAGTAGCAGACATCCAACAACAGATCAAGAACATGAAAACTGGGCAGCACCTGGGCTGAACATGATCCACATCTCCTAGTTAAAGAAACTAATGACAGCACATTAATGCCTACCAGCACAGATGAGCCAGCTACTAGCAGCAAGCTCCCACCCAAATAGGCTAACACAAGGAAAGTCCGTGCTGATCATGAAAGACCTCCACAAGGGAACAGTTTCTGTCAACTACCAGCTGACAACCAGCCTCCCCACAACATGAGAAGTCCTATCAGGCATCATAATAACCAAGTCACAGGACCATACGGATCAGTACATGAACAAGCTCAGAATGGCATTGGGAGCAATATCAAAGGTTGAAAACACCAATTGCTCAGAGATAGACAAGTCACCCAAGACTCAAGGTCTAGACACCAATCTGAGAACAGCCTGTATTGACTTTAGGAAAAGTCTTTAATTCAAAGAGCAGTGACTCTTATGCTAAGGGAGGGGCTTCAAGAGATCCCAGGAACAACATCAGAGCATTCAGAAGAGTTAAGTGCTAGGAACAGCTAAGGTACTGCACAGAACCCTCAAATTCCCAGGCCTAAGGGGACCCAAGATTGAAGAAGACACATACTACACACCGGGTGAGAAGGGATTTATTTTTATTTTTTGAGAAAGAGAGAGAGAGAGAAAGAGATTTAAATATTTTCTATTTATGAAACAAGTGTTTCATTTTTTTAAAATGAAAGTCACAAGATATTAGTAATAGTGCAATGATATAATTTCTATAAAAAGATGCTTAGTATACGGACAAATCTAATATGGTTATGATAATACATTTTTAAATATGAAAAATCTTGGTCTAAAGTATAATGTATTACCTTGCAAACCTAATTTGCTTTATTTCTTAATTTGCTTTCATAGAAGCATTAGTCAGCATTACTACATCTTAGTTTAAATCAGGATTAATGTTATTTTGTAAGAAGAAAAATAAACAAGTAAATGGTACATTATCTCAAGTAGCAGCATCTTATTTTTTTAAGAAAGGCAATTTTTAAAGTTTATCATCCTGCAAGCAGAACATAAGGAGAATATATTTCCCACCCATATAATGAGGCCACGCAGAGTCTTTTATCAACTGTTTAAGAATTACCAACATCCAATCTTGAACACAGTTATTTGTGCAAATCATCACTGATTTGAGATAAGCCAAAATGGGATCAATTTTGGTATGTTACTATTTTCATAGGATAACTAGAAGAACTGCAGAAAAAAAAATTACTACCAACCTGCCTTCCATTGAGGACCTGTATACTGCACGAGTCAAAAAGAGGGCTGTGAAAATATTTACAGACCCCTCGCATCCTGGACATAAATTGTTTCAACTCCTACCCTCAAAACGATGCTATAGAGCACTGCACACCAGCTCAACTAGACACAAGAACAGTTTTTTCCTGAACGCCATCATTCTGCTAAACAAATAATTCCCTCAACACTGTCAAACTATTTACTAAGTCTGTATTACTATTAATCTTGGTAGTACAGTGGTCTAAAGCACCCTGTTATTAACACCAGCTGCCTGCAATTATTGCAGATTCGAATCTCACCAGGCTCAAGGTTGACTCGGCCTTCCATCCTTTCTAAGGTAGATAAATCGAGGACCCAGTTTGTGGGGGCAATAAGCTGACTTTGTATAAATATACAAAAGTATGAAGGCTATTGCATAGCGCATTGTAAGCCGCCTTGAGTCTCCGGAGAAGGGCGGCATATAAATCAATTTTTTTAAAAAAAAATCTTCTCATCGTTCCTATCACCCATCTCCTCCCACTTATGACTGTAACCTCGTTGCTGGTATCCTTAAGATTTATACTGACTGTTTCCCTATGACTATCATTAAGTGTTGTACCTTATGATTCTTGACGAATGTATCTTTTATGTACACTGGGAGCCTATGCACCAAGACAAATTCCTTGTGTGTCCAATCACACTTGGCCAATAAAGAATTCTATTCTATTCTATTCTATTCTATTCTATTCTATTCTATTCTAT
>WNWU01000005.1:30210194-30241226 GCA_012654045.1 Ptyas mucosa | reverse complement strand
ATTCTATTCTATTCTATTCTATTCTATTCTATTCTATTCTATTCTATTCTATTCTATTCTATTCTATTCTATTCTATTCTAGGTCACTGTAGGAAATGGCAGACAGGTCTTTGAATTGATCTTGCAGCACTTTTAAGCCTAAGGAAATGTAAGTGGATAATTATTCAGTGATCCAATTTTAAAGATTCAGAGTGCACATAGGCATGCATGTTGTACTTGCCAGCCATTTGTTAATGGACCTGTATCTTCTCATAAGATTACGGTGGAGAAGCCATTGATTTAAGGAGAAGCAATATGCGCACATATGTATACTCTAAATCAGTTTTCCCCTTTGAAACTGGAACACTGCACAGCCTTATTATATTGCTTAATTTGATACAGAACAGACCTGGTTTACACAGAATGCTAATCCAGGATTTCATCAGTTTAAGTTGAACCTCAAATCATACTTTTTATTTTTTTTTCTTCCTCTTGCATTTGAGTTTATAAATCTCAACTTGTTTTAATCATGTTTTTATGTCCAGGAGCAGATCTCTGGCTTATTTCTGATTTGTCTGGATGTTCTTACCAAGTCAAAACAGCAAAGAAAATACAGCTAAAAATAAGACTGCTGAAAATCAGCATTGATTCTTTTGCTTGTCTTCTCCACCAAACTTCTCATCCTTAAGGAAATACTGAGAATTAGGTTTCCAACTATGAAATTGCACATTTGGTTCCACAAAGCACAACCATTTTTAATTCCATAAATAGGGAAGTGATGTTGCTGAGAAAGAGACTCAACATCACAGAGACAAAGCAAGTTGTATCAAAGATCTTTCTGCACAAATACTGCTCCGAGCCATAGTATTCTATGCCAAAAATCTTACCAATGCTACCCAAAATGTTTATTTCTTAAAAAAAATAACAAAATAGACACACACTACAAAAACCTGAGAGCCAGTGTGAGGTAGTGGTTAAGGCATCAGGCTAAAAACTGGGGGAATAAGGATTCTATTCCCACCTTAAGCACAAACACAGCTGGACCAGTGCCTGTCTCTCAGCCCTGAGAAGGTGGTTATGGCAAACCACTTCCAAAAAGCCTTGTTGAGAAAACTGCAGGGACCAATCCAGGCAATTGCCAGGAGTCAATAATGACACAAAGACAATAGCAACAGCAGTTCGACTTATATACCGCTTCACAGTGCTTTACAGCCCTCTCTAACCAGTTTAGAGTCAGCATATTGCTTCCAACAATCTGCTTACCTCATTTTACTGACCTCACAAGGATGGAAGGCTGAGTCAACCTTGAGCCGGTTAGGATAGAACTCCTGCTAACTCTGTAATAGTTTGTTTAGTGACCGAAGTTACAATGGCACTTAAAAAAGGGACTTATGACTGTTTTTCACACTTACAACCACTGCAGCCTCTCTGTGGTCACGTGATCAAAATTCAGATGCTTGGCAATTGACTCATATTTATGACGGTTGCAATGTCTTGGAGTCACGTGATCCCCTTTCACAATCTTCCGACAATCAAAGTCAATGGGGAAGCCAGTGTCTCTTGACCAGATCACTTAATATGTACAATGATTCATTTAACAATGGTGGAAAGAAAGGCCGTAAAATGGGGCAAAATTCACTTAACAAATGTTTCACTTAGCAACAGAAATATTGGGCTCAATTGTGGTCTACCTGTACTGCATTCTAACCACAGTGCCATCATGGGTCCTTACACACAATCACACACACACACACACTCACACAAATGCAAATGCATAGCTACTTTGTCCCCATAAAAACAACAAAGAAAAAAAACCTACCTCCCCGTACAGTGCTAAAAATACATCCCCAAAGAAACAATATCGAAAGGCAAACATCCACAAACATAATCATAATAGTCCTTTAAAGCTGCTGATCAGGAATGTAAAGAAATTATCTTAATATTGCTGAACTACTAGCATATCTCAATATTAACATGGTAGTTTCATAACATCTGGACGGCTGATTTTCCACTGCTACACTATGACATTTAGGAAAGCACTGTGATATTTTTCTTAGGCTTCCTCTAAGTGGAAGAAGCCAAAGTCCCTAGCTCAGATAATATGCTAAATAGACAATCCACGGACAGAATTTATTACAGTTCATTAGTCTCATCCACTTCTAAGAATAGCCAGGGACCATGATTTTAAACAAGATGACCCTCTGGATAAGGATTTCCTAAATCAGAAACAAAATGCATTGAAAGTCATTTGCTCCTAGAATTTTCTCAGATTAAAGAAAATCTTAAAAAATAAGATAAGAGCCTTCAGGGCAACAATTCAATCCCTATAAACTAAGAATGAATCTCCACTAATAGTTGATAACAATGTTAATTATACCTTTTTGTATACAGGCCTGGGCAACAGCAAAGAGTTCAGGTGACTTTTCTTCTAGCAGCTGCTGGTGGAGATTAATACATCGCAGTGTCCACCAAGGCAATGTCTAAAAGTGAGAAATATATATATATATATTTTCAAACATCAGGTCCTCTTATTTCTATTTGGTTTTATTTCATGCACATGGCAGTTAAACAGTGTTTAACAATGAGAAGATCTGAAAAAAGATCATGGCACCTGTAGTCTAGATTAAATTTGGGGTGTTTTTTTTTTAGTATTTGCCATTTGAATTGTCGCTACCTTTTGTTTTAATTTGTACCTTTGTATTTTTACATTAACGCCCTTGAGCAAATCCCTGAACAAAGAAGTGGAATATAAAACCAATCAATAAATAATGACGCACAACTCAGAGGAAGAACAATTGCTTTTTTGTCGGAAAATGCCAAGTTTAGTCACTGCCCAGGGAGAACTCAGAAAATCTCACCACGATATGAGGTATGATAGTGAGCTGCAAAGGCAAATGGATCAACCAAATTCAAAGGGACTTCCAATATTCAAAACACTGGCATTTATTATGGCATTATTTGGCATTTACGTGATTGCATTAGTTTTCCTATGGCTGTGAGAGAGTCATAGGAATCTAAAAGAATAGCCTGAAAAACATGACGTTGACCCTTTAATGGTTCCTGATCTGGAAAGAAGAACAATTATTCCATCGTGTTTTCTTTACCTGAATAGCTGAATAGCTTCTAGCTATTTAGCAATAGCACTTAGACTTATATATCGCTTTACAGCCCTCTCTAAGCGGTTTAGAGTCAGCATATTGCCCCTAACAATTTGGATCCTCATTTTACCCACCTCGGAAGGATGGAAGGCTGAGTCAATCTTGAGCCTGGTGAGATTTGAACTGCCCAATTGCAGGCAGCCGGCGGGCAGCAGAAGTAGCCTGCAGTACTGCACTCTAACCACTGTGTCACCGCAGCTCATATTTACCTGAATAGCTTCTAGCTTATTTCTGGAATTCACAAGGATGACTCTAGCCAGCATCAACAAGATAGGTTGGGAGGCCAAGCTGTATATTGATTCACCATCTAGAACCATCATCCCTAATATAGCAGCTGACAATGCACTGGTCTGGAAACAGTAAAAAAGAAAGTCATATTAGGCAGCTTCACATTATTTTAGAAGACACAATATAACATCCGTGTTAAAACACCGCAGTTTAGTGGCTGTCTATAGGTAATCCTCAACTTACGATGATATTTGAGCCTGGAATTACAGTTGTAAGTCATGGCATCACTTAACCAGATCTGATTTTTTTTGACATTCTTTGCAGCTACTGTTAAGTGAATACCATGGTTTAATTGAACCAATTTTCTGCAATGGGCATTTTTTGCCAGAAACCAGCATTGGAAATAAGCAAAACAGAATGCAAATCATGGTCACATGACCGCAGGACCCTGCAAACCACCATAAAAGTGAGCCAGTTGCCAAGCACCCAAAATGCAATCAAGCAACTGTGGGATACGTCTGTGCAGCCTTCATAACTGCAAAAATAGGTTGTAAGTAGCTTTTGGGAGCATCCATCGTAACTTTGAACAGTTAAGTGACCCGTTGTAAGTTGAAGACTAGCTGTAATGCTTTGGATTCAGTTTCAAAGAGATCCTTTGGAGCAACTGGAAACAAAGGCAGCATCTGTCTGCAACTCAGAAATGACATGCAACTGCTTCATATTGCTACATTACTATGATAATTACTACAGATCATCCTCGACATATGACCAAAATTGAGCCCCAAATTCCTATTGTTAAGCATATTTTGTCCCATTTTACAACCTTTCTTGCCACAGTTGTTAAGTGAATCACTGCAGTTGTTAAATTAGTAATACGATTGTTAAGTGAATTTGGCTTCCCCATTGACTTTGCTTGTCAAAAGGTCACAAAAGGTGATCACATTGCAAACTTCATAAATATGAGTCGGTTGCCAGGTGGCTGAATTTTGATCATGTGACCATAGGCTGCAACAGTTGTAAGTGTGAAAAACAGTCATAAGTCACTTTTCAGTGCCATTCCAACTTCGAACAGTCACTAAATGAACTGTTATAAATTGAGGACTAACTATGACAATTACTAAATTCTACACTATTGCTGTTCAATGACAATCGCTATTATTTTATTACAACTGTCTATATGCTGTGCTCTATACTATTACTAGTAGGCATCAATGTTTCTTTCTTGACCTTGTTCTGTCTTAAATCCCCTTTCTCTGAGATATCTTTTTCCTGCTAATGGCCAGCATATAGAACGCTTGCCTCTTTCCTATGTTGTGCTTTTGTCTCACTGGGCCTTTATACTTCTTCTCCTGTCTTTTGGACCACCTGCTCTTTCTGAAGGAAAAACACCTCCATTTGTTTGGCTGCTGTTCTCAGTTGGCTAGTGGTTGCAAGGGTCCAAATGAGCAGCTGGACCAAGCTTTCTAGAGGAGGGGACTGTTAAAATGCACTGAAAATGGGCACTTTGCAAACTATCCCTGCAAATGCTCTGTGTAACCCCGGGGTATCAAATTCCCTTTGTCATGGCAGCATCACGTGACTTATCGGGACTTTTTCCCCCTTCACTAAACCCGGCATGGATATGGCCAGCGTGTGACACATCCGGCCTGGGGGCCGAGAGTTTGAAAGCCCTGGCATAGCCTATTACCTGACTTACTCTGAGTCACCTAGCTTTGGCTACATCCAAAATTAGTTAACTTCCCCTTCCACAACAGCAATCTCTTTGCTCCCCAAAAGACAGATTTCACAGGGAAAAAGAATCCAATCCATCAGCAATGACTGTTCACCTAATTTAAATGTTGGTGGTGGGGGAAAACACACCCGGATGGCATTAATTAAGAGCAAGAAACAATAACAAATAATGATAATGAAGGGATTGTACAGTTAAAAGAAAACTAAACCTTCTACTGCATATTCTGAGACAATTCAAAGCTAAGTAGAATCACAGAATTCACCCAGAAGAAGCACCTGTCCCACCAGCATAACATCACTGGATCCAATTCAAATTATCTGGTCAACAAAAACAGACCAGAAGACTGTCCTACATACCACCAACAATTAATAGTGCACTTAGGAATTGTAATAAATGAATTGTGATATTGTTTAACAACTAAACCTTCAAATATAACCGAAGGAGAATGTACTGTAAAGACCAAAGATCAATCTACATAGTGTAATTTATGTTTATGACTTTTCCTTTCTTAGCATCATATATAAATTTATATAAATTTAAATAAATATTTAAAATCTGAAATAAATAAATAAAGTATGCATAACATTAGCCAGCAATTTGCCATTTCTCTAATACTAAAAGAAGCATTTTTCAGTCACACAACTATTTGGAGTTGGGGAAAAATACCTCATTATATTGTTGCACTATTGCAGGTGGAAGAAAATCCTGAGGTTGTAAGTCAGCAGGAGGTCCAGTCCAGTTGCTCTGCGCAAACAGCTGTAAGCTCCCTACACCAAGGAGGAACACCACACTTTGCCTGCAATACATATGAAGATGCTGTGTTTATATATACATGAATACAGAACAGAAATTTGTCATTCTTTAATAACCAACCTATAGCTTACATAGAATATTTTAGAAGATGTTGACAAAATAAAACATTTGGTGAATGACTAAAAGCAGAAAGTCAGTTTGAGTAAATACAGGTAGTCCTCACATTACCATTCATTTAGCAAGCATTTGAAGTTACAATGGTACTGAAAAAGTGACTTATGATTGATACTTGTACTTAAAGGTGTTACAACACCCCATAATCACATGATCAAAATTTTGGTTCTTAGCAACTGGCATGTATTTATGACGGTTGCAGTGTCCAAGGGTCATGTGATCTTCATTTGTCTTTCCCAGCCAACTTACAAGAAGCAAAGTCATTGTTCCTCTTTAAGTCTCCTGATTGCTGAGAATGGCTTGAGGAGAAATCTCTTCTGGCCTCCATTCAGGTATCCTTGGATACAGTGATTAATGACAAGGAATACAATTTCCTAAAATTTCAGAAGTACTAGAAAAGCCAATGATTATTTTGGCTGTATCAAGGAAATTGAAGTCTGTCTTTCACTAATTAATGTGGAAGAAGAGCAGGCTAAGATGGAAGGTGTCAATAAGTTTGGAATCGTTGCACTGCCACAATATTTATTGCATTTGAAATTTTAGAGCAATCCTAGCTCTGGGCATGTATCTCATTAAACTTCAGTCTATAATGAAATGAAAGATGATAAATGAAATTTAGGATTTCAGAACTGGCAATATTTTCATATGCCTTTCTTTGTGGTAATCCACCAAGAACTAATCAGAATGGTGAATAAAATTAAAACATCATGCAACTAGGCAAAGCATAAAAGGAACCTTTGAAAGTGTATGAAGACAAAACATCTCATATCTAAGTCTCCCTTAAGAGTCCTTTCAGACGTAAGATTAATATCTTGAGTTACTATAATTACTACAATTCATTCAAATCATTATACCAACTAATACTAATTTGACAGACAAAATTCATATCACACCTAGTTTTGAGTTACTGTGAAACATGTGATTAGCCATTTATTAAACCGCGACTAAACAAATTATGTCTTGATATCATGCATGAACCCAGACAAAACATCTAAATTGATGTGAATTTTTTGTTTTGGTGAGAACAAAGGCTTGAATGTACAAGAATGGCCAGTTGGAAGACAGCAGAATGAAGTTAAAGGAAAAAGCATCTTCATTTTTTTCAGTAATGTTACAGGTGAAATATCAAGCCCAAACCATAAATTGAACATACAATATTAACAAGTATAAACAAGGAATGTTTGTTTATTCAATGGTATTTTAATTACATTTAGTACAGTCTGGGCAAACACCAACAAATGGATATAGTGACTGAAAAGGCACAAAACTCAGAAACCCTACATTACTGAAGTTATCAGGTACAGTTTCCAGTCAAATGTGAAGATATGAACATGGAGTAGGCATATCTCCTTTCAAAATTTCTCCTGAAACTCAGAGTAAGAAGAAAAACAGAAAAAGCAAGATGGGAAGCCTACTTTGGGCATTTAAAACAAACATAATTTTCTATTATGGCAAATCTTAACAATGCATGTCTTAATTCACCCTATGAAGCTAACTCCTTGGCATATTATATTTTTCATTACTATAGTAACAACAGAGAGGGAATGAGCTACTCCCACGTTACAGCTGAAGCCAATAAAAAACAACACTGAACACAATACTTATAATACACATTCTGAATGTCCCAAATGTGCTTTTCCAAAAGGAAACTGGACTTTGTTTTTTTCCTTGAAAACGTTTCACTTCTCATCCAAGAAGCTTCTTCAGATCTGAAGAAGGAAAAAACCAAGAAAGTCCAGTTGCCTTTTGGAAAAGCACCTTTGGGACAACCATGCCCTGGGTGATTGAGAATCTCCATAGACACACTCTGAATATTTTCTGAGATCATTTGAAATTGGGCTTTGGAGGAGGGATGTATTGTGGTTCAAATGCAAGCAAAGCATTATTCTCTTTTCAAAACAATTTACCTTTCAATAGAATCAATGTCTGCTGAAGAACAATCTAGGTAAGCTTGTATCTGCTTTTCCAGGTAGTTTTCAATGGTGTCTTCTTTTCCTGAAGATGTGGTGAAGACATTCTGGACTGCTTTACTTAGAAAGATGGACTCATAATTCCCTTCCAACAACAACTGCAATAATGATCCACTTTCTAAAAATTAAAGTAATGAGAGTGGGCGACTTATATGCGTCCTGCATTTTATATGGTTATCTGACATTTGGACATCTCCCAACAGGAAAAAGAATTGTATATAGTTCTCAAAAATGTCCATTCCTATCAACTCTTTTAGAAAACAAGTCATATCTAATTTTTATCCCATATTTACTAAACAATTACTAAGTCCAAAAGGAAGTGGTGGATAAACAAGAGCATCCATAAATATCAAGGAGTCTAATGAATCTGATCTGTCATTTCATTTGTTCTTAAATGTTTTTTGCAAGATTAATTATTTTTTCAAGTTGTATTCCCCCCATAGGGGAAAATCTTCAATATAACCAATAATTATATAATCAAGTACAATAATCATCTAGGTCTGCCAATACTAGTACTCTGGAAAAAGTGTAGATGAGGAAGTTTGCATTATGAAAGCAAAAATATATTAGAAATGCAGCCTGAGATCCAATTATTGTCATCAGAGTTGGTGCAAAAGGGTACTGTAAACTAGCCATACTCAATGCCAATTTCAACCCCACTGGTCCCTGATGTCCAACAGAAGAGTGTTTATTAGATCTATTAGAACTGAAATGAATACATTCATCTCAGTCAAGAAGAATCAAGAACAATTCGGATTTAAAAGAGATTTCTATCACAAATTCAGTAAGAGGAAGACAAATGTTTAAATGCAAAGTCAAAAGGCATTATTATGCACTAAAGTATAGCAAAAAAAAAAGGAGGGTGGTTCTAGGTTTAGAAACCTCAACATGACAGTCATATTAGTCACTGAGGCTTTGGCACATGAATTGTCTGTCTTCTTTATGAGAGGAGGGAGGAAAAAGAGAGAGTGGTATGGACCCTGATGGGCTTGGCCTTGGATGGAACAGCCTCCAGTATACACTGGAATAGAATATAATCTATTAGAATATGAATATATATATATACATACATATATATATATATATATATATATATATATATATATATATATGGTATAAAATGGTTTGTCGTGAATGCGACTGCTTGAGGGCTTCTGGATTGGAGATGAAAGGCAAAAGGGAGCAGAATGCCCCCTCCCACATGTTGGGATAGACCAGGTGTCTCAGTAAACACTGTATTTATATATGTATGTATGTATGCATACACACACACACACACACACACACACATATAAATAAGTATATATACACACACATACACATGCATACATATATATACTGTGTGTGTGTACACACACTCACACGAATAGAATATATTTTTATTAGAATATATATATATTCTCTCTCTCTCTCTATATATATATATGAGCAAAGTATCTGCCTAGCTAGAGTCAACAATCCAGACCCATTAGGGCATCTATCCCCATTCCCGTTCTATCTCCGTAAACCTTCCCAACTTTCAGGGGAGGGATTAGTTTTCCCGATGGATTAGCTGCCTTTCAAAAAAACCACAGGAAACACCTTGCCTCGGCAGGATGCATCGAAACCCAAAGGGGTATTATGGAAAGAGGAAACGGGAGGAGGGGGGGGAATAGAAAGAAGAAAGGCCCTCCCTCCCTCCTCTCCTTCTGCCTAAATCCAGAGCAGCTGTGGAAAGAGCCACCGCAGCAAGCAGGCAGACAGGCAACGCGAGGCAGCAAGGAAGGTGCCGGTCCTGGCTTACCTGCCGCCGAAGCCGCCTCGCTCTGTTTCCACCGCGGGGATTCCGCCGCGCTGGGGAAGCCCCTGAGTAACACCCGCTCCAGCGCTCGCATGTTCCCGGTTATTCGATGCCTGGAAAGGGAAAGGAGGCGGGGAGAGAGAGAGAGAGAGAGAGAGAGAGAGAGAGAGAAAACGCGCCCGCTTTTCCCTACGCGAGGCGAAAACCCATGTGCGCCCAGCGGCTGCTGGGAGCCGCCATGCCAAGCCGCGCTAAGCTCCCTGGGAGAAGGAGGCACCTCCGTAGCAACCCCGAGTGGACACGTAGTCCTGGCGGAAGAGCTTGCGGGGCAGGCTTGCGGACTCGGCGCCGGTTTTTGGCTTTTGTGCGTGTTTCCTCCGAAAGAAAGTCGAGCCTGAGCTCCTCCCGGGGACCCCGGACTCCCAGGAAGCGGGACGCCTTGCTCTGGAGCAGCGTTGTCGTTCCCTCGTTTAGACAGCCCTGCGGTGCTATTTCTCTTTGAAAGCGCGCCGGCAGATCCCTTGCTTCCCCACTCCTTTACATCTGCTTCTGCTTTTCTTGATATATTAGTAGATATCAGTTGCTATATAGGCAGCTTCACAGCCCTAAACAACTTTTCAAGGTATTCCGCTTGGGGTATTTGCACCCCCCCCCCCTAAAAGGAATACATTGGAGCTACATTTAAGGGCCAGCCTCTATTGTTCGTTGAGGAACGGTTGTTGTTCTAAAAATATAACTAAAAGCAGCAGCAGTAACGTAATATTGTATATATCTGCCCCCAAAGGCTCTGCTATATTGTTTTTCTAATAGGAATATGTGATGTCCAATAGTAGCAGCGACTGATAACTCAGTAGCATGTCTGAATGCATAAAATTATGGGAAATGTCTTCAGTTATTGGAGAAGGGCTCCAGTAGATTTATTTAATAAATGTATATGCCATTGTAGGAAGTTAGCACCCACCCCTTTCCTGGAAGAATGAAATATTTAGGAAATATTAAAAAGGCAGAATATTATATTTCCCTGGATGAGAAATGGAGAAACATGTTTTAAAGACAAAGCAGCTTTCTGCCCCACACACACACACCTTTGTTAATGGGCCAGAGGCAGAAACTCAATCCTTTTTCAAAGGACCATCATCTGCAACACAATAGGACCCATCTTGGACAGAAACTCACCACATGGCACCTGGGAAGATTACATCAGCCAGCAAGGCTAGCTAGGACCCCCACCCCCTGGGAGTCTGACAACCAATCAGGATACTGATTGGGCTCCAGGAAGTTCAAAGCCAGAGAGAGCATAAAACTCGGGGACTCGCTGTATCTCACTCTCTTTTCTGTTCAGGAACTAAAACCATGTAATCCTGTCCACCATTAAACCATCTTTCCAAGCAGTCTCCATGTTTCCAGTGTTTTTCCTCACTTGGAGCTAAACCCAGAAGGATATTTCTTCCTATACCACCCATCGTACCGTCCAGTGACTCTTGCAAATATCAGTGGGAAAGTCCTCACACAAACACACAAAACCTGAAGCAATTATAATTATGCTTAAGGAAATGAAATGTGTTCATCTATTCTGGATTGTTTTTCTCAAACCTTTCAATAAGAGCCAGTTTGGTCTAGTTAGTTAAGGCACCAGACTAGAAAGCCAGAGACCATGAGTTCCTCTTTACCCACGAAAGCCAGCTGGATGACCTTGGGCCAGTTACTGTCTCTCTCAGCCCAATCCACCCCGCAGGATTGTTGTGAGGTGAACAGAAGGAGAAAGGAGTATGGTATTTATAAAAATAATAATGGTGGATTAAAAATAAATAATGGAATTATATAACATGTAAGATTTGGAAGGGATCATTTGTTCCAATTCCTGCCCAGTGAGAAATCATTGCTGCGCTATCTCTGACAGATGAGTATCCAACCTCTGTTTAAGCACCAAAGAAAAAAGAGTACATCCCTTCCCTTCTTTTTCATTGTTGGAACAGATCTAACCGTTAATTTTTTTTTCTGAGGTCCAGCCAAAACCTATCTTCTTGTTTTTTAAACTCATTAGTCTTGTCTTATCTTCTGGAACAACTCTGAATAATTCTACCCCATCTCCATGTGATGGAGATTTAGATTCTTCAGAAGTGATCATGTCATCCCATAGCCTTCTCCTTTTCAGACTAAACATACCTCATGCCTTCAACCATTCCTCTTTTGTTCGTTTGTTTCAGGAGCTGTATCATAATGACTGCTTTGGATATATTGTCATTTGTCAATGTCCTTGCTAAACACAACTGGACACAGTATCATGGGTACAATCTAACATTGAATAGAGGGGAATTATAATTTCTGGTCTTGACGTACTTTTGTTGATGCAATCAAAGATTTGAATTTGCATTGTCAGTAGCTGCATTACATTTCTGGCTCATGACCTACTAAGGCACCAGACCATTTTCACATGTATTGCTGCTCAGTGCGATTCCTCTGACCCCAATATTTTGATTTTAACTTTCTTACTAAAATAAATACCCTCCTGAATCTTGATAATGTTCTCCATGGTTATTTGTTAGCATCTTCCTATCTTTCTCTGATCTGCAAAGTTGATAATCGTATTTTCTAACCCTCATCCAAACAATTTATGAATTTTGAACAGCATTCATAGAAAGAAGATTTATTGATGCTACTCTTCATCTTGACATGAAGCTGTATGTACACTCTATGGGCACAATGCCTTTAATGGTAGCATAGTGCAGCCCACTTTTTATTTTCTTTACTAGGATCTCATGGGAGACATTGTTGAATATTTTGCTAAAAACAGGGTATGCTGTGTCACTTATACTTAAATAGTTCATTCTGTTAGAAATGTTCAAGTTGGTTTGGCATACTGGCTCTTGCCAAGTATTCCATTCTTTTTTTAATGCTCAAAAGTTGACTGCTTAATAATTTGCTTCACAGATGAGCAATATTAATATTAAGCTAACAAGCTTGAATTACCTGGATTTGGGGACTTTTTCCTCCCATTTTTGAAAATAGAAATATTTGCTTTTTTTTTCAGTCACCTGGCAATATATTTATAATTTCTCAGAGATCGCAGATGAAAGAAGTAACTCTGAACAAAAAATTTCATATCGAGGCTGATTAAATTAAATTTCTTATGATTTATTGCTATTTTCTATCTTGGATATACAAGTTGAAATCAATTATCATGAGAAATGTAATCAGTCTGCTTGGCTGCTAGGCATTCATGAACCAGTTTACTAATATAGATGGCAGATCTACTTTTGGAAGCGGAGGGAAAACGGGGAGGGGGGTCTTGCAGATGCTGAAAAGCAGCTACTGGTGATGAGAAATGAGGAAAACAAAACTGTCTGTATGCACCATGAGGCCTGTTCTGTAATTCCAAACCTTGTCCATTTTTTTCAGTGTTGAGCCCTATTCAAATGCCTGTCTGATCTGTTTCTGCAGTTGTATGTACATCTTGGTTCTTTTTTGCCTCAGGCAGGAAAATTAAACCAGCCCTCAACAGGAGTTGATATTTGGAAAGGCTATAACATTCCATCTCCTGTCTTTGGAGGCAGCGTGAAAGAGCATGATTATTCCCTACACCCTCTCCATTACCAAAGGAAGGTCTCAGAGGGACAAAGGAATCAGAGCATCTGTTACATGTGGCCAGAGGAAACATTATTGTTGCAAGAACTATGGTACTGAAGATTAGAAACCACTTAAAGCTCTACAGCTTGAGCCAACTGAAATCAGTTAATTTAAATCAGCATTGAATTGTGGCTTTTATCTATGTAGCAATTTTAACACACAAAACAGAATCTTCCAATACAAAGCAGTGGTGGGTTGCCCTCGATTTGGACTGGTTCGTAAGAAAAAGTAAAACCGATGGAAGGCCCCGCCCACTGCCCCGCGATCCCATTCCGAACTGGTAGTAAAGGTAAGTAGAGCCCACCCCTGATACAGAGATATCTGCAACATCCAATGTTTTCATCAAAGTGACAAAAGCAGTGTTGGGCCATCATGACAAAGCTCCACCTCTTTTGGTACATACGTCATGGCTGTGGTAGAATGCAGTCCAGATTCCAGGAGGGAGGAAGTGCATTCCAGAGGGGCAAGAGACAGTGAAATTGTGTGAGAGAAAGAGAGTCAAGATAATTCCTCCTAGAAGTTCTCAGAGTGTATGTTTAATGGTGTGAGTAATTGGGTTTACTTTGACAAGATTTCTGTCCATAGGTGAGAAACAATAAAGTCTTTCTTGGTTTGTTTGTTTTTAAGAGCCTGGCAACGACATGCATACAAAAAGAATGAAGATTGCATTGTGATGATGCAATGCAGCTTTGGTCATTTGATTCCACGTCTCCAAATATCTCTCCTTACAGTGTCCTGCATATCTTTTCCTTTCAGAAAAACATGTAAGAGCCTTAATATAATCTCATCAGATGCCAGACTCACAAAAATGGAACTTGGAAGGATTTGTCCCTCTTCAGTCTGGCAGATGAATATAGGAGAAGATGATCTCTCAGATAACCAGATCCAGACCTATGCAGGACCTTAAAATTTAATTAGCACCTTGAATTATACATAGAAGCCAACTGGCAACCAATGCAGTCCTGAAGCAGCCAGGTTATTCTGTTATACTGGATATTCCCATCATTACCAGGCCACTGAATTCTGCACCAGCTACCGCTTCCACATATTCCTCAAGGCAGCAACATATAGAGTACAATAATCCAATTGGGAGTAATGTGTGAGTAATTGTTAGCAGTTACAAAAAGATGTAACTCTGCAAAAGCCACATCATCATATTTATATTTACTCATCAAGCGGGAGCTATGAGTCTATGCCCCTAAATTGTTAACCATTTATGAATGAGGGAATTGACCTCCATTCAGAATCCAAAATGGTAGTTCTCTGGAGTTGTTTGGCCCACAGACACAAAGCCACTCTTTTCTTGGAAGGTTTGTTTGAATCTGTTCTTCCCCATCTAGACCTTGACAGTTTCCTGGCACTGGACTAGCACTTCTACCACATCACAGGTTTGGCCTGAGATGGTACTGAACCCTGTACTGATGAATGACCTCCCCTACCAGTTTCATGTATTTATTAAGAGGAGTGGAGATAGGACAGATGTCTGAAGCATTTCATAAAGTAAAAGTCTCTAGATGGATCCTCATTCCCATAGCTAACTGAAAGAAATAGGAGAACCTGCAAAACAATATCTATCCCCACCACCTAAATCCCTAGAAGCTTATCATGGTTGATGATATTGCAAGCCAATGAAGAGTCAAGGAGAATAGGAAGAGTTGCAGTCTCCCAATCCCAGTCTCTCTATTGCTCATATGCAAATATAACTAATGCCATTTCTATGCTATACCCTGTCCTGAAACCTGACAACTATGGGTTCAAATAATCCACTTCCTCGCTGGAGTTGGAGAACCACTGCCGTCTCTACAACCTTTCTTAGAAAAGAAAGTTGGAAGAAGATCTAAAGGTATCCAAAAATCAAGGAAAGCTTCTTGAATAGGAAGCATGACACCACCTTTTTTTATGGGAGAGAGAAACACACACTCACTCAAAAAACATTCATTATTGATCAAGTCTAATCTGCTCTTGCCTTACGGGAGAGGCAGAGATCCAAATAGAAAATTGTAGAGCTGACCCCTCAGAGGCTTCATTGATACTGTCTCGCTGGAATCAAACCCCTTTTGCATCTGATCATTTTATCCACCAAGTTGCTGTGAAAATTCATTCCAACAGCTTTCAGATGGTCTTAACAATCATGTTTTTCTTGAGCAGACAACCTGCTGGGCAACATTCAGTAGATGAAATAACAGCAGCAAACATCTCCTTTTTGCTGCTTGAATTGCTCTATATAAGCTTGAACATGTACTCTTACCAATCTGCCCAAACTCCTCAATCAGTTTTCCTCCAGCAACGCGTCTGCTGCTTCATCTCTATAGGTTCCTCAGTAAACAAAGAAGCTGCAATGGATCTGTGGGGGAGGGTGTGGGGGGATGAGGCTGCTCTTGTGCTACCGTATCTATGCTCCAGACACCCCCTTATTTCAGAGTCTCAGCCAAATTGCAGATATAGACTGTATTAAAAGGGCCAAGCAAACAGAACCATGCTCTTGCAAGCCAATCTCCAGAGTTATTTCAATGGCACAGAGAGCCTCTACCATAAAGTCTGATTATGGAGCTTGTAATCCTCAGATAGCCCTGTAGGTTAGAAGCTGCCAACCTAAACCTTCCACAACCAATCCAATATCTTTTTGGAAGTCCCATCTGCTTTCATTGCTGGTAAATTCAGGCATCCCAGGCAAATAAACTTCCAGAATGGTAACCATCAATTCAAGGGCACCCAAAACTTCCCCACCAAGAAGTATCAAACTCTCTGGAACCTGGGATAAAGTCTTCTGGTTCAATTCAAAATGCAGCACCACATTATTCAGTAGGTAATCAGGCCATCAGTGGCTTTTGGAGATCCACTACTATGCCCATCACTTTGTGCACTGGCATTGTTATAATCTTACTGGTAAATTGATCAGTGCTCCATTCTGAATGCTGTCCAGGGATCCAAGCATTCTTCAGACTTTCCACCAGATCTTTGCACTTACTTAAAAACTCAAAACAATCAAGGACAAATAAAAAATCAGTTAAATAATATGTCTAATTAGTTCATTTAAAAACCAAGAACAGATTTAACAGATGATGTCCAGCACAAATGTGGAAAATAACAATAATAATTAAAATAATGCAGACCATTATTTGGTTATTCAAAAGACTGCACTACAAACAATAACAAGTGAAATTCAATGACAAATTAATTACATTCAATGTAACCATATCAAATCTGAAAGACAGGGAATTTTTTTAAAAAAGCTTCACTTGGCACCAAAGAAAGAACAGAAAGATCTTATACTGTGAAAGAGGATGTACCACCTGGAGAGTTCAATTTGGATGAAAATACTAGAAAATCTAATGCAGAAAATTTCTAAGAAAAAGCATTTGGTGACAATCCAATGAAATGACAGGCAAATTTGACAGAAAACAATTTATAGTCATTAGTCCAACTCTGAACCATATTAACCGAACAGTGAGTTAGGGAGGATTATAAAACCAGATGAATTTTAGATAATGTAGGTAGATCTTTAGAAAGTGACAGTGGAGTTGTACAGATTGCACAAGTGAGTCAGACATTACATTATCATTATACTTAGTTTAGAGTTACGGTAGATCAGAGGTGGGTTTCAGCAGGTTCTCACCAGTTCTGGAGAACCGGTAATATAAATTTTGAGTAGTTCAGAGAACAGGAGTAAAAATTCAGACTGGCCCTGCTCCCATCTATTCTCTGCCTCCCAAGTCCCAGCTGATTGGGAGGAAATGGGGATTTTGCAGTAACCTTCCCCTGGAGTGGGGTGGGAATGGAGATTTTACAATATCCTTCCCCTGGAGTGGGGTGGGAATGGAGATTTTACAGTATCCTTCCCCCTGCCACACCCACCAAGCCACACCCACCAAGCCATGCGATGCTCACTAAGCCATGCCCACAGAACCGGTAGTAAAAATTTTTGAAATCCACCACTGATCTAGATGTGTACATTCTATACATTAGATTTCTTGTTAGACCTGGCAAGTTTATTAGCTATTTACCTGACTGTGAATCTAATGGGTTATACCTGAGGAGATTTTGATGAGGAAAGCTATCAAAGCTTGGAAGGTGTCACACCAAATCCTTCCCAACTTAAAGAATGGAAACTGATGTCAAGTAAATCCAAAGGAATATATAATAATACAATAGTATAATATAATAAAAAATTGGGGCAAATAAAATTGCAAAGAAATAACAATAGTAAAAAAAATTGTGACAGATAAAGGAGAAAGAGATGGGAATTAGAAGAGGAAATTATTTTGCAATGCTTAACCTCTATGTAAAGAAACCATCCCCCTCTCATTCAGAAGCACAATGTGCTTGCCGTTTGCTTGGTTTATGCTTTATTTGTGCACAGTACTTGTAAAGAAAGCAAATATTACAGAGAAGCTAAAATTGCTTACTTGAATACTAGTTGAGATTAGCTATTACAAATGAATTAGGCGAAGTTAGAGAAAATAAAGATCTATCACTGGCAAGGCTATGAAATGATGACGTTTTGTAGTAGAGGACCAAAGTAGCCAGACTCCCTCTCAGTAAATGTTTCTAAACAAATATGTCATAAACATTCTGTTGATGTTTTAGATGAACCAGGAAAATGAATAAAACAAAACAATGATTACATGGATCACAAATCAGTCAATTAATCAATCGTGAGCCATTGTAATTCATTTTACCTAACAGCTCAGATTTATTATAATCTTATTTTAATTAAAAAAATTGAAATTAAATCAGTGAGCAGGTTGACTTTTTAAAAAAAATTGATTTATATGCTGCCCTCCTCGGGAGACTCAGGGCGGCTTACAATGTGTTAAGCAATAGCCTTCATACTTTTATATATTTATACAAAGTCATCTTATTGCCCCCACAATCTGGGTCCTCATTTTACCTACCTTAGAAAGGATGGAAGGCTGAGTCAACCTTGAGCCTGGTGAGATTAGAATTTGCAGTAAGTGCAGGCAGCTGAATGATAATCACAGTGCTTTAGTCTACTGCGCCACCAGGCTTCTGAAACATTTCATGATGAAAATGACCAATAAGTTTATCATAAAAAGCTGGGCCTCCGGCAAAAAATATAATACTGGTGTTTGAAGCTTTAGTCCCAAGGCAGTTTCACTGATCAATTAGAATGCAACTTTTGTTCGTATTAAAAATAAAATTTCCAGAAGAAACACAGATAAGGTAAAAAAAAGAAAATCCTCTAATGGGTTACCAAGTAATCTTGAAATGAGAACATTGCGTCTTGGGGAGGAATGATGACAATGAAGCCAAAAAGTCGACATTCCTGGGCTCAAACAAAATTAAGTATTGACCTTTGTTGATACAGTCAAAAAAAAAATTGCAGCGATTTGTTTGTTTTTTTTAAAGTGATAATAGTACATAATTTATCCATGAAGGCAATATACTCTTGCCTTCTGGACAAAACCTCAAAAACAATTTAGGTGTGTGTGGGGAAATAAAGTTCTATAGCTCAGTAATAAAACAGCAACAAATTTTACTAAGCTCCAACTGTCCCTTTTGATTCCGCTTTTCTCATTTCCCAAGGACCCAGTTTTCACAAAGGGCTGTCTTAGAAGAGTCTGTGACCTCTGTTGTGTTCCACCCCTGCCCTTCCTCCCCCCATTGAATATATGGCTCATTAGTCAATGATACCAGACAGCCAACCTTGAGATGCTCTCATTTAATACAGAGTCATCTCCCTATCAACAGGAGGAGGCCCTAGACATCTTCTTGTCCTTCTTTAGTCTATCAAAAAGGACAAATAAAGATTGATTGATGTAAGTTGCCTGAATGTCAACAAAGCTGGCTTCTTGCCAGGGACAGTAATTTCTGACCTTCATTCCCATCTAGAGTTTTTGACAGAAAATTTTGCAGATGCGCAACAATAGGGCAATTCTGACTAAGGCACAGGAATTCACCGAGACCTGGATACGTGGAGAAAATAAATCAGTGTTCAGAAGACAGAAGACCGCTTTCACACTGCCCAAGCGCAATTTCAGCCCCAATTACTAATGTCTTGTTTTGAGAGATAGAATGTGTGCCATTGAGGCAGGGATAGAGGAAAGAGAAAAGGAAATTTGGGTCTTTGTTTCGTATCCTAATATAACAATAGAGTATAACAATAGATTTAATTCAACAGCCATGCTTAATGTATTTGCTTTAGCGTTTCTTTTCCAGTCTTCCTCAGTCAATGTGGTTAAGGCTTACTGTGCCGCACTTTTCTGAAAGTGATTAAAATGGATCAGCAAATTTGAATACATAAGCACATCTCTTTTTCCTACACTGAAGTGTTTTCCCCTTTGCATCTTTCACTCATACTGCATGGCAGATTAAAAAAAAACCTAACTAGGCAAGGACTTAAATATTCTTGATAGCCAGATGCTCCTTCATTGTGCATGCAGAGAGCTTCCAAGTCTTGTCAACTTGACAAATGAACTTAGTACTAAATGTGTCCTTCGCTTACTTTAACAACAGTTTGTTCCAGTACTCCAAAGTATGTGCTCCTTTGATGCGCTGAGTCTAAGAGATCTGCTATCAAAAAAGGTTGTACATTTATTCATTGAGTGTATGCTATATTGTTGTGTTTTTTTGTTATCGGAAATTGTTAAAACAATAGCCATAAATCAAGACATTGCACTTGTAGCTTTTCTTTCTCTGCTACTTGCACCCACAGTTTTAGGAACTGGTTTTAGATTACAAATTGATTTAAAGCTGGAAATATTGTTTAAAATCTCTTTCCAAGCTTCTCTTTCTCACCCCTAAGCAATTCATTATACAATGGTTGCCAGCTTCATAGGTCCCAATTCTTTTTGAAGAAGCATGACCAAGATTACTGGAAGATCCAAAATGCAGTGTTCCAGATTCCACAGAGTAGACATTGTATCATTGCCTACAATAAGGAACAAATGGAAATGTATTTGTTGTGCTAGGACTGGGCAAGAAAATATGTGCAGCTGTATGTATGTAACTTGCAAGGCATACATTTTACAGAAATAATATAGGATTTTTCTCCAAATATGTGACAGTGTGCACATGTTTATTAAAATATAAGATGTAATTTGTGGTTGTTGGTTTTGATCCAGGCTTTGTGACAGATACTGTAGATAATAATGTGTAGTTTAGGGGGATGACACAAAGGAAGAGTCATTAAAAACAAACTGTATCTCAACAATGTATGAAACCAGGCACTCTGTAATACTGTGTGTCTTCAAACAAATTAATCTCTTGTTTCACAATAAATAATAATGAAAAGAGGCAAAATATGTAACTGCACTGCTAAAAATATTTAGTCGGGAATATATTTATTGAATCCCACTTAATCAATTATGGCTGATTCCCAAAAGATAAGTAGAACCTGATCTGGTTAGAATTTGAATGAGAAATCACAAGGTTGTAGAATAGTTGAAGAATAAATCAGAAAAAGCAACCTAATTTTCTATTATTGTTTTAAAAAAACTAAGATAAGCGTGTCCATACTGAGTTGAGCTAACCACACAATATTCTAGGCAAATTGCAAACATGAACAATGTACTATATTACACTGAATTTTCCTTACAACAAACTGCATTTGCTTCTGAAGACAAGTTAAACCAGCATAGACAGTTTAAACCAAGCCACGCACACCTTTTTTTTAATTGAAAAAGTTTTAAAAGTTTTACATACATTTTCTCCCCCCTCCCCAACCACCCCCCCGACTTCCCAGAGCAAATACAAGATAAAATACAGCTCAAATTCTCTAAATTAAACTCCATTTCACACTTATCATAATCATAATCATTAAACAAGTAGATAAAAGAAAGGCAAGTCTTCTTTCTTCTTATTCCATCTAATTCAACAGAATTAATCTCCATTTATAATTACAGCAGTTAATAAAACAATTAAGTATTACCTAATCAAACCTATCATTACTCAATATAACAAGATATTTTATAACTTCTTTCATTTAAAACAAAGAAAAAAACCCCAACAACAACAACAAAAAAAGAAACCCTCATTCAAAAAACCCCCAAATTTAAAATAAAATACTATATAAAGTCTTCCGTCCTCCACTTTTAAACCATCAAGGTCCAGTTATAGTTAAAACACTTAATAAAAAAAATAATAATAAATTTTTTAATTAAAAAAATATATAACAATCAAACCTCTTATTAATTTATCAATACAGATAAAGCGTCATTTAATAACTATATCAAACATTTAAATTCTTCATACTAGATTAAACCAGTTGCTAATCTTCTTGTCTTCACATCTTCCAACAGCGTATAAAATATCTTCATTTGCGTCTACCCACCTAAATAAAAAATTGCTTCTTTATAAAAAAAAAAACCCCGAGTGACTTTATAATTATATTTGAAATAGTATCCATCAAATCCAGTCAAAAATTAGATTAGTAAATTCATCAGACGTATTAGGGAAACCACCAGATCATCTGCAATTGCTCTAGGTCCGTGATGGCGAACCTATGGCACGGGTGCCACAGGTGGCACGCGGAGCCATATTGGTGGGCACGCGAGTGTTGCCCTAGCTCAGCTCCCGTGCGCACCAGCCAACTGATTTTCAGGCCTCCCAGTCCCACTGGAAGTTGGGAAACTGGCTGTTTCTGACCTCCGGAAGGTCTCCGGGGGGATGGGGAAGGCTGTTTTTCCCCTCACAGGCTCCTAGAAAGCCCCTGGAGCCTGGGGAGGGGGAAAAACGGGCTTACCAGGCCCACCATGCCATTGCGTGCCAAAAGCAGGGGGAAGTGTGGGGGGGTCACGTGCGCATGTGTGGGAGGGCGGGGTGCATTGAATTATGGATGTGGGCACCCGCACCCATGACCCCCCCCACGCTCCCCCCACTTTTGGCACACGACGATAAAAAGGTTAGCCATCACTGCTCTAGGTCCATAGTCCTTTTGCCTTATATTTATTACCATCAAACAGGAAACTCCAATTTACTATATTCAATAAAACTTCTGCGATTACGGTTAGATCCAGATTTATTACAGTCCTTAATAAAATATTCCAAATCATTCAAGTCAGGGCATATTTCACAGCCCAACACACCAGCATTGCTGTGATCTGTTTATTCTTCTCAAAATATTCCAATACAGCTGTAGATTGCCTCCTCATCGTCGGTCATCACTTAGTTAACTGGCATTAAACTGCTGTCTGCTTTTTTTTTTTTCCCCAAAAATTCAAAATCTTTAAACAGTTAAACAATACTTTTTAAGGACCATCATCTCATCAAGCAGGGTTATTTTCCATTTCTCCAATCTTTCTTCTTTTCCTTTTTACGAACTTTCTTCTTAACTTTAATCCCTCTGCCTTTTTTAACTCCAGTAAAATTTTGCGGTTTTTGGGATTGCATATTATAAAATTTTTGCAGAAATGTAGCTTCTTCTGGAAACAGCTCTTTAAATGCAGATTGAGTTTTATAAAAAAAAATTAGTGTAACCAAAATTTCATCAGCTTCCAAATTTTCTTGCTCCTTGTTCTGCTCAGCATTCATCTTTCTCTCCTCAGTAAAAACTGCTATAATCTGTTGTTGTTTTTTTACATCTCCCAACTCTTCATTCAATCCCCCACTGCTAGATTGCAACTCAGTATTTCCATGTATTTCATTGTTTCCAGCTTGAGAAGCTTGAAATATAGTATCAATTCTTTTCAATAAAGCAGAGGTAATTGAACTCAAAGCTTCCTCGAAATCAGACCATTGAGGGTTAATTAACCCTCCTTTGCTTTCTTTGCTTTCAAAAAGACCAGCCATCTTGCCCCCCTTCTTCCTTCCCTTCCAGAAGGACAGAAAAAAAAGGGGAAAAAAAGAGTTTCAAGAAGAAGAAAAAAAAGAAAAGACCCTTTACAATTTGTAATTTGTATTGCTGCTTCAATTATTATTATTACATCCTTTCTTATTTCATCCACTTTTCAAAAAGGAGTTTTACGTTTCAAACAGGGGCTTGTCAATAATTACTTTTAACTTTCACTTCTTCACGCCCCGTTGAAACTCAAACGCCATCTTGCTTTCACTTTCCACTTAGGGAAAATCTTTTAAAGAAAGTAAATCCTTGGAGTTAAAAAAAAAGAAAAAAATACTTGCTGTTTCATTCGTGCAACTTGTGCTCCGCCAGCTTGATTCAGGAAGTATTTGTTTAAAATTGGTTGCTGGGATGGTAACGACATCTAGCTCTGCAAAGCAGAGTCATCCAGGGTCCGGAGTACTGACAGGCTTAACAGGGAGCTCTCATCTTCGAGCGCCAGATTATGGGTAAAATCTGGCACTCTCAGGGAGCTCTACCCCACCCGTCTACTCACTTTCCCCCCTCATACCAGGGGGAAAGTTTTCAAACCGCAAGACAGCCGATAGTCGCTGTTCTTGCGGTTCTACGAAGCCCTGGGCTGGCGCTTCAAAAAGAAGCGTCCGGCGATGTCGCAGTCCCACCGGAAGTCGCCACGCACACCTTAAAGTGGCCAAACAATGGGTTAAACAATTTGTGTAGTTGACCAAGTAATGAAAAATTCATTGTTCTGTGCCAATTATATGTACTTATTAATGGACCCTGGGTTGCTCTCTTCTAACGGAATGCACTTAATTTCCAATTGTTTTGAATACTTACCTTCAGAATGTACAGAGATTATTAGCTAAGTGTATATGAACAATTGTTACTCATTCCTAAATTATAACTCAGACAACAATGCATGGCATTTATATTATTTAGAAAATTCATATGCCCTGCGTTTCTCCTTTGTTATGGTCAGTTATGACACTGGCAATTGGAAACTATATTGCTTCAGGTTGGGAAAATGGCATCTAGCTACATGCAAGTACATCAGGGAGAAAAAAAGAGAGGAAAATAGTAAATTATCTCATTGACCTATCACATTTGGTAATTTAAAATCTGTATTTTGGGACTGCTTATGAAAGTAGATGAATAAAACTGCTATAAATCTGTTAGCCACTATCAGGAAATATAATCAGCACATTATTTAAAACATTAAATAAATACTTTTGTTACAACTATACTTACTTTTAAAGGAAATGGGTAGGGAGAAATCCTATAGGACCAAATATAAACTACCTTATATCTGTGCCAAGGGACAAACTGGAAGGATGCCATTTCATCTCCAAGAAACAAGTTTTTTGACAGACAGTAAAAGTTATCTTCACAATCAATTTTGCTAACACAAATACATACTACTGCATTGCTTCGTATTCAAGAGTACATTTCTCTGTTACTCATCATTGTAAAATAAAGCCAGCAAAAGCAAAGTATTTTCTTAAAAAAATCAGAGCAGAATATGTAAATGATTTTTGCAACTAGTGGAGTATGTCAGTGAAAAATAATAATGTCGCAATATGGTGTTTCCAATCCTACAGGCACTTATACTGCCTCATCCTGCTTGTGGTCTTTTAGACCGTGGTCTTTTAGACTTATACTGCCTCATCCTGCTTCTGGCCATAATTAGAAGAGAATGTTAGAATATACTGTGTATATCTCTATCTTGATCCAGCATAACTCACATGTGTTTTATGTTGGTGACTCTCCTTAAGATTTCAGTTTTCAAAACAGTGAGGAGTTTCAGAAAGCGGTTTTCATCCGAGGTCAGTTTCTTTTGGAGCAAAATCATTGATCTTCTATGACACTTTCAGTTCTCCATTCTGATGTTCTATCAGAAATGTCGGCCACAAAGGACAATCACTAATATTCACAGGGTGCCAAGTGGGGAAGTCTGTTGTATTCTTAGACCTGCAGGGTTCTAAAGTCTTTTACAAAGGATTTTTTTTTTTGTAGAAAAGTAGGTAGGTCAGAAGGGGGGAGCGGGGAGAGAAGGAAGAGAACAGCTGTGTTGGATTACAAAGATTGATGACATATACATAACCTGAATCCATTCCTTAATACCAGGAAGGTAAGTTTCTTTCCATTTACGTAAGATAAGTGGATCTCTCCCTCTTTGCCATCCCCAAGCTCGATAAATTCCATAATTTAGGAACATGGAATTTAACATCACATTTGCATCTTTATTATATTTCTTTCCATAATTGTATTAATGTATGCTATGTAAAATGAATACAATGTTGGTCAATGATGGCAAAAAATTGGGAGGAATCTGATGCCACCTTTTTGGACTAATAAACTTTATTAAAACGCATAAGCTTTTGTGATCTGCAGCCCATGATAGAACCTACTACAATATTCCTTCTGATTGATGTATGCTGTAACTCGGGTGTCAAACTCATGCTGTCACGGCATCGTCATGTGACGTATCAGGAGTTTTTTCCATTTTACTAAACCGGGCATGGGTGTGGCCAGCACGTGACACATCCAGCCCATGGGCCCAGAGTTTGACAGCCCTGCTGTAACTGAAACCAAGCTGAGCTAAGGCTGGAAAAAACCAAATCATAGGAGTTAAAGAGCCCTCTAATTTCTTACTATATCAACACACACACAAATACCTCATATCCAGCTTTCTTCATACATTAGAGACAAATGTATCTCTACATTTGTCTCATAGGAGTTAAAGAGCCCTCTAATTTCTTACTATATCAACACACACACACACACATCTCATATCCAACCTTTTTCATACATTTCTGATGCATTTATTCATCTGGTCTCTCACTGTGCATCTTAGATATGCCCCCAAACCTGTATCTCTCATTCTTTCCGTTCAAGGCTGCACTGATATAATTCCTCTGGCTCAGTGATGGCAAATGTTTTTGGCTAAGCGAGTCAAGAATTCAGAAAATGCCTAATGTGACTCTGCCAGTGTGTCGCCCAAACAAAAGAAATAAAAAATATCCCCTCATCTAAGTCACCCTGAACTGCAGCACTTGGGGCAAAATTGAGAATGAGCGCTAGCATCACCGCTGCCACGTAAAAAGGACACGTTCCCCAAGGCAAGCGAGGAATTGCCCCTGTGGCCCAGTGCTCCCCAGGATCTGCTGCCTTTACCTTTACATTTACCTTCAGGAAGTGTTCACTTTTTCCTGACAGGCCCCTGCGGCCTACCTGAGGCTGCTCCAGATCACCCAGGGCCTTTGTTCTTGAAGTGGCTTTGGAGAATGCGCTCCTGCAACCTTTGCAACTTTTGAAAACTGCACACTGCACAATAAATGGGATGTGCTCTCATGCTCTCCAAAAATCGTGGGAGAACAGGGCATGCTTTCAAAAATAGTTGTTGTTGCATGTTGGTAAATGTTGTTGTGTTACTCAAAATGTTATGGTGTGTCACTATTGACATGCATGTCATAGGTTCACCATCACTGATCTGGTTTATACCATTCATACTTCTTCTTTTATGGGACAGAACAACTAGTAGAAGGCTGTTTCTTTCAGTTCCTAGTTCATGAGCAGTTAATCTGAATGTCAGATATTGCCTACGTATGATGCCCCAGGGACCAGAAGGGGTTAAGTCTTTACAGACATCCCATGTGACTGTATAAACCAATGAACTCCCTTATTGGACTCTTACCCACAAATCAATTGGATATCTTCCCTAATTCTTCCCATCTATCTCAGCAAGACAACAGTGAAGTTCTCTCCCTCTCAACATCTGAATCATACAGTTAGGGTAACAAATGCAACAGGACACCCTGTTCATTATTGTATATTTGTAAATAATAAAATAACTTTTTGAACCTGAAGCTGTATTGACTAAATAACTTCCTCATAGAACCGAATGAGCACGACCATCAATATATATCTGACACCGAAGTCAGAAAATGTGTTGACTATTAGCTATGGTTAGGATTTGAGAATTATTTGATCAGAAGTCCATCTCTATTTGCAGCTGAAATTAAAGTATAATTAAAAAGAGATTGGCTCTTTTGGATGTACTGGGAGAATGGCTTGACTCATGCAAGAAGGATCAAAGATTAATCCTTTGATACCTTCACAAATAGCTGATATAATTTCTATAACCATGGTGGAATTCCAAACATTTGTACCCTGCATGGACTTAAGAACAAGACAGTAGAATTAAACTAATTTAAATAAAGCTGATGCTTTATTTGTTGTCAGCATATACTTTGCAGCTATAATGAACCATATATCCTTGACAAAACAAACTTTATATTGGCAGGGCTTCATCTAAAAGTCACTATTGTTCAAAAAACACTTTCTGAAGAAACTGTTAAGGAAGTTACTATAATAGAGGTTACTTCTCTCTTTGATTTTATGAGAGAATCCATAAATTTCAGAGAAATTTCTAAAAAGTATAGGGCTTGAAATTTTTATTTTCAAATCATGAGCATGTGCCCTACAGCATCCTAGACATTCTTGGAAATATCTTTATGGGGGGGTGTATGTGTGTGTGTGATTTTCTATGCCCTCCTTTCTTCAGGAAATTAGGACATCTTACATGGAGACCTTCAATTTATCTCCACTTCCCCCCTGTAATGAGGGATGACCTGCCTAAAGGGACCTAATGTATTTCTTGATTGAATATGGACTTGAGGCTGGATATTGCCTGTCCTTAAATCCTTTAAGCATTTCACCAAACTGGCACTCTAGATATGCCTGGAGATTAGCACTTATGCCTGCCTCCTGTGAAAACCATTTCCATCTTGATTATATCTATATTAGCTGTCTTATTTTTTTTCCTCTTGGTGTATTTTCTTTTCTTGTAATTTTTATCTAAAAGCCACCCAGATTTATTATGGAGTTGGGGGTGGCCTAAAAGGGAAATAATATCTATCAAATTGAATTGGTAGGGAGCTAGCAGTGACAAAGAGAACTCCGTTGTAGATCAAGAGTTCAAGAAAGATTAAGTACCAGGACATAATAGTTTATAATTGGAATCAGTGCTATTAAATTGTATCTTTGGAAGGTTTTCAGCATCGGGAAATCTGGAAGACTTTATATGGGGTGTGTGTGTCTGCTGAAGGGTCGAAACGAGTCTAGATGGCGGCTATGATTACATGATTGGAACCACTTCCCTTTTTTATGTATGTTGTAAGAGAGCTTTGATTATATAGTCATGACTGCCATCGGTTTTTTTTAACCTGTTCCTGAAATGGGGGGAAAATATTTGGGGCATACTGAAATAATAAAATGTCATATATAATCACCTTTATAGATACTTCTCTTATGCAGTTAATTTGTTTACTGAATTGATAGGGTGTCTTTTTCCTAAACTTTCACCTGTGTTTCTTTCTCTGAAAAGAAATGTTTTATCCTATCTTCAAAATGACGGATGTTTGTCATTTTTACCATTCCTTTCCCTGTTCAACAACAACAAAAAAGGAAAAAGTGAATATGTGAAAAACTCTTGCACAATTCATCTTTGCAAAAATAAAAGGGCTCCTTTCTTTCTGTTTGTCTTGTCCTATCTGCCTTGGAAACCTGCTTCTCTTACAGCATCTCCCTGGATTCTTTCTAGCTTGCTTCCACATTTCTCTGAAGTAGCTGCTAATATACCGTTTTCTTTTCGTCCAGAGTGCCTTTGTCATTTGCCTTGATTGAGTTTCAGTGCATTTGACTAGAAAACATTGACGATTAGAGAGGGAAAAGAATTTTAATGCAAATATTAAAGAGGAATATGTTCAATTTGTAGTACATTGTAGATGCTGTGAGCTCTTTCATTCAACAGTGGGCTGTTTGCTTTAGCATAATTTGACGCTTAGAGTGCTGGAGGAAATGGGAATGTGGCTTTGGGTGGATTTTCAAAGCCTGTCACTTTTTGTCACCATCAAGAGAAACAAAAAGGCAAGAATGGACTGGGACAGTACTGCATCGTTTGCAATTGTAGACTTGATTTAAAATATGTTCCTTGGGATTACTTTGCTATCGTTGTTGGATTCCCTCTCCAAGCTTTGAACATGATGGAAGGAACAATCCATCAGGGAGTTCCCCCAATAGGCAGCAAAATATAGGCCTTTTATATTACATGGCAACTATGAGAGCATTGCTGCCTCAGAGATGACTCCATGCGTAGACAGAAAGCCACCATTTGAGGAAACAGGACCCTCAAAACTAGAAAGTCTGTTAGTATTCCCCCCCTCTTCATTTTTAAGAAATGAAATTAAGAAAAAGAAAGGTGGGTTCCCTGCTCTACTCCATGCCTGAAAATACTTACATCGACTTCTTGGAGGAGACCTTTGGGAGATGACATCTGTCTTTAATAGTTGTTTCCTGAGCAGTGCTACATCTAGTTCAGCCTTGTTTTTTGCTGTACTTTTTTTTAAAAACTGTTCTAAAAATTTGACCAATACGATAAAGAATCCTGTAAAATGCTGGCTATTAGTGAAATGCTGAAACCAGAAATATCTGATCTTTATGATCTCCCATCATTGATCATAAACATAAAAATAGTAACAAGACAACCTACATTCTGTCAGCTCAGAATGTAGATGGACTGGGCTCATTTATGTGCTAGTGTTCATCCAAGCAGCAGGGTCTCCATTTTTAAAGCCCAATTTGATTTTATTTAAAATAATTGTGGTTCAGTTCACTCAACAATTCAGTTGTGAGTTTGTACAGCAGAAGGCTCAAGCAAAGTACTTTGTTAATTCTAGATCAAAATATTTCAGACTTATTATAATCATATTCCGAGAGCATCTTGTTCTAGAATCTATGTTGTGACTCTGCATTCAGATTCAGATTTGTGTGTGAGTGTGTGTGTGTGAGAGAGAGAGAGCGAGAGAGATCCATTTTGATATTTTAAGGGTATTATTTTGCAGAAATTAAATTCAACACACAGCCCTTGCCAGCAATTGAAATGAAAGAGACCCATTCCACCAACCTTCAAAACAAACTGTGTTCCCATGGGAAGTATTTATTAGCATGTCTATTTCAGTAAACCGACATCAGACAAGGCAATAAAGTGATTTACATAGAATAATCTATTACTACTGCTTTTAGACAAAATGAGTTTATGGTGATTAATGGCTTTGCTGTAAAGATGAAAGTTGCTTGAATATGGTTGGCAATTTAAAAATCTTGTGATTTGCTTGCATTGTTTCCCTTTTTAATTAACTGAAGGAATAAAATAGATTATATTTTAATATAAGAAACAGGAAGCGGGTTTAAAAGAAAAACAACTTGGGAAGCCTGTTCTTCACTGACGAAATTCATTGGGTGACTTTGGACCAGACTCCGGTTCTTAGGTTGATGTATCTCATGAAATTGATGTGAAATAGAAATGAGGAAGAAATACGATATATGTGCTACTGGATCTCCTGAGAAGAAGTTGAAAACAACAACCCCAAACAATCTAATTAAAGAAGAAATACTAGACTGAAGACGTATGGAAGAAGTATTTGTAATTCACCGTGAATGCACTTTGCATTTCTCAAGTAGCAAGGATGTAAACATTCTTTGTGAGACTACTACATTGTATGCATAAAACTGGAAAGACTCTGATATGCCCACAGCAGAGGAATGGTTGAAGATGATTGAACTAGCATAGATGGCAAGATTAACTCGTCTGCATAGAGAAAGATGAATTATTACATTTATTAGTGACTGGAAAAAAACCCTACAGACTTTTTGCTGAAAAAAAAAGAAAGAAAAGAACTTGTGATTTATGGTTTTGAAAACTAGAAATGGTAACTTATGGAATTATGATGTAAACTTATAAATGCATTTATAAGATCAGAAGCATCTTTCTTTCTTTCTTTCTTTCTTTCTTTCTTTCTTTCTTTCTTTCT
>WNWU01000005.1:30152920-30210184 GCA_012654045.1 Ptyas mucosa | reverse complement strand
TCTTTCTTTCTTTCTTTCTTTCTTTCTTTCTTTCTTTCTTTCTTTCTTTCTTTCTTTCTTTCTTTCCTTTCCTTTCCTTTCCTTTCCTTTCCTTTCCTTTTCTTTTCTTTTCTTTCTTTCATCTAATTTTTATACCGCCCTTCTCTCAAAGGACTCAGGGCGGTGCACAGCCAAAAATAAAACAAACACATACATAAAATTTAAAAGCAATTTAAAAACATATTAAATAATTTGGTCCTGACATCATTAAAAAAACAGAAACAACCATTAAAATTAATGTTTAGGCCAGCCCAGCTTGTTGGAACAATAACGTCTTGAGGGCACGGCGAAAGGTCAGGGGTCCTCCGTATCTCCGGGGCAATTCATTCCAGAGGGCAGGTGCCCCCACAGAGAAGGCTCTCCCCCTGGGGGTCGCCAGTCGACATTGTTTGACCGACGGCACCCTGAGGTATCCTTCTCTGTTGGAGTGTATTGGCCGGTGGGAGGCTATTGGTAGCAGATGATCTCGTAAGTACCCAGGTCCTAAGCCATGGAGCGCTCTAAAGATGGTAACCAACACCTTGAATCGCACCCGGAAGACCACCGGGTGCGATATAACATTTTTATCTTTCTTTCTGACTTATGGTCTAGTCTTCCTCAAGTCTCTCAGAACACACATTTGGGAATACTGAAAGACTTGAATAGCATCAGGAAAATTGATTTTATTTGAAGAAAGTGTTAATTTATACCCTCACCCCACTCTTGCAAGATGATTTTTTAAATTTTTTGTTAGATTTAGGTCCTGCCTTTTGCCCAAGCACTCAAAGTTTTGCACTTAACACTCTCTTCTTTTATTTTCATTTTGTAAAATATGTGGAGCTGAGACGGTGTGATTGCTGAAGGTGGAAGAATAACTATACAAAGAGAGCTAGCATGTCTGGTATTTTAAAATACAATTGTACTGGAGAGCATATAGATGAAAGTAATACAGGAAATGAGAGAAGAATTACTTCCTTTCTTTTGAAGGGTGATTACAGAAGACTAAGTCCTATGGTGAGATGGAATAGTAAAAGTAACAATTCTCTAAAACGTTTTAGCAAATGTTATCTGTTTTCAAGTTGAACTAAATGGCGGCACTGGAGAGTGATTTACTGAACTTTGACATAACGGGATCATATATGATGCATTAAAATTGTTCTGATGCTGATACAACTGTTATCCATGTAGTATTTAACATTTCTGCTTAGTAGGAAAAAATTCCTTTTGCTACAAAAATGCATTCCTATCCTGTCAGGTTGCACTTACTAGAAGAAAGACGTTTAGATCCCCTATGACACCTCTCAGGAAACAGGGTTTTTAAAATAAAAATGGGAGAAGTAAATACAGTTTCACTAAAAAATTCAAACTTTTCTACAGGCTGTTCCTCATTGAAAGATAAATAAAACCATGTCTGTTACAATGTTAGGTGAAATGTGAAAATAATGTAATTTTACTTGTATGGCTTAAACCAGTGGTGAAATGTAAAATTTCATTTGTAGAATTAAGCATTTGTAGAAAAAATGCTTTTAAACATTTAAAAAAAACCAAACCTCTGATGATTGCATGGCTCAGCTGGGCATGGGGGAGGGGGCAGGGATTTCTGCTACCAGTTCACCGAACCACCCACCGTCATCGCTACTGGATCGGGTGATCCGGTCTAAACTGGGAGCATTTCACTCCTAGAATATATATTCTTTTTTTCTTCAGCTGGATATTTTCCTACATAAACCAAGTTTCTCAACTTGCAGTCATAGCGCAGTGAAATCACATTCACTATCCTAGGCTTTTTCAGACAGTAAGCAAGCATTTTGCTGCCTATTGGGAGACTAATATAGATCTATTTCAGACTGATTGGTCCTCATACTTAGCCTCTACAGGGAGGGAACATATGGTAAGGGTGTGGCTAACTGATGAACCTGGGCGGGGATGAACCTGGGGGGGGGGGAAACAATATTCTAGAACACTGTTATGACTAAGTTCTACAGGTAGTCCTTGACTTACGACCACAATTGCGCCCAAAATTGGTGTTGTTAAATGAAGCATTTGTTAAGTGAGTTTTGCCCCATTTTATGACTTTTCTTGCCACAATGGTTACATGAATCACTGCAACCCGGTTGTTAAGTGAATCTGGCTTCCCCATTGACTTGTGAGAAGGTCACAAAAGATGATCACGTGACCTTGGGACACAGCAACAGCCATAAATATGAACCTGGTGCCAAACATCTGAATTTTGATCACATGATCGTGGGAAGCTGCAAAGGTCATAAGTGTGAAAAACGGTCATAAATCACATTTTTCACTGCTGTCGTAACTTTGAATGGTCACTAAATGAACTGCTGTAAGTTGAGGACTACCTGTACTGCATGGCCACCAAGGTACCTAGAACAATGAGTCTATCAGACACAACAAACTGGGCTTGAACAAGAGAAATTGTCTCCTGAGGTAGAGCTCATGTATCCTGTTGGTTTGAATGCCAATCCTCTAAAAAGCTCGTTATTCATTAGGTGTGAGGATTAGTTTTAGAAATATTTCCAACAGCTTTTGTCAACCACGCCAGCCACACTCCTAATGTGTTGACTCCAAGCACTATCAACCAGCGTAAACACTCTCTTCATTCTGAATCAAACTGCAGGATTGAGTTAACCTTGAATAACGGATGTTCTTCTCTCTGTATAAAACAATCCTTATTTACTTCTAAAAGGAAAAATAACTTAATTCATGTCCCCAGGCTTTGGATTGGGATGTGCTGATCTCACACTGCTATGCAATAAGCACAGCAATATTGAATTCTTTGGATGTTGTAAACCAAGCCTTCTCTCAGCTAGCAGAGCAGTGAACTGGAATGATGGGAGGTACCCATATTGAGAATGGCTGCTTTAGACAAAGGAAAATTGTTGCAGAGATGGAGAACAAAAGAGCACTGCAGAACTATTTTAACTCCTGGCGATAAATAAGCACAAAATTGAATGTATTTAGGTCATGACGATTAAGAAGAAATCACGATATTTATGTCTTTGTCTGTTAACATAATATGACAATGATCTGAAACCTTGGAAAATAAATCTAGTTAATACATGATAAAAGCATCAGCTATGAAGCAAAATAATTTTCTCATTCCATCTACTGTTTTAAAACATCCAGGTTGGGTAATTCGTTTTATATTTTTGTAAGGCAAAAGCAGATTATACATCTTGAGTACTTTTATACACATTTTTAAGTGTGTAAAATGAATGCAAAATTTGAATTTGCCTCTTCAAATCTCCACAATACAGTTTTGTATTATGGACATTTCAAGAGGCAATTTCAAATTTTGCATTCATTTTACACACTTAAAATATATATAAAAGTACTCAAGATGTATAACCTGCTTTTGTATATATTGTTATTTGGTGTTCTTCATTAGCAAAAAAGGAAATTTGTAAGTTCAATATGAACCAGTTTAGTATAGGGATAAAAGCATCAGGCTAGAAACTGGGAGACTGTAAATTTTAATCCTGCCTCAGGCACAAAGCCAGCTAAATTACCTTTAACCAGTCAATCAACATGTCAAACCATTTCTGTAAAACCTTGCCAAGAAAACTGCAAGGACTTGTCCAGCAGTCTCTAAAAATTGGACATGATTGAATGAAATAAAAAAAAAAGTTCAGTTCAATACATCCTTCAAAAACATTTTATTGTGAACATAATCTATTTTAGATTATTCCCAATCTGGTCCCCTGACGATGCCTGGGATGCCAGCTCCCATAAACTCCAGATGGCATAATAAACAGTCTTCTAGAGGGCACCAAATACTGTGGAACTCTCCCCTAACTTACGGCTAAAATTTTACATCTCATTAAATGGATAATCGTGTTTTCCAGCAATCAACCCTGATTTCATTAAGCATAAAATACATGGAATAAGATACAGAAGCATGTTAGTTAATGGCAATTAATTGGCAGTAGCTGTGCATTTTTAGAACAAACTGGTGTATCAGAGTGGCATGCCAAATGCAAGGACAAAGCTAATAAATAAACATCAATATTATTTCATGCCTTTAATGGGAATGACATATTCTGCTTCAATGATATCCAAGTCAGGATGACTTCACAAATCTTTAGTTTAAATAAGAGTTTACTTAAACAAAATTGCTAAAAAAAGGTAATTTGTCCTTCATAACAACATGTTTCACAAAGGGAGGGAGGGAGGAAGGAAAGAAGGAAGGATTACAAGTTTTAAATATAAACAGAGAACCAAGAGAATAAGCTGCAATTCTGAAAAAATTGTTTCTGAAGTTATGAGCTTGTTTCTCACACTGAACACATATCTTGCGGTGCAATGTAACTCCATCAGATATTATGAAGCTGCATACAATTGTAAATCTATGAAGAGGAAAATTCAGGGGAAGAAGGAAAGAGATGGCAAATGGAAACTTTGGGGCAAAAACAGTTCAAGGGCTAACAGCTAGAAGTAGCAATTTGGAATAAAGCAAGAATGCTGCGTATAAGAATCAATTCATGTTGTTAGCCAGATCCTTTTCTCTACCTAGAACACAATTATTTTCTAGTAGGCAGTTTCCAGTAGAGTGGTATTCAATGACAGTGTGTGAAGACAAGGGTTGGCACTGTGACATTCATGGGACCTTCTCTTGACACTGCCAAGCTTGCTGTCCCACCTAAAAAGCATCTTGCCAAAGTTTGCAGAGCATTCTCTAAAAATAGAAACAACAGTTTCAAAGACTTGTCTAGAAGTGTGTCTACCAACTCAGGAAAAAAAGGCAAAATAGTGGAGGTTGTAAGAAAGCATTCTAGAGAGCTTTTTCTAGAAAACCTTCCTTCCTTCCTTCCTTCCCCCTTTCTTTCTTCTTTCTTCCCTGTTTGCTAAAGATGCTTTTTAACTAATTCCCTTCATGGTGTCCCTTTTGTAAACATAGAAGCCTTCCCATGAAAGCTCTTTTGTGAAAGTGCCTATATATTTTTAAGCATTGGAATGTTTTACCAACCAAAAAAAAAGAGGGCCTATGAAAAGGAATTGCATTGTTGAGCACCAATGTTTGCCCAGAGTTGAAGATGGCAGCAACACTTAAAACAACCCTGATGGATCAGGCCAAGGTTTGTCTAACTCAGCATTCTTTGTGGCTGAGTGGCCAACTAGAGAAGTGCAAATATTGGGCTTAGACCCAATAAGTGTATATTTGATTTTTTTGAAACACATGCAACACTTAGTATTTAATTATCCTTAGCGTAGCTTTTACTTTAAAGCCAATTCACTCACTTGGAGAGATGTTCTGGGAGCATTTCATATTTTTTAAAAATTTTCCACTTTGAATCATTTTGTAACGATACAAACTTGGCCACCTTGGATTTCAGAACTATTATCAATAAATTGAAGCATACCAACCCTAACAAGTCTTTGGAGGATTCCATTTCATACATCAAACAATCCATCTATTAATCTACTCTGATTCTTGTTTCTGAGATGCACAAAATCTCCTTCATACATATGGCTTGGGGAGGCTGCTTTAGAGTGTTGTGTTTTCTATTTATAAAGCCATACTAGCAATGTTATGGCTCTTCAGCAGGCTTTATTTAGGAGAGGATAAAAAAGTTGCATGTTCTGGATTATGTCATAATTTGTTTTTTTGTGTCAAGAGCCACAGACACAAGGACAATTAGTGCTAATAATGAAGTGCCTTTTCCACAGGACAGACATATTTATATAACTTTATAGTCAAAAGGAAGAATTTGTGTAAGTTTTTCCACTGTATTAAATGCTGGTTGAGTCAAGAGAAGATCCAGTACAATTGCATCAGTGGTCTAAAAGCTAAATCATGCATTGAATAAATTCACCTTCCCTCATGGATCTTGTTTAAAAACATTTATGGCTATTTCTTCTATATACTTTTCAACCCATTTTTTTCTTCTTTTCCAGTTGGTGACATTTTGAATATGAGACATGTTACAATCATGTTACCAGAGTAAAGGCAGGAAATGTTGACCTGTGATCAAATGTTATGTAGCTAACATGACATTAGGACAAAATTCATTCTGAGGAAGGGCAAACAGCAAAGTTTTGTTGAAGAATTTACTTTTCAGGCAATATAAAAAGTTTCACTATTCATTTATAGCCCTCTCTTTCTACAAATGAAAGGAAGAAGTTAGCACCTAATACTAGGAATGAATATTTTTAGAAAAGCTTTTAATTATACCATGTGACTGCATTTATGATGGTGTGAAACCAAGTTTGTTGCTATTATTACATCTCTTTTGTTGCAATCACAGCTTAGCTTTAAAGCTTTGAAAGACGTTTCCATCCCTGTCATAGGACACATCAAGAAGAGGTGCTTAATCTGAAATACACCTTATTTTGGGAAGATGATGCGGGATAGTATTAAATATTAAATAAAATATTGCCAACAAGTATTTGTAAATCTGTTTCACCTTCCAAATATAACTCTCCTTCTGTGTTTCCAAATGTTACACATATTGAATCTAGTTATCCATTAGCTTTGAACCATCTGATTACAAAAAAAATCACCATATCCAAATTAATATTTGGAAAATAGATGACAGGACAGCTCAATCATCTCACTCAGGGCAATTTGTAAACCTCTCAAATGAAATATTTGAGAAAATATTTCTAAATATTCAACTAGTATTTTTTGCTTATTTTAACTCATAACCCCATTTTTTAAAATGCCTTTTAATAATGAGCAAGAAATCTTCAAAATTCTTCTGTTCTATTGTGCAAAATATTTTGTCTGCTTGAGTAAAAATCACTGAGTTATTAATAAAAAATTAAAAAAGATTAATTCAGTAGTCCACATTTTGGCTGAGGTAAAACCATGTGCATTTATTTCAACTGCATTTTAGAATTAGTTAAGCATAAAATTAAATATGTTGACTGTAATAAATTCAGTCATACAAGTGCAAGTCTCCAACTATAATGTATTCATGGCAAGATTATTAAAAAAGGTACCAGTAAATCATAAGACGGAGCATGTCCATTTGATCTTTATTGAAGTATACAGAAGGTTCTCTTTAGAAATCAAATATGAGAATGGAGATATGGCCAAACGTAAAATCTATCAAATTCAGTGAAAACTGTCTGACTTTAAATAGTAGCTGTAAGAATGACCAATATATATTCTGTTACAACTGCCCTCACTCTACAAGTAAAAAAAAAATAATAAACATTCAGTAAACATTCTTTCCTAAGGTAGCTTCCCTTATATAACAGTGATTTATCCATTCTTGTATACATAACTTTTAAACATACCAATCAGTGGTTCTCACAATTGGAAAATAAAAGCACAAAAAAGTTTACACTCTTGTACAGGTAAATAAAAGATCATCTTGAATTAAACTGTATATCCTGAAGGGCATATTAGAGTTTCAATTTCTTTACCTATTACATAATTAGCTTCTTAGATACAAATATTGACATATTTGGCTTGTGCTTCAAAGCCTTGTGTGTCTATCAAGTCCATGTCAACATAGCTCATAATTTGAAGTCACTTGGGAGGTCTTTACTGCTGCTTGGTTTGACTTGCTCGTGCAAGAGAGTGTCCTCAATACTAGTCATGGCACTGCATCTCTCGTCAGGATCATCCACATCGGGATCCAAGCCTTCAGGGCAGGGGAGTTTCTGAAGCTCTTCCCGCAGCTGAGCTGTGTGACGCTGTGCAAAGAAACATAGATAGGAAAGGTTCCCTTTCACAGCAGTTTTGAGTTTGAGACCCCGTTACAGTAAAACCATTATACATTTCCATATGGTGATAATAGCCAAGACTGGTTTGTTATTTGCCTGCTAAAATTACAGACAAGCAGAAGTTGTATAGAAATGAATAGAAACCAGTCCCACTGAGCTGGGTGGGATTTATTTCTCAGGACTGTATTAAAAGAAAATAATACGGAGAGTGATTTATCTCACAAACCAAGAGGCAGACCTTAAAGAAATTTACTGTAGCCACCTTCTGCTGGTGGGGTCTAGGAGAAAAGCCTTTTACTCCCGCCCTTTGGAATCTTACCATCATGGTAAAATCCACCCCCACCCTCCTGGCCTTCCAGAAGGGCCTCAAAACTGGCTCTTCTGGTTGGCTTGGAGTCCCGAAGGGAGGCACGCTCCATGGCTGAGGTGGTTGGTGGAATAATCATACCACTATACTGTTTGTGCTCTTGGTTTTCAGTCTTGGTCTAATTCTTGTTAATTTTTAAATATTTTTTATATTTACGATTGTATTGTATTTTAAGCTGCCCAGAGTTGCTTTAGATAGTGAGATAGGCAGCGTGTAAATTTAAACAAACAAATTGTACATTCTAATGCTATTTATTGATGTCATTTGATACCGTACTTTAAAGATTGCTTGGATATAGATACGCCATCTTTTATAAGACCTTTCTAATTTTCTTAACTTTTAGCATTCCTAGGAATGGAACATTGTACATTCAAACAGATGTAAGTGCAGGATCAAGAGAAAAATTGGTTAACTTACTGTACCTGTAACTGAAGTTATTCAAGCATTTATGAGTGAATTCACATTTATGGGTTATATGCTTATGCAAAACCAAATGGAATTTTCTAGAATTTATGGGAAACACCATCCCATGCACTGTACACATGACTAGGCACAGCTTCCAAGAAGTCCCTTCAGTTCCTGAGACTCAAAATGGTGGCTTCTGAGAAGAATTACAGCTGTACTTAAGTAACCATTCTTCTCCATCATACTATTGGTAAGTTATTACATGAAAGGGGATCTACTTCGCCTAACTGGAAAAAAAAGAACTACATTTCTAAAGACTCATGTCTGTGGAGCAGAGGTGCAGACAAGTTTATACTGTTCGATAAAATAAAAAAAATCTGGGGCGAAGTAGCTGCCCTACATATGTCAGAAAATAAATTCCACACAGAAAGGCCAAACATATGGATTAATTCTTATAAGGTGATCATGGTTCTGAAGAGGGCAGTGCTGCTCAGGTAATGCATAACTAGTGGGCTGCTGCAACTATCTACTTGGAAAACACTGATAAAAAAAGACCTAACTCCAGGATGGGCCTTGAAAAATTGGAAATGTGTGTGTGACACTGGAATGAAAGTAGAAAGCAGGAATTAAAAAAAAAAAGTAATGACTTGTTATGGGATACAGAAACAAAAGTTCAAGAACAAAGGGATATTTGGGTGAAGAATTACTTCGTTCTTGAAAAGTGAAGGCAGGTTCTCTTGTCCAGCAAGCCAAAATTACTCCTACTAAAAATACCATTTTCCATAAAAGGAAGTGATTGTTATTTTAAAATGCTTCAACATTAGTGTGGGGAGAACCAGGAAAATTCCAAATATGGGGCTGGATTAGAAGTGGGCAAATCAAATGAAATCTTTTATGTTTTGCAATAGGATAGGAAGGAGGAAGGCAGGAAAGTAAAGGAAGAAATGGATACAAGGTTGGTCTTTGTGGAGGAAAAAATGAAGCTTCTAAGATTTTGTCCAATTTTCTAAGGTTTCACTAATCCTTGAAGAATGAAGGCTAAATCCAGGAAGGTGACTGAACAAGTAGAAACAGATTGCATCTTAAAACCGTTTATGAGCAGAATGGACAGTAAATAAATTAAAATATATTCACACTAAATAAAATAGAACAAGATGGAAAGAATGAAGAATTTAGAAGAACCAACATGGTCCAAGAATTAATATAAAATCACTGTTGGGCAAACATATATTGAAGGAATTCAGTGACAACTGTGCCTACGCATCTCTCTCTCCCCCAAGAAATTATGTTAACTCCAGCAGATTCTGAATGAACTCCAGGCAGACATATTACCCATGTCTGTGAATTCAACAATCATGAAGAAGAATTTTATTAATCTGATAAATACATTTTTAGTTTATTTCATGTGTTATATTTCAGCAGTTGTGATGAATAAAAGAATTGTGCAGTTTAGAATTAAAGTTTATATTTTAGACAAGCTTGGAGAATATTACACATCTGCAAATGCCCTATTACTTGTACTTTTGGGTACAAGTAAGCAAAGTTGGATTAATTAACCCTAAAAATTACATCTTGAACTGTAGGATGATTCAGGAATGCAGGCATTTCACTTGATTTTTGCTACCTCCAGCTAAATATGTGAAATGACATTGAAAATCATTGGGTTTTAAGTGACATTCAACTTCAAATTATTACTTGGTTTAAAAGAATCAAAGCAAGAAATCTGCATGTATGAATAATAAAAGGGTCATGTCTTTAAGATAACTTGTTTCATCCACATGTTCAGAATGCATAAAGAAAGGAATTGCAAGAATTATGATATTTTGTTTCACCTGACTTTGGTGGGGGGCAATCTAATGGGAAATATTGTAGAAGATGTAACACATATTTCAAAAGAGCCCAGGTGGCACAGTGATTAGAGTGCAGTACTGCAGCTACTTCAGTTGACTGCTAGTTCAGCAGATCAGCGGATGAAATCTCATTGGCTCAAGGTTGACTCAGCCTTCCATCCTTCTGAGGTGGGTAAAATGAGGACCCAGATTGTTGGGGGCAATATGCTATTTAGTATACTGTCTTTGATGTAAGCCGCCTAGAGTCCTCGGAGAGTGGGCGGCATAGAAATATGACTAATAAAATAAATAAATAAAATATAAATGTTAAGAAAGTGTTTATTAAAACTTACATACTATGCCCAAAATGTGATTATGCTAAAAGCAATAGAACTCAATTTCCCTTCCTATTTCTCCATAATATTTAGTCAGGGAAATGTGAGACACCAAAACACTACAGGTTTCCATGGCTTCTGTTAGCATGGGTAGAAAAACATATCCTATTGATCTTCAGCATTATTAATCACTATTGGGAGACAGGAAAAGGAAACATAGAGCTGCTTTAAGACTATAGTAGCCAATTCCACCCATAAAGATAAATGACAGGAACATCTTGAATAGAGAAAGATCTGGTTTAGAGAAGGGTTGTGCAATTTAACTGATATTTTACAATGTTTTCCAAACCAAAAGGAAGAAGAAAAAAGACAGTAAAAACAATTCAATCTCACAACAGTTTTAGTATGCATAAGGTCTAATTTTTAAGGAACTTCCTACTTTAATATATTCATTCATTCATTCACTCACTCACTCACTCTTGGTGAAGATAGCCACGAATGCATATGATTTTAGTTTCTTACCTTTAGAGCTGCAGCGTGATGAGACATAGTTCTGCCTACCCGTTTATCGCTGCTGTACTGTTGTATATCTGCTATCCACTCCTCACACTGAGCCATTATCTCTATCCTCTTCAAGTAGAAGTGTTTATGTATAACCTATAAAAAAAAATAGGAGCAGAAATAAGAGTTAGCTATTAATGTATAGTTTTGAATTATCAAAGTGTTTAATATATACAGATCTAATATATCTACGTGTCCATCCTATGCATTAAGAGCAATTACAGCTTCACAATGCTTCTGATGTTCATGAACATGGAAGGAACTGCTTCATTTCGTAAGTTCATCAGGCAAATGCAATGGGAAAAGATATGGCTGCTTTAAAGCACTGCTGATAGACTCTATGTTTGTGATGAGAAATGTTTTTTGATATAAACAACTATCTAAATAGGAAATTAGTTAAGAGCTCTTTAACAATCTTGAGAATGGAATTAAATAATTACATTGGTTTAACTAATTGGTTTGAATAATTTCATTAGAAATGCAATGACTGATATGAAATTATCTTTCTATTATTGTTCTATTATTTTTATTTTTGTTAGTGTTTGTATTTGGTTTTAATTCTGTTATTCACCCAATCTGATAGTTGGATGGTCATATATAATAATTAAATAAATAAGTAAATAAAGAAACCCAAATATAACTCCTATGGGCTTTAAGTACAGTTGAAGTCATTCATGGTTTAAAAACAGCCTCTCTGAATATTATTTACGATTAAGATTACAAAAAATATAAGAAAATTTGCTAAGAAAATGGGAAGGTTTAGGAATATGTAGTTTTGTGGTACAATTCTCAAGCCTTAAATACAATTGAAGGAATGCAGACACTCTATGCACTGATCTATTTATGTTTCTATTAGGTTAATTTAATGCTAATATTGGACAAATTTCATTCGAAGGGACCAAAAACCATTAGGTTTTTGCAGTAAAATATGCCAATAGATACATCTATTAACTGCACGCAATACTTTAGAAAATTTTGCAAGAAACACTTGGCAATAGTGCCTACTGTATATACTACCAAAAATCACAAGTCGTTAACTAAGCACTAATGTATTAAAATAGTGGGGGTAATATGACCGATGGACGATGAGAGATAGACACATATATAATTTTAAACAAGGCCAGGGCTATGCATGATTTATTTTGGCTCCAAATGGAAGCTTGCAAGGTCACTTCCAAATTTGGCAGTAAGTAAAGAAATGTACAGATAATAAGAGGAGAACAGGAGCCAACTATGTATTTCATTAGAATTGTCTTAAACATTTCATGGCCTTAAAAAATAGAAGCTAGTGGTCTGGCTTGTTTTCATTGTATTTTAAGTATCAAAGCCCTTTTCTGTGCAATGTTCAGCTCACCATTGTTTTAATTATAAATCAGTAATTCAGTTTCTACTGCCAACTTCTACAATTGCAAATGCTTTAGGAATGCTACTCTCAACAAAGCAAGTATAGTGCAGGGAAAAGTCAAGGAAGCAAAGGATTTAATTCTTACTTTGTTTAGGATTTAATTCTTACGTTGTTTAGCAAAACATAATTGGCCATCTAATCTCAAAAAACAAGATATTCCTATTGCTTTCTTTGAATATATTGTTTCTTTAGGATGTCCTCTAAACTCATATGCATAATTTGATGTGGAACATTGAGCAATCAAATAAAATGAAAAAAAAATAGTGTTCTTAATTTAAAATATGTTTTTTCCATAAGATGATTGTTTTAAAAAGTAATGTTACATTTGAAGGAAGAAATATTACATCTTTGATTCTATTTTTTAAATATACATGTTTTTCAATTGTACAAATAAAGTCATTGCAGAAATTATATAAATTGCTGGCAATGATATAATTTATTTATTTAGATTTAGGTGTTGCCTGACTGCAAAATGACTCTGGGCACCTCACAATATAAAAACAAGTAACAATATGAAAAATAAAAATATGTAATACATGTAAGTAAACAAAAATGAATCCATCCAAAGGATACACTATACACACATATACACACAGATCCCTACTTGCCATCCATCCAAAGAATACACTATATATACAAATATTTACAAGCTGAGGATTCCACATCTACCCATCCCCAAGCCCTGGGAGGATAGCTAGTTCTTTAAAACAGATATTTATGAATAATTGGCATCCCCACAATTAATTATATTAAAATGAGGTTTCACTTTATATAATAAAAATTTGCAGAACTATTTTTAGTACTTTTCTTTGTGAACAATTACTCTTGTAGGAAAAATGGAAGAGGTGTGTATTACTATGAAAAATAAGAGTTTTAGTAAATTCACACCTCAATGTACAGGTAATTCTCAATGTAAAAATCATTCAAAATTATGACGGTGCTAAGCAAAAGAATTTACAAACCAGCCTGAAACACCCCAGAGACACAGCAGCAGCCCTCCCACCCTCCATCCTGCCCCAATGGGTCTCTACAGGTTTTGAGTCTACTTCTTGTCCTGTTAGGTTCCCATAGGTCTTGGGTCTATTCCAGTGGTGGGTTTCAAATTTTTTTTACTACTGGTTCTGTGGGCGTGGCTTGGTGGGTGTGGTATGGCTTGGTGGGTGTGGCTTTGTGGGCGTGGCAGGGGAAAGATACTGTAAAATCTCCATTCTCTCCCCAATCCATGGGAAGGTTATTGCAAAATCCCCATTTCCTCCCGATCAGCTGGGACTTGGGAGGTGAATTTTTACTACCGGTTCTCCGAACTACTCAAAATTTCCGCTACTGGATCTCCAGAACTGGTCAGAACCTGCTGAAACCCACATCTAGTCTACTCCCCACCCTGCTGAGTGAATGAATACTACTGCTTGAGGAACAAGAAAAGTATGACTGGTAGGCTTAGCAAAAGGCATCTAGTTGAGCAGTGCGTGAGAAATGGAATGATGGCTTCTTAATCTATATGCCTTACCTCCATGATAAACATGTATTTTAGGTCATAACTTTAGCTAGCTTACATTATGGTGCAATAGAAGACCATTAGATTTACAACAGTTAGATCGTCTAGTAAACCACAAACACAAACCTCTTTAAAACATGGGGAAGGATTTCTGATTTGTTCAAGCATTGCCCATTTAACTGTTGCTTGCCGTATATTTCCATCATATTCTCTGGAACTCTGTGTGCCACTTGGAGTCCCTCTAGATCTTTCGTAGCCTGGTTCATTGAAATAGGGCTCTGCAACTAAAATGAGCGATTGCACAGAGACCAGTACCTATAGAAAGAAAAGTTTTTATGTAGGCCAACATTAGAATTAATGAAAACATAAAAATGACTGAAACTTTCCATTAACATTGCCCCTTTGCAGGATTGCAGAATCGATTCATGTTAAGAAAATGATACTCTGCTCAGTTTAAGTGCTTATATGCTATCGTAACACCTTAAAAAGTGATAGTGTGCCTTTAAAATGTTTTTAAAAGGCTCACAAAACGGTTCTGTTCATGGGAGGAGCATTTTGCTTGTGTTTTTGCCACTTTTTTCTTGTCAATATAGATCCATTTCCATTTTGTTTCTTAACATTAAACAATTAAACGATTAAATATTTTGTGTTACAATTCAGTAAATGTTTTCTTGTTCATCCACAGGCTTTTCCATATGCTGTTTGATAACCTACTACAAACCATGGCTAAATATGTTTATGGTGAACCCCAGTAACATGCATTTTGTAATAGAACACTAAGATTTAACCATCTTATTGTAAACACCCTGCTTACCAGTTTGATTTCAAGGCATCTGGGGCTAGACACAATGATGGAAAAATGAAAATATTCATGCAGTAATGTACTTGCTTTCTGACATTAGGCGAAAATGTTCTTCATGATGTATTGCAACATCATGAAGAAATTGCATCATGAAGCACTAATGAAGAAAAAGTTACATACTTGTAAAAAGCTCGATGTCTGGGGATTCCACTTCTCTTCTGGTCTTCCATGCCAGGTATTGAGTATACTTAAACAAACCTGAAAATAAAAGATTTTGAACCATTTAGGCTTCATAAATGCTATCACAAGCTTCTCTCCTCTCCAAAGTTGATGAGTGCTGTGTAATTTAAGAAACAGTAAAGTGTCTTCCTCTGTCCTCAAGGGTGACTGGTATATTAGAAAACCCACCATCATAGTCTTCTACTGAAATAAACTCTGATGTTATACACTGAATTCAGAAATACAGTCAATATACAGAGACTGGTTTCTACTTACTGGTGGATCTGAATATGTAAATATACATAAACCTTAATAATATTTTATGGGACCCCGCCAGGCAATGGTATTTTATTTTACACAAAGCAAATTGTGATCTTAGTATATTTTTCATCCTACTAAATTAAAACTGTAGATGCCAACTTCACCAAGGATGACCAGAAGATTTGCTTCAATCACACTGGTCTCCAATGAGTTTAACAAACCATTTACCTTGCCATCATTGTATAGGTTGGGATTGAATCTCACGCTGTGTCCTCCAGTTGTTTCCAGGTTGACAAGTGGAGGTGAGTTAGGATAGTCTTGTGGAAAATACACATCAAATTCAAAACAGCCATTTGCATAAGGTGTGTCTGCTGGGCCAGTTATCAAAACCTTTTGAAAAAGTTAAATTCAGTTATACTTACGAATCAAAGGAAACCAGATATAATTTGCCACAGAAATTACAACTGGTTAATTAGCTAATTTATTTTTTCATTTCATTTTCATTTCATTTTATTTTTTTAAGCAATAGTCTTTGCCTAAATTTACCTTTACTCTTACTTCTGAATGGCTGTTTGGCTTCTTTCTCCCAAATAGATGGGCACAGCTTCTTTTATCTGCAGCTAATGATATTCCCTAGAGTTTTCTGGTTTTTTATTTCAATGACTTGTCTCTGTTTCCTTTTTGCTCTTCTGTCATCTTTCCATTCATAAAACTAAAACAAATTTAGGAGACAGCTTCTGGCAAGCCTGTTCCCATAAGAACTTAAAAACTAGACCTGAAAAGCCTTGGTAGTACAGTGGTCTAAAGCACCCTGTTATTAACACCAGCTGCCTGCAATTATTGCAGGTTCGAATCTTACCAGGCTCAAGGTTGACTCAGACTTCCATCCTTTCTAAGGTAGGTAAATTGAGGACCCAGTTTGTGGGGGCAATAAGCTGACTTTGTATAAATATACAAAAGTATGAAGGCTATTGCTTAGCGCATTGTAAGCCACCCTGAGTCTCCGGAGAAGGGCGGCATATAAATCAAATTAAAAAAAAAGTGAACTAACTGAACTATCAAATTCTATCAGGTGGGAAAGAGATGTATAGAAATAGTGACCTAAATTGCCCCTTGCCACTTCCAGGGTCCAATGAATTCCACAAAATAAGTATCAATATTACTTAACTAGCATAATGGATATAAGTCTGGCTTTACCTTCATGATATCTAGTCTCTCCTCATCACAGCGAACAAAAACACTGGATGATGAAGAAAGTGGCAGTGATGTAGAAAGCGTTACAGCTTCTTGAGCAAGACGTCGGGCTCTAGCAGCACTGTTTGCATCAGTGGCATTTTTCACCTGAGACATGTAGTGGTAATTTACTTTAAACACAAGTTTCCCATCATCATCTTCAGAAACCATCTCAAAAGTATCTAAAAATAAAAAGCGTTACATTCTTACTTAGGAGAGCAAAACTATATTTTAACTGGATAAAATAATTAAATTTAATAAAAACAAATCAGTAAATAAAAATATATTCACAATTTTAAAAGATTAAAATGTCAGTCCAAATTCCCTGAGTTCATATCTACACTCTGCTTATTGTGTAATTTAAAACTGTGAAGTTATTCTACCTCTGTATTCTTCCAGAACACAACAGTAATGATACGATAATAATAATTATAGGAGAAGGTGAGTTAAGTTTAAGAACAAGGATAGCTCCCCTGGTTTAGGGCAAGAGACTCCTTAGTTCAGCACTTTTCTCACAGTGTCCAATCTGATGCCTATTGGTGTTCACAAGCAGGAAATAAAGACATACTCCTCTCTTTTAAGTGTTAACTGTGCTAGTTTTTCCTTAACATATTCTCCCTTTTCCCTCCAAAGTAGAATGAAACAAGTGTCCAACACTACTATTTGCCATCAATTCTCTCTCTCTCTCTCTCTCTCTCTCTCTCTCTCTGTGTGTGTGTGTGTGTATGTGTCTGTCTGTCTGTCTCACACATATACGCTTTATATGGCTGCCTATCCTATATACATGACTCTGGGCAGCTAATAATTTAAAAAAATAGAAAACAAAGTAAAACAAAATCAGTGATCAAAAACATAAATAATGCAAAAAGCATAAAATAGCAAACTACGATATTGTTTCTGCCCCACTAACATTTATGCTTGAAAACGCTTCATATCTGCATAATGTTACTTTTCTTGCTTATTTTAAATTTATTTGTCAAAGTTGCATTTCCCTTGAAAGTTTTGCTAGCGCTCCTGGTTTTCTCTTACTCCATTACAAGTACTAAATTTGTACTATACTTCAGGTAATTATATCCAGAATTTTGGCAAATATTTTTCGGCAAATTTTAACTTATACTTTTGGGGATGGTTGCATCTTCTCGTATTATCTAAATCATTAAACACATTCTGAAAGGACTACAAAGGAGTAATAAAAATATCACCTTTGTCAGTGTTTATATAGATATTCCATTAAAAATGTGTTTGAAAATTAAACCTCAAAGCAACAAAAGCCACAAAGATGCTTTTGGGATTTTTTTAATGCTATAATATAGATTATTTACTTACCAAACTGGAGTTTTTTCATTACAGCTACATATTTCTCTTCAAGAGATCTTAAAACTGACAATGGCTTGGGTTTCATTGCAGCTTTTTTAGAGGATTCAGCCAATTTTCTCTCTGTTGTAATGGTTACAACAAAACATGTAACATTTAATAAAGTACTGTTAAATTTATCTATAGTATTTCTTTACTGCAAAATTTGGAAGTACCATTTTGCATCATCAAAAAACAGGCTCATCCTAATTGTGGAGACACTATGCTGATGGCCCTAAAATCAAACATAATGGCATTTTTTTGGATCCAACTTTGTGCTTGGTCCTATTCTATCTGTGTCACAGGAATTTCTAAAGAGAAAGAAAAGCATGAATAATGAATAAAAGCTTCAGTAGTTTTGTATTAATAGCATAGTCTTCTTTGATGGATATTCTAGACTCTAGCAAAGTAGTCCAGATGGAAGGAAGAAGTATGTGTGTAAAGTGAGTGGCACAGCCTGTGGGTGGAGTCAAAGAGATCAACCTAGAGCTCGGGTGTCAAACTCGTGGCGTTATGTTGCCGTCATATGACGTATCGTGACATTTTTCCCTTTGCGGAGCTGGGGTAGGCATGGCCTGCGTGTGACACATCCAGCCCATGGGCCGCCAGTTTAACACCCCTGGCCTGGAGTCTCTACATTGCTACAAATGGACACCAAATAGACCTTTCTTAATTCCAACCTTTCTTGAATTCCCTTAATCCTCATCTAGCACCAAAATAATTCTAATGGTTAGTTGACTAAAAATCCTGTGCACAGACAATAAATCAGTTTAACTGGAACTTCATGTGTGGCCTTGATCTTCCGCACCTGAGACATGTATGCAAAAGAACTTGGGATAATGTTTCATTTTTCTATGTCTCAGGAAGAATGAAAAAGTTCTTCCCCACGTATATTATTAGTTAACATTTGATCATTTTTTTAACGTTTTAAAAAGATTGCATGTTATTTTTTATCTATTTGTCCATAGTTTTTTTAAGGTTTTCCATTTCTGAACTCATTGTTACCTCAGTCTTGTTGAGAATTTGTATACTGCTAAAAGATGGAATGCAAAAATTCAAGATCATTTACCTTGATTAGCTTGACGCAAACTTGTTGTTGCAGCGTAAACAATTTCAGCAGTCCTTTGGATATCTGGCACCAAAAGAGTCAGCCCCTCTGGTTCTTGATCTGAAGTCTCTGACTTTACTCCAGGTTTTGACTTGTCTTTTTTTGATCTACAAAATAGGTCAAAATTGGACAAGATTTAAAAAAGAAAAACTTTGATAGAAGTGAAAATATTTACAAAACATGCCTTAAATATAATGCCTTGAAAGCTTAACCAGGTGTGTGCCTTTAAAATGAGGAAACCATATAATAAAAATAAAATTTAGTATGTAAAATTTGAACCACATTCTTCTTGAAACTGATAAACAGGACATCTCTAACAAAACAACATTGAAGCAATAAAGCTACATCTTTTGCAAGGCTTATAAGACTGCGTGAAAATTGTTCCTAGTTTTCCATATGTGCATGCATTGCACACTTCTGCTAGAACTGCTAATGAAACAAAATAGTTTGTCTACCTATCTACATACTAAGACAACTGGGAACAGATTTCAAAGCAGTAATTTAAGTATCTAAAGAACAAAGTTGTTAAAAAACTTCAAGTATAGGTGCTAAAATTTTTGCAAAGCAGCTCTTTCTAAAACTTTGTATAGCCCCAACAAATGAAGGTTTTGTGTGTGCGTGTGTATACACACATGTATATATACCCATTTTCTTTCCTTTTTACTCTATCCAAAATTTCTTTCCTTTTTTTCCTATCAAGACAGTGCTGATAAATAAAAACTTCTTTAAATTCTAGCAAACTAAGTGTATAAAATCTATTTCAGAAACTACAATAATTAGTATGCTGAATAAGCTAAATTCCAAAACATGTGCATGGAATATTAGTGTAAATATCAGCATTTAAATTTTATTTTGAGTACCTCATGTCTGATTAATTTGACTGCTTTTCTTCATTTATTTTCCTTATGTTTAACTCAACTTGTCATCTAACTCTTAATAAAGCTAATAGGCTGTGTCTTTTCTTCTTGTTTTTACAGCTTTTATTTATCAGATTTTAATTTGTCTTTCATCTAAAGTATAACAAATAATATTTTTGTTCACCATAAAACCTTCTTCTGGTAAAAGCTTTTTTTATTATCTGGAGTCAGGAGAAATACTGATGATAATTTGATCTGATTTTTTTAATCCAATGTCTGGATTCTGGATATTTTTGTTGTATTTTCTTTATTCTGAATGCTTGCTTTAACCTAACATTTTATTTTGTTCTTCTTGCTCTGAAGTATTTTTGTCTGCCTCCTTTTCTAGTTATTTTATAATTCATGGGACAGGCAAACATGTTCCCTTTTAATATTATTAATTTCTATTTTTATTGTCTAATTATCATTTGTATTCTTTTATTTGTATTATATTCTGTCTGCTCTTCTTACTAAATTTTTAAAAGACATTCTTTCTCTTGACCCAGATTTTTGCACTTTTCATTCTAAAACTTAATACAAGCTGCTTTTCTATGATAGCCTATATAGCTATTTGTTCTTCTGTTGGCAATAATATTTTTCTCCATTATCATCATTATTTTCAAATTCTGTGGAATCAATGCAATAACTTTTCTGTTTTAATATATTCTACTCAAATTATTGCTATAATAATTTTTCATTATATTTTCCCAATGTTTTCTGCTTGTATTATGTTCTATTCTCAATGAGAAAGATGCTGACTACTTTTTCATTTTTTTTCTACTGTGTATTTTGGGAATTTATTTTATTTCTTTAGTTCTCTTATTAAAGTTACTTTTCCATTTTTTCCCTTTAATGTTGGGGTTCTTCAAGGACTTATTTAAGATGCTCTTTGGAAAGGTTTGACTCATTAATGACCTATTTATATCTGAAGAACAATGACAAGATGTCACAAGTATCCTACATCTGTGTGAGTTCTATTATGAAAGAAAAAGAGGTTAGGAATGTACCAACACGAATCTTGGTTTATTTCGGTCTTATTCTTTTTGCCCAAATTTAATAATTAAGGTATAATTTTCAGCTGTCAAACATTAAGTAAATTTCAGTTGAAATTTCTATATTCTATTTGCATGTTCAATACACATATATTAACACAGTAAGAAACTAGGCATATAAGAATCAATAATTTCATTCTTTTTTCAATACATCCATAATTTTTTGAAAAGATAAATTCGTAATGCTGAAAACTTTGAACATAATTTAAATCCAACCACTGAGGAAATATACTGTTCAAAACTCACCACAGGATTCCTATTTACACCAGGTTTTAATTGTTCTAGAATCATGTAGTTTTTTTTAAAAAAATCTAGATGGAGGGGTCTTTCCCCCCCAATTCCTTTATACTTTAAAACAAATTAAAAATTAAGGGTGGCTTGATAAATATTGTAATACAACTGAAGCACCAATCATGAAGATAATACTTAATGTTCAGCATGATCCCAGGACATGAGATCTCAGATTAGAGCAAGATGGATTTGCTTAAGAAGGTGTAGACAATTGTTATGGTTATCATCCCTATGAAGTGCAGTCCTATTATTTAAAACATTAAATTTGGTTTCATAATTTTTGTCTTGACTTCTATCAATTCACTTGTTTTGGAATTCAGGTCAACTCTGAATTTTGGTGTGATCATCTCAATTTATTAAATATTATTGTTTTAATGTATCCAAAATTTCTAGCATCGGTTGATTACAAAAAGAAATTTCCTAGAGTTATGCAGGAAATTTCTCAAATGTTCAGTTTTGTTTATTGATGTCTCTTTTTTTGTGTGTTTGTCATATGCTAACATTGGATAAATATACTAGGTATAGATCTCTGCCCATTATTATATATTAAGATGGATTATATCTTGCTTTGTACATAACATTAACCTTGTTTTCCATACCTAACAAATTACCATTACTCAAATATTGAGGGAAAATTCATGTTTTGGAACACTGCCAAAATTCTTGTCATTTTTGCCTAATGTTTCCTTCTATTTCACTGCATTGATCCCCTGCATTCTTGGTTTTAAAAGAGCTCTAGATGGAGAGCTCTTTTAAAATTGGAAAGGTTTTTTTATGAGAGATTCCTACTTTTAATCAGAAGTGATTGTTGGAAGGAGAAAAGTCTCAACTGCTTGGGATTTATTACATGTGGCAATGTTCTTTCCAGATTCTATTCTAATGGGAAATAGGAGTTTGTAGCAGGAGTCATTAAAATCAAATTTGATGGACCAAATTTGTTTTAAAATAAGAATAAACCAAAGTTGTTCTTATTTAAACATTTTCTGCTCTAAGTCATGGAAATAAATAAAGGTTCCTCTGCATTTGTTTGGGGAGTAGTTATATTATGCTATTTCTCAAAATCAATCAATCTCAAGAAATACCTCAATCGATTAGTGTAAGTATCCACACATGTCTTCATTTTAGCTAACAGAGTTCCAACCGAAGCTTGGGATTCTAACTGTTCTTCTTCCTCTTCTCCATTTTCTCCAGTCAAGGGAAGCAACAATGGTACCATAGATGTGCACGAAGCAATGGCTCGGAGCAGTTCCAAAAGAGCTCTATAGAGGGGGACATGCCTTGCCATATCCAAAACTAGTGAAGAAAAGGAAGAAATATAATAAAATTCCAGCTACTGACATTTAAGTTAGATTCTATTAATAAAAATATCTATTTATGAATATGTGTTGAAAAAAAGAGGCAAAATTAGAATGCTTTTGGTTGTTTTGAACAACTAACTGTAAAATCAGAACTTTATTCATAAAACAGTGTAGAGATTGATAGTATAAAAAGAAACCATCTAAAAGTGCAAATTCAACATAAAAAATAAATTCAAGAAAAATAAATTCAAGAAGAAGAATAAAAAAGGTTTTCTTTGTACAACACCCAGTTATGTTTCCTTCATCGGATATCATAACAGCTGTTAATTTTAACAGATTTAAAGGGGAATTGGCCAAATTTGTGGCTATAAATGGCTATGTCAGGGTTCCAAGTAACACTCCTAACAAATGTAAAAGATGGCTTCCAGATCTGACAGGCTATTAGTCTTGAAAGTTGCTCACTTTCATGCAAGTAGGAAGTATTAGATATGATATAATTTTATGAATGAATTATAACATTAATTCATGGAATGAATACGACTTCAAAACATATCTTAATAAGTATGTCTCCTAATTCTCTCCTCAGATTATGTTTTTTGAGAACAGTGATTTAGTTTCAAGTATTGAAGGCTGATACATTTCTGATCTTATTTGTGTTTTTGAGAGTAAAATTTGCCAAGTATCATTATTTTTTTAAAAAAGGTAATCTGAAAGTACAGTTCATATTTTGCTATTTCACTACCTATAAGTCATCTTTGAAGTTAAACTACAATTTCTTCATCTTCTGTTTCACTTTCCTATGTCGTGCTCACTCATTATAAATTATTCTGAGGCATATCTGCACTGGTGTTTCTGAAAATTCAGAAATTCTTCCATTATATTTCAAGTTCAAGCTGAAACAGCTGTGAAATAATGAGGCTACTGGTTTCCAATCATATTTTTCCCACTGGCAAAGCCTCTTGATTGGTCCTGTTAATGCAAATCTCCCATGGCAAAACTACAAACCATATTTTGTGTCACTTACAAAACCTGAACTTTAATACTCATAAGGAACTTTACTTAGTCTTTAAAATGATGTGTATTAAATTAGTATGACCTTATTATTTATAACTCATGTTGCTACATTCTGGGCCAGTTGCAATTTCCATCTAGGGGTTGCCTGAAGGAGAATGCAATGCAGTAGTCTAAGCTCGTGAAAAGAGGCACATGCGTCACTGACATACCAATGTCTGTCTTTCAAGAATGGGAGCAATTTTTTAATTAGCCAAAGCAGATAAAAGCCTCATCTCTGGTGTCTATCCAGCATCAATGCCAGATCAGAATGCAGAGGAGAGGGGGACGAAACTGGATTGTCCTTGTGCATATGCCTTTCCTGCAGCAGTCTGAAAAAAATTACAACTATCCTTTAGGCTGGTTGAAAGAACAAGACTCGGTAATGGTGATCCAGAAAATGATATCATTTTATTGAACATCGGAAACTGTTTCTTCTGGATCCTATCCTAGCATTCCAATCATTATATTTGATTGCCTTACTGAATGAAATTTATAAAGCAAATGCAGACAGATTGGCTAAAGCTAGTCCTCACTCCCAAATGGCTGCATATAGTAACCTTTTTCATAGGTATCACTTTCTAAGTTTCAATGTTCTGTCTATTGCACTATTAAAGGAAAACTAAGCTGGACTGAACAGTTTCCTTTTACTGCTGACCATTTCAAGCAAAACTGCCTTTTTAAATGAGTTTGACTGCAAGACACTGTCAAAATAAGTAAGGTGGAATTTTGTGATTTTGTCTTCCACTGCTGTATCTGTTTTTATACTCCAGTACAATCAATTTCTAGTAGCAATGTTCATTGTATGGCTGGATAAGGTTTGGAAGACTTGGAACTGTGATATTCTCAACTGTTAGCTCTAATGTCACTAAGTATGGCTGGGAGTCCAAATATTCAGTCTCAATGTATTTCAAAAAGAATACAGGAAAAGAGCTACAGTTCAATGTTTTGTTACATATTATAAACATTTGCATAGTAAATTGTTTTGTTAATACTGTATAGAATTGAGAACTGTATGGAATGCCCAGATTTATATAAAAACGCTTACTTACTTGCTTACTTACTTACTTACTTATTTATTTAAAAATTGGTTATGTGATGTTCTCTAAATTCTTAACATTTTATTGGGGGAAGGCAAGAAGAAATTTGAATACATCAAATTTAGTACAAAACAGTAACATTTGTCAATGGCCTTATTATCTGGGAAATTCACATTAGATTTTGGTATTCGTGCAAACGTTCTTTTCTCTCACATAAGATCCTGACAATCTGAACTGACACTATGTTTATAATATACAACTCCAATCCTAAAACAACTCTATCCATAGTATTTCTATCTCAAAAGTTAATGGCACATTTCATTCAACAAAAAAGTTGACTCAAGCTGTAGATTATCTAACTCCATTAATCAAAATATTTATTTCCTCATCCACTGCAAAATTTCCAATATACTTAATATTTGATATTTACATTAATTCTGGCCAAAGTTTATGGAGAAATGTCTCTTGAAAAAGAAACTTTGCCATAAGCTATACATTAATTGGAAGCATCCGTATTCCTAAATTCCTTTTTACTGTTCCAAGATACTCCTAACTAAGAATAACCAAACCCGATGAACCATTAAATAGATAATATTGAGCAGCTCTAAATTCTTTTCCAAACCATTTAACATTCCAAGTATAGCTTAACCAAATACAGATGACATTAAAAAACTCCTTTTTATATTATTGAAATGTGCTCTCAAAGAACACAATGAATAGAGCATATGCAACCATAATGGAAAACGGATTGTTATGCAATATTTCCCACGTGCCTCAAAACAAGCTAAGCAAAAGAACCAACTGGAAGCTACACAAAGTATATACAACAATTTTTCAAACATCTTTTAAAACTTATTCAAAGGATATAATGTTTTTGTTTCTTCCATCTTCATCTATAATTTGAGTTCAAAGCTGAATGTTACACTATTTACGCAGATGAAGGTAAAAACGGTACAAACACAACCCATTCAACTTGTAACATGTGGCACTTCATTTTGGTATTATTAGGATATTCTCCTGTGACAATGTAAATTGAGGCTTAGAATAAAAGGTGGTGTTTTCAACTGTCAAGGATATATTTGTGATCATAGCCGATTTCAAATAAACGTCTTTTCTATGTTAGGAGCTCCTTCTTCCCATCTTTATTAACTGACTTCAATCAGTTCTGTATCATTCATATCTTAAGAAATCATAGAGGCCATAACATTTATTCAGACAGTAGTGTTTATATCCTGTTTTTTCATTGTTTAAGCTTCTGGTGCTGCAAACTCTCCTTGACAACTGAACCAAAGTCTCTTTTTTTCCAAAAAATTCTACCTGTAGCCTTCATATGCAAATTCAGTAATCATGGAAAATACCATCCAAAGATTATAAAAAAATACTACTAACAACACTGAATCCTGAGAGTGTCTTAGTTAACAGGATGTGCAGGAATCTCATTAACTATTGAAAGAATAGAGGATAGATGCTCCAGCTATTCAATTAAAATAGCTAGAATCCATTTTCTTGCTTTATAATTAGTCAGTTTAGATCTTCAAAGCATAAAATTATTGCCAGAGGTCACATTTTTGTTCTCATAATGTCTAAGCAATCTAAAACTTTAAGCTTCCCTTGTTTCTGCTTTCGTAGTACATTTTCTTAAACATATGATGTTAACAAACTCACTAAAAGACATGGTCTCAGTTACAATATTTCAAGTGTTACTATGAGGTCTGAATCTAGTAAGACAGGAAACAAAAAGCCACAGACTAGACTTGACCTTATGTAAATATGGCACAGTGCCCTCTGTATTTTAGGTTGGGAAAGAGAGACCTAGGACTGAAACCCCAGAAGACAAATATAATTATACACTCACAGAGAAAGACAGATTACTATATTTTTTTAATAGCTGATTGTTTACATAGGCATTTCTCTTTCTAGGTGCAATCAAGTTTTTATGTAACTATACTGAGTCCTTGAAGGTTTTACTGTTGGATAGTTACTGACTGGAGTATATATATATGCATATTTGTGCATCTGAAAAGTACAGAATTAAAACACGCCTGCAACATGTTTGACAGCAAGTTCAGTTCCTTACTCCTACACTATGGGAAGACATCTCAGACTCTAACCCCAGTATTTAAATAATGGCTCTGATTCATTTGCAGTTCTGCTGATGATGGATTAGGTTAAAGTTTTTCCCCCATGCCATCACTCTGCTAAACAACTAATTCCCATAACACTATCAAACTATCTAGTAGGGCTGTCTTACTATTATCCTTCTCATCTTTTCTATTGCCTGTTTCCTTATCTTCTTATGATTATAACTTTGTTGCTTGTATTTTACAATTTATATTGTTTTATTTAGTATCTAGTATGATATAATCATGAATCATTGCCTTGTCGTGGCGAAGAGGCTTGCGTAGCCAATGAAGCTATGAGCTATGCTGTGCAGGGCCACCCAAGATGGACAGGTCATAGCAGAGAGCTCTGACAAAACATGATCCACTAGAGAAGGAAATGGCAACTCACTCCAGTATCTTTGTCATGAAAACCCCATGGACAGTACCAAAAGGCAAAAAGATATGATGCTGGAAGATGAGCCCCTCAGGTCGGAAGGTGTCCAATATGCTACTGGGAAAGAGCAGAGGGCTAGTACTAGTAGCACCAGAAAGAATGAAGCGACTGGGTCAAAGCTGAAAGGACGCTCAGCTGTGGATGTATCTCGTGGTGAAAAGAAAGTCCGATGCTGTAAAGATCTATACTCCATAGAAACCTGAAATGTAAGATCCATGAATCAAGGCAAGCTGGATGTGGTCAAACAAAAGACAAGAATGAACATCGACATCTTAGGAAACAGTGAACTAAAATGGACAGGAATGGGTGAATTTAATTCAGATGGTCATCAAGTATACTACTGCAGGCAAGAATCCCTCAGAAGAAATTGAGTAACCTTCATAGTTAATAAAAGAGTAGGAAGAGTAGTACTGGGATATACTCCCCAAAATGACAGAATGATCTCAGTTCGAATCCAAGGCAAAGCATTGAACATCACAGTAATCCAATTCTATGCCCCAACCACTGGTGCTGAAGAGGATGAAGTTGACCGGTTCTATGAAGCCCTACAACACCTTCTAGAATTAACATCAAAAAATTGATGTCCTTATCATCATGGGGGATTGGAATGCTAAAGTAGGAAGCCAAAAGATAACTGGAATAACAGGCAAGTTTGGCCTTGGAATAAAAAATGGAGTAGCAGCACAGGCTGGTAGAATTTTGTCAAGAGAATACAATGGTCATAGCAAACACTCTTTTCCAACAACCCAAGAGACGACTACACATGGACATCAACAGATGGGCAACACAGAAATCAGATTGAGTATGTGCTTTGCAGCCAAAGATGGAGCAGCTCTATACAGTCAGTAAAAACAAGACCAGGAGCTGACTGTGGCTCAGATCATGACCATTTTCTTGCAAAATTTAGGCTTAAATTGAAGAAAGTAGGGAAAAGGACTAGGCCACTCAGGTATGAACTAAATCATATCCCTGATGAATATACAGTAGAGGTGACAAATAGATTTAAGGAATTAGATCTTCAGGTGCCTGAAGAACTATGGACGGAGGTTCACAACACTGTACAAGAGGTAGCAACTAAAACCATCCCAAAGAAAAAGAAATGCAAGAAAGCAAAATGGCTGTCTGAGGAAGCTTTACAAATAGCAGAGGAAAGAAAGGAAACGAAAGGCAAGGGAGAAAAAGTAAGATACACCCAATTGAATGCAGAATTCCAGAGAATAGCTAGAAGAGATAAGAATGCCTTCTTAAATGAACAGTGCAAAGAAATAGAAGAAAACAATAGAATAGGGAGGACCAGAGATCTGTTCAAGAAAATTGAAGATATTAAGGGAACGTTTCATGCAAAGATGGGCATGATAAAAGACCAAAATGGTAGGAATTTTGCCATTTTGGTCAAAATTCAGAGGCAGAAGAGATTAAGAATTTGGATAGAGGCAGAAGAGATTAAGAAGAGGTGGCAAAATTACGCAGAACAACTATACAAGAACGAGCTTAAAGTCCTTGATAACCACAATGGGATGGTCAGTAACCTCACGCCAAACATCCTGGAATGTGAAATCAAATGGGCCTTAGGAAGTGTGAGCAACAACAAAGCTAGTGGAGGTGACAGTATTCCAGTTGAGCTATTCAAAATCTTAAAAGACAATGCAGTAAAAGTGCTACACTCAATTTGCCAGCAAATTTGGAAACCTCAACAGTGGCCACAGGGTTGGAAAAGGTCAGTTTACATTCCAATTCCAAAGAAGAGCAATGCCAAAGAATGTTCAAACTACTGCACCATTGCACTCATTTCACATGCTAGCAAAGTTATGCTCAAAATCCTACAAGCTAGGCTCCTGCAGTATGTGGACCAAGAAGTACCATAAGTACAGGCAAGATTTCGAAGAGGCAGAGGAACCAGAGATCCAATTGCCAACATACACTGGATCATGGAGAAAGCTAGGAAGTTCCAGAAAAACATCTACTTTTGCTTCATTGACTATGCTAAAACCTTTGATTGTGTGGATCACAACAAATTGTGGCAAGTTCTTAAAGAGATGGGAGTACCAGACCATCTTATTAGTCAAGGCTATGGTTTTCCCAGTTGCAATGTATGGCTGTGAAAGTTGGATCATAAGGAAGGCTGAGTGCCAAAGAATTGAGGCCTATGAACTATGGTGCTGGAAAAGACTCCTGGAAGTCCCTTGGACTGCAAGGCGATCAAACCGGTCAGTCCTGGAGGATATCAACCCTGACTGCTCTTTAGAAGGCCAGATCCTGAAGATGAAACTCAAATACTTTGGCCACCTAATGAGAAGGAAGGCCTCACTGGAGAAGAGCCTAATGCTGGGAACGTTTGAGAGCAAAAGAAGAAGGGACAACAGAGAATGAGGTGGCTGGATGGAGTCATTGAAGTAGTCGGCGTGAGCTTAAATGGACTCTGGGGGATGGTAGAGGACAGGAAGGCTTGGAAGAACATTGTCCATGGGGTCGTGATGGTTCGGACACGACTTCACGACTAACAACAACAACGATTTATGTTGATTGCTTATTTAGTATCCTATGACTATCACTCAGTGTTTTATTTTATGATGAATCTATTTTATGATGATTATGATCATGATTTATCACTTGTTGCTAGAATGTACACTGAGATCTTATGCACCGAAGACAAATTCCTAGTGTGTCCAATCACACTTTGATTGGCCAATAAATAATTCTATTCCTATTCCTCACAAGAGAGTAACACATCACTATTTACAAGTCGAACCCACATAGCTAAATGCTAACAAAACTCTAGTTTTTCTCCAAAGAAAATGTGCTGACAAACACATGGAAAGGAATAATGCCTTCCAGTTTCCCACATTGAGAAAGCAGGAGAGGGAGATGCTCCTGACTGCTTCAGCCTTAAGGGAGAAGAAGAAAAAAAGAAAACATGGTGGTATATAAGGACTAAAAAGTTGATAAGGTGGGAAGCAAAGGACTGCAGATCAGATTGCTATGTAAAGATATTTTTTTCCTCTTTCTTTTTATCTTGTTCTATTTCATAAAATAAATAACCCCACCACGCAATAATCACGCCACAATTGATCTCCCGATTGTAGTCTGGGAAAAAAAAACAATAAAAATGTCATTGCCACCAAAGGAATGGCAAGAAAGGATTACACTTGAGATCACACACATTCTAGCACATATGCCATACAGCTGGATTCTGCCTTCTGTAATAGTTGATCTTCTGCATAGATGTTTCTTTTTCAATTCTGCAATAAAGCTTTAATCTAATCACGCTGGGTCCTCGAAGATACTGCTGTTAGCTAGTTACTAAGCACAGGGGGGGAGAGTGAGTGTGTGTGTAAATGTCTAAAGACTCATGAATCAAGCTATGCCTGCATGAAGTCTGACATCTAATGACTTTTGCTTTTTCTATTTAAACAATAACTGGAGGCAGATCTCTTATAAAATGTCTAATTAACACTCAATATTCAATTGCTCTGCAAAGAATTGATTGCCTGGAGAGTTCTGTACAAGAGATGGAAAGATTGTTTTTAACAAAGGAAACAAATAATTTCAGACAGTTTGGTCAAAATGACAAAATGCAGATTCTAACCTGGAATGAAAGCTTTGGTCCAGCAATATGCTTGTTCAATGTCATTCCCCCCACCATATCTATGATTTTAGATGTTTTTGTTTTTCACAGATTGCTTGTCATGTGAATAGTAACATAGTATCAAAACACTGACTAAGCATTGGTAAAATTGATGTATTTTTAAAATCACAGGAATTTCATCTTGTAACAGAATAGGAAAGGGGCCTTGGAAGTCTTCTAGTCCAATCCCCTGCTCAAGCAGGATTCAGGAAACCCTATATCATTTCAGACGAATGGTTGTCCAATCTCTTTTTAAAAATGTCCAGACAACCATTCGTCTGAAATGGTATATATCGGGTCTCCTGCTTGAAGAGGAGGTTGGACTAGAAAACCTCCATGGTCCCTTCCAACTCTGGTATTCTGTATTCTAAATATAATTAGACTAATTATAGGGTCTGAATTGTATAAAATTAAATCCTACAGAATGATTCTCTTTTTTGCTCATTTTGCAATGGAAGACATATGGCAGAAACTGACATTCTTGAATATCTACCATTATTCCTAGTTGCCTCTGCTCAAACTGGAAGCCAACCTACTTATTAGTCATCAAATCCCCACACTTTATGAATTCTAGCCACCAAGTACTAGATTTACAGATCAAGCTTAGTCATGGATTATTGAATAAATCATAATTCATCAAGCTTAAACAGTATACTAAGTCAAAACTACACAAACCATTGTATGTCTTAATGTGATAGATGAATCCTAACTATGTTTACCAACTTTTGATTCCTGCAGTTGACATGCATTATGTCTGAATGTTTCTCCTAAACTTAGCAGAATCTCCCAACAAAAGGGATCAATTATATTTCAAATCTCTCTTTTATTCTGCACAACAGGGCCCCCCAACCTTTTGGGCACCAGGGACTGGCTCCGTGGAGAAGGGTTTTTCCTCAGACTGGACGGGGTGTGATTTTGCATGCTGCCTGCATCCTGCAGATGGGGGTTTGCTTGTTTGCGTGGACCGGGTTGCTGGCATTGTCACAGACCGGTGCCAGTCCGTGAACAATCCAAGGGGTTGGGGACCCCTGCTCCACTATGAACACAGGTTTTTATCCATAAAGGTAAAAAAAGATTAAATAAGTTATTTCTACTTTATTTTATTTATTTTACTTTATTTTACCTAATATGAGAAATGATTAAGAGAACCTCAAGAATATCTAAGATATTAGTTGCTCTTCTTAGTAGTTCAATGTAGTTCTAATAAAAACGTAAATATATTTGCTCATATTTGGCACATATCTTTTACCCCACTCTATTCTACATAATTATTTCTGCTTCTGGCATTTCATAGGAAAAAAATACAAAGCACCCCTCAATGATTCTAGTTTCTGAGATGTCATTAAATATCACCCATACTTTGGCACATTGGTTATAACTGGACACATCATTATAAAAATGAGCAAAAGGGGGGAGATATGAAATTAAATTCTTAGAATATGAAATTCTGTCAAGTATTGGGCTCCTATGAATTGTTATTTACATTCATAGTTCTACATATAATCATTCCTTTATTGATTCCTTTTTACTACCACTGTTTATTTAATATTGCTCTTCAAATTCATCTAAATCACTATTTCTGGAAAATGGCCAACTAATTCTAATCCTATTCAAATTAATTATGATGTGTTGCTGCTGAGATTTAAAGTGAGGAAAAAAGTGTAAGAATAATTGTTTCATTTAAACTTTCACAAGTCATAGTATTTTTCAAAGGGACTCTAATAAAATAAATGATTTTAAAAAACTCTAACAGATTGAACTTTAAAAAGACTTATTGAACCATATTACCTAAATTTTGCAACTACATTTTGTTAGGTTAGTGCTTTAATTAATACAATTTATTTTGTTATCTCGTTACTCCCGTGTGACACCTCTCCTGCGCGAGCTGCACTGGCTGCCGGTGGTCCTCCGGGTCCGTTTCAAGGTGCTGGTATTAACTTATAAAGGCCTAAATGGCCTAGGCCCAGGGTACTTGCAAGAGCATCTTCTGCCATCCTCCCACCGTCCCGTACGTTCTCACAGAGCGGGCCTCCTCAGGGTGCCGTTGGCTAGACAATGTCGGCTGGCAGCCCCCAGCGGGAGAGCATTCTCTGTGGGAGCGCCGACCCTCGGGAATGGTTTGCCCACCGGGCTTACGACAGCCCCCAACCTCCTCTCCTTCTGCTGCGAACTGAAGACGTGGCTCTTTCATCAAATGGACTGACCCGTCCAGGGACTTTTACATTGTGATAATTTTAATAAATTTTAACTGGATTTTAATTTACATTTAAATTTAAATTGTTGAATTTTATTCTTTGTAAGCTGCCCTGAGTCCTTCGGGAGAAGGGCGGCATATAAATTGCATAAATTGCATAAATAATAAATAAAATAAATAAATTTAAATCCAAATTCTGTTTCCTCTTTTCTTTGAACTAGATATACACAAGTTTTGGAATACTATTACCAACATAATGCTGAATTTCAATAATTATTTTACATAACCAATTTTAACCCTTTAAATAAAGCATCTGGATTAAAATATAATTTTAAATGCTTGTGATTTATTTTTATATTTCTATTATAAATGTAGAACAAATTTATCAATATCCCTATGTTAAATCGCCCCATGGAAAGAAAAGCTGGTGAACGTAAAAATCAAAATAATTTAGGACCGATAACATGTGAAATTTCTTCAGATAATACCTTAAATGCTCTGATTAAAGTACCTCAAAACCATTGGAAGGCAATATGCTTTTCATACTATAAATTACCCTCTAATGACAATGAATGTTTCTTGCTTGGTGGTATATGTTAAATAAAACAGAAAACCATAATAACCACTTGTAGGATTGTTCCTCTTGAAAATGTAAGGATTCCTTTCACAATATGGAAAAGAAATTATTTATATTTATAAATATAAATAATTATTTATATATTTATATTATAACATAGTGGAACAGAGAGTTGATTGCCCTCAAGTTATATCTATAATGCAGAAATTTTAAGACCACAACCAGCACTAATTTAGTTTCTTATACTGTAGCATCAAGAACTTTGTGTACTTCATGGAAGATACTAAAAGCTCCTGTTGATTTTAATAGTTCCTGCATATATAAAAAAATTACAGTGTTTCAAAATGCAAAGCATTCAAACAAGAATAGGTAAAAGTAATCATAAAAAGTGGTAAGAAAAATAGGAAACAGTCATCTATACGTAGGAAGAATACTGGACAGAAAACAGAAGTATTCAGATCTACTGTAGATTGACTATCTAATCAAAGTTTCTAATAAATATCTACTTCTATTACAGCATATAATTTTATTGGATTATTGTAAAATAATTTCAAATGAGTAGCAAAATATTATTTCTAAAAAACACACCACACATATACCAATTATATCTTGTCAGATAGGAATCAGTGAGGTATCAACAAGAATCAGTCAGAGATCAACTTGTGGAGTCAGTAGCAGAACTCAATATAAAAATATACAACTTTTGTTTAAAATAATAGAATTTTTGAAATAATATAAAGTAATGTGAACAATAAATGTATTTGTCACCACACTCCCTCAGATGTCTTCAGATTGGAAAATATTTTACGCCAAGCTATGTAATAATCAAAGCAATGTGTCAATCGAATAACTTTTCCTCAAAACAGCCCTACAATTAGTACATACTAATTCCAAAATTATTTCAATGCTGATAGAGACTATTTTGCAAATGAGGCTTTGTGCTGTAACATGCTCTGCTTTTATGCTAAATACAGCTCCGAGGTTTTTAAAGTTTAAAGAAATACCATAAAAATACTACAATTTACCTGAAACAAATTTAGTGAAAAGACATTCACAGAAATTTTTTTGAACTATCGATAAAGGATGCAAACACGCAAGCAAAAACTGTTTTCATTCAAAATCATTGTCTACCAATTTCTTAATAATGAAGTATGTCAGTTAAGAAAGTATTCATTATGTTTTTATCTGAAAAAGGTATTACACACAACTTAATACGCTAAATTGCATTAGCACAGATCTGTAATTCCTGCTCAGAATATCAAATAATTACCACCTATGACAAAAGGCTGGGAACATTTCTTTTGTACATGGTGTTATTTTCACACTGACCTGTATTCTTCAAAGAGAGAACAGGAGGGGAATGAATAGATTTCAAAACGACAATTCCACTTTGAATCAACAGTCTACCAAAAGCTCTTGAAATGAAAAAGAACTTAAAAGCAAAAGGACTGAAAACCCTGTTGTGGCTCAAATGCCTTAAGGTTGTTATTTGTAGCATAGTACTTTGTCAATTTGGCTTCCTTCTAAACAGCACACTTTCACAAGTGTTGCTGGATTAAAATGTGCCTAGCCTGACAATGAAACAGCAGAACCATCATGCATTGTTATGCAACTCATTGTCTGCAAGGGGGACTTGTAGCTGTTCTTTATTCAGCAAGTGCCAACTGCATGTTTAATCAATGTCACCACTCACTACCGTATGCAACTGAAGCCACTGACATTCCACTCCTCAGATCTGACTGGCTGCTAAGTTATGCAATGCTCTGAAGAATGCCTTGGGATTATTTGTCAGATGCTCTGAATGCAGGTGTGTAATACTCTTATCCTTCTCGCAAAACAACTAACTTTGTTCCTTCTGGATAAAAATCTAAACAGGGCAATATAACTGCATCTACTACATTTGGATTTACAACTCAGCAACACGAAGAAAACGTCTTCAAGAGAATTAACAAGATCGAGAGCACGTTACCAAAACATGCCTCTGGAATGTCTTGGGTTAACAGCTACATGTATATGACAAAGAGTGGGAGATTAAATTTTAACTGGAAGCCTCAGCTGTGTATCCACTGTTGGTACAGAATGTGCTTCGACTGATCGAAGATTTAAAAAATTTAAAAGGGAAACAAACATACAACCTGGATAAGAAGAGCAAGGTTTTCCTTCCAAACATAACATTGTTTCAATGGATAACCGACATAAGGCCTGCATTTCTTGGAAGATATTATAACATTATTGCATCTGCAGCCTAATTTATCAAGAAATTGTTCATGCATGCATACAATTTCTGCTCTGACTGAAAGGAACAGCCCTCCATGAAGATAAGGCTGTTTTTCCACTGCAGTGAGGAGTAAGCAGCATGTCTGATGAGGTTTTATTCCTGATGCAATGTAGGGTAAGAGAGGCTTTTACAAATCTTTAAGCGTAAATTAGTTTATTAATTTTTGATTGCTGCAATCACTTTAATTTTAAATGTAATTAAAATATGCAAAAACATGTAATTTCAATAGGCATTCAGTTATATGCCTTTCTGGATATAGTGTGTAAACTGTCTGGCATTCCATTCAGATTAGACTGAAAATATATTTTTCCCCAACAGAGTAATATTTAAATACAACAAATTGCAAATCCCAGTATAAATACATCTTCATTTTTGACACCAAAAGATTATAAGGTGAACCATGCAACAAAAGTCACATTAAATCTATATTAAACACCACAAAACAAAAGGGAAACAAAAGACAATAGCTGGTATCTTCCATAAATTGTATATATAGCACTTCTTCAAAACCTTCCTAACAGCATCGTGCTATCTGTTGCCTCACTTCATGGCAACATTTATAAAATTTTCCCTTTTTTTCTTTCCAGTCTAAATGCAGATTTTTAGATATAAAATCTACTAAAGCCACTCTACCTTTTATATAAAAGGCTAATCTAATTTGGGTTATGTGATCAAACTTGCTTATTGACATATCAATGTATACTAATTTAACTACCTGTCTATTTCCTGTTTATCAGTTTTTCAGTAAGCCACATATGTTTACTATGTAAAATACAGGTGCAGACTCTTGGGGGGGGAAACTATTCAGTTCAGAAATTAAAATTAGATTGGAATGAACTATACATTTCTCTTTTTTTACTATGAAATAAACGAAATAGAATACATGTGCATTAATATGTGGGTTATGTGCTCTTGGATTTGTGTGTATATGTATATGCGTGAAGGGGAGGAAGGATCCACAAAGTAAGTAATTTTTTTCCTTCTTTCTAGCCAGCAGTCCAAACACTGGTGAAGGTCTTTGCAGAAAAAATGAGGAGCGCTGCCATTACAACGTTAGAAGATGTAAAAAGGCAAGAAGAAAGTGAGGAAAAAGAGGAATCTGTTTTAGCTCTGTTGGGAATAATTGGAACAGTGCTTAATCTATTTGTAATAATTTTTGTGTATATCTACACAACACTTTGACGGTTTTCTAGAAATCCGGAAAAGCACATAGTGCAAAGGCCAGCAATGACAAATAGGATCAGTGAACTCTATCCAACAGGAAACAAAGCCTCAAAAGAAAATATACATTCCAGACAGAACTGCCCAGATAAAGGCCCAGCACCACTGACCGTATTCAAATATATCTTTGAATCTAATTAAGCTTGTTACATGTATATGAAAACAGTATTCAACTTCTAAATGATGAGTGTCAATATTCAATCTCTAAAATGCATACAGTGTTCTTCTGCCAGTGAACCTGGGGGACATTGATAATATAAGCAGGTTACAAATAAAGATAATGGTGCCATGAAACCTACTTGTTTTATTTACCTGATCCCCATTAAGCTTCTGGATTCATTTAAATTACATCTGGGTTGGAATCCAGTGCACTTTCTACCATTATTAAGTGCTAAACTTTATACAACTATACATGAAATGTAGAAAGAAGAACATTGTTAAGCACCATATTACGAATAAATAAAATCTTCATTGATTAGCTTCCATGATACTTTTATTTCTTATACTGCTGACAATTCTGTCAGGTACTGCAATATAATGCTTGTAGGTATTAATTTATATCCATGCTTATAAGCTACACTCTATACAACATGTAATTGTAAAACAATGTTTGTATTGCAAATTGTTATTTCAAGGGCAATTTTCATTAAAAAAAAAGATCATGGTTTGAGGAAAACACAATAATCGCAATTTACTATAGAAGTCTGACTTTAACAGAATATTGGAAAGAAACACATTGAGTAATTGAAATTTGAATCATGTATGATTTAAAAACAGATGGTTTTAAAGTATTATGGTATTATATTGGTTCCAAACAATATATTCTCCATGGCCACTAACCTGGGGAAATATTTCATGCATTTACTTAAAATTCCACTTAATTGATCTAAATAAACATTTTTACAGTTTTAAAGTGTCTCTTGGACTATAATACTTATTGGGGGGGAAACCATAATGAAACCAATGGGATTTATTTATTTTTTTTTGAAGAAAGAACTGTGCTGTTAAATGTACATCAACCACACTGTTTTCCTATGCCATGTGCCAACTAAACCAATCATTTAAAGAATTATGGTCCATGCTGTTGCCTTTCCTATTTTGCCTGTATTTTTAAGAACATTTTAATTATAAGAAACATCATTAATATTTGAGTAAATAAATGAAAAAATGTAATGTCTTTTAATACTACATGTGACAATATAACAAGGCAGTTGTCTTTTATTACTGTTTAATATTTGATGTAACTCTAATTTCTAAAACAGGAAATAGGACCCTAAACAGATGACCAACGAACAGGTAGGTTGTATCTAACGTCTAAGCTGAAGTCAAAGTTTTCATCCACCATAAGGACCCATTTTTAATTTAAAACATGTACTGTATATTGCTAAGAACTAAATTAATGCTTGGGAGACTGGCCAAATGTTCAGACTTATAAAAGGACATTAAGAAGACAAGAGAGTTTTATTTCTCTGAAATGCAAGGAGACTTATATTTGGACATCAGATGCAAACAAAGGGATATGGAATAAGGATATAAATAGTAATTGGACATGAAGAACTGACAAAAGCTAACAGGACTGAAGTAAATGAAAAGAAAAACAGAAGAGTATAAGAGCAGAAGTGAAAAATGAACACATGGTGCTTGGGCAAAGATGCATATATAGGAGAAAGGACAGTATTAGGGCACATATATTTTTTATGAATACTTTTGAAAGGAAGTCCAAGATAGAAAAACAGAAATCAGTATAGATTATAGCAAGTTATTTGTCAATCCTTGTCAAACTATCAGGTACAATTAAATGTCTCTTCAGATTAGCATTTGAATTTGACAATGGTTACGATCAATTTAGAATGTTTACATTTTTTCCCAGGCAGTCTCAAGAGGTCATAAAGTGACTTAAAATGGCATACCTACATACGCACGGGCACACACACACAGTTCTAGAAAAATAACTTTGTTTCAAGAGATTTTTAAAATATATGTGCTTACACGTAATATTTGCACTCACTACAGCAGCCAGGAAGACTATGGAAGGATATTCAAATGTCATGATGTGTCTATACCTACAAAGATCAGAATTGTTTAATCAATGGTTCTTTGCTCTACAAAAGTGAAAGCTGGACTTTAAAAAAGGAGGAAAAAAAGAGCACTGGTACGTTTGAACATTGGTATTGGAAAGGACGATTGAAAATACCATGGGTTGCTAAGAAATCAAACAAATGGATCATAGAACAAATCAGTTAAAGTTCTCACTGAAACAAATGACCAGGTTTAGATTATATTCTGGATACATTATGTGGAAACCAGTTCTTTTGAGAAATTCATGATGCTTGGATAGGTGGAAGGAAATTGCTATAGAATTTGCTGGATCTGAAGCACTTGTTGTTTAATTAATTTGGCCCACTGATCTCTATAATAATCTGACAATCAAATATTAAAAATCAAGTTTTAAAATGATGTCTCAGCAGGTAGTAGCTCCAGGCTACTAATCTGGGCCCATAATTAACTGAGGTCGGACCTTCTTGAGAATATTACACTGTTGGCAGGATAAAAATAGCATTGTTGCTTTTGAACATTGGTGTTGAAAAAGACTCCTGAGAATACCATGAACATCTAAAAAAACAAAAGAATAATTGGACAAATCAACCTCGAGTTCCCATTCAAGGCAGATATAGCCAGGTTCAAATTATCTTATTTGAGGCACATTATTGGAAAAACCTAGCTCTCTGAAGAATGCTGGGAAGAGTGGAAGGAAAAGACAAAGACGAGGGTGATCAGCAGCAAGATATATGGACTCAGTTACAATGCCAATAAATACACTGTTGGAAGACTTGGAAAACCAGATTAGAGACAGATCATCATGGAGAAAATCTACCTATGGAGTTGTTAAGAGTTGATAATACCTTGATGGCATATAATCAGTCACAAGTTTAATACTACATCTTCTATTCAGCATTCCAGGAAATACACTACTGAGTGGCTTAGATGAATATTCTAATTATCTATTACAAGAAACTTTTCTAAAGGGCTATGATATGGCGACTATTTAGAATACTTTTGAAAGTTAGATCCATGGGTGACCTGGAATTAAGGAGAAGGTGGAATTTGTCACAATAGAGACATCCTTGAGATATAATGACTATAATATTCACTATATTTCTGAAAGAGCCCTCATATCACACTTGACATAAAATACTTGGAAAGCGATACACTTTTACATTGCTCTAAATTAGTTTGAACTTTAATAGCATAATTAGACAACCTGTGACCCCCTAGATCAGTGGTTCCAAACCCTTTTTTAGCCATGCCCACCAAAACATCTCTAAAATGCTGATTCCCCCCCCCTCCCCGGTGACATATAATTCTTACTATTAAAAAAGTGAACTCCTACTCATGTGGAGGAAGCCTAAAAGGCCATTAACTTGGTTTAAACAACATTCCAATTGCCCCCATTAAAAATCACATTGCCCCCCTGTAGGGCGTGGGCCTCACATTGGAAACCACTGTCCTAGATCATGCTTTCAGAGATATTTCTTACCAGATTCCTCAATGCTTTCAACAGTGGCAGAGCTTTTAATGTATTGTCTTTACTGGAAAAGCTGGGATACATTCAGAGATATATGTCTATGGAGTTTCTCAGTCACCCAGGTCACGGTTATCAACCTTGAAGTTATTTCACTTCTCATCCAAGAAGCTTCTTTAGTTCTGAAGTGTCTTGGATGAGAAGCAAAATGTCTTCAAGGAAAAAACAAAGAAAGTCCAGTTGCTTTTTGAAAAGCACCTTTGGGACATTCAGAGATGTATCTGCCTTGAAACTAACCCATGTTGTACAGTCAAATATCAGCAGACCAAATGTTTTTTGAACATTTGTATTATGTCATAAATGTTTTAGGATAATGTTTATGTCATAAAATGTTTTATAAAATTCACCAAATTTTAATCTGATGGCAGGCATGGGTCTTGGGTTTTGGATACATTCTGTAAATTAGTTTATTTGAAATTGTTGTTCAGTCGTCAAGTCATGCCTGAATCCTCGTGAACCTATGGATCGTAGCATGCCAAGCAACCCTCCATTGTCTGAGTCTGCCCAAATTAATGCCCATTGCATCAACATTGGGGGAAAAAAAATCTAAGATCATGGCATCTGGCCCCATCACTTCCTGGTAGATAGAAGGAGAAGAAATGGAAGCAGACCAAGGTCCAGAAGAACATCCCAGAGATTACCAAGCTAGATTCTGCACTGCTCTCCACTGTAGTTTTGGAATTGACCATCTTGCAGTCCCTAGTAATGGATACTAGGGAACAGTAAAAACAAGCTGATGACACAGTTCTGGACTGGAAAACACAAATATGTTATCCATCAGTAAAAGTACTTAGAACTGGGAACTGTTGTAGCAATACAAAATATTTATTTATTTATTTATTTAATTGGACTTATATGCTGCCCTATCTCCACAGGACTCAGGGCGGCTCACAACAATAAACAAAACAAACAGACCGTTAAAAACAAAGTCCATAATAAAATTGACAAAAATCCAATAAAACCCCATTGAGTTCTATTAAAAGCCCCCTCAGTCTAGGGTGGCTAGATGAAATAGCCACGTTTTCAGCCCACGGCGGAAGGAGCGAAGGTCGGGGGCCACCCGGAGCTCCAGAGGGAGTTGATTCCAAAGTGTGGGTATGCCTACAGAGAAAACTCTCTCCCTGGGGGTCGCCAGCCGACACTGTCTGGCTGACGGCACCCTGAGTAGGCCCTCCCTGTGAGAGCGCACTGGGTGATGGGAAGCTGTTGCTGGCTGCAGATGGTCCGCCAAGTATCCCGGGCCTAAGCCATGTAGGGCTTTATAGGTGATCACCAGCACCTTGAATCTCACCCATACAAAATATGCAAACTGACCACTTGTTAGCTTTACAGATTTAACAATTTAAAACCAAATTCTCTCCTACTAACAGAAAATGGAATGGTCAACCATAGGATGAAATTCCATATACTGTCCACTTTTATTGTAAAAAACACAGATGGTAGAAATCTTAATGTCTGGAATGCAGAGAACGCATAAGCCATCAATTTTACATTCCTATATCAACTCATTTCCAAATTACCGTGTTTCCCTGAAAATAAGACCCTGTCTTATATTCTTTTGAATCCTGAAATAAGCGCTTGGCCTTATTGCCATGCGCTCAAAAGCCCGATTGGGCTTATTATCAGGGGATGTCTTATTTTGGGGGAAACAGAGTATTAATATTTTGTCTCACCCTCTATAATTTGAAAATCTAAAGGAAAACTTTAATCCTGCTTTTTTGCACAGCCAAGGCCCTCTTTCCACTTTTGATCAGTCTGGTTCACCTTTCTCAGGATTGAATACTTTGTTAATACATACAGGTGCAACTTACTGGGTTCTGCAAACCTTTTTCTTGTCCTTTCTGCCTCAGTGAAATCTGAACATGGAAGCAGGGAGACTACATGCTTCTTATTCCACTTCTGAACTAGAATAACTTAAATTTAATATTGCTTTTTATATTTTAATAAATTTATTAGGGCTAGGCATTCATTAGGTAAACGGTAGTTCAGATGGGGTCTCTCTGGATGTACCAGAACATGCTTTGCTGAAGATTCTCCTTGTTATAGAGGGGGAAACCAGAGGTCACTGAAGTGGTCAACCTGAAGATCGCTTTGATATTAACTCTTCTCTGTGAGCAACTTCTCATGAAGTGGGTCTCTTCAAAGTAGGTAAAAATAAAAGTGCTTTCCAGTGGAAAAATTCTTCTATTTTGCAATACCAACTATCTCTTCAAATAGAAGAGGGCTAGCACCATTAATAAACTTCTGCCTTGTCCAGGGAATCTTAGCTTGTACACTTATGTAAAGATCCCTTTTTCCCCCAAGCCAAAATATGGCAGGATGGACAAACGGGAAAAAAATTATGTCACTTTGTTTGGGATTATAGAACCATTAATCACTATGCAATTCCTTTCCCTCCCATTGTTCCAAATACTACTGTAGCATTTGTTACTATCCCTGCCAAACCACATTTTACTGTCATAAATCTTTGTTCTGTCTCCTTCGTTGTATCTTTATCAACAGATTCTTGATTCGGACAGGTTGCAATCAACGTGAATTCAAGTATTATGGTATTTGATTTAGTACAAATTATAAACTGATATCAGGTTGTGTTTAAGGCAGCCCAAAATTCAGTTAATGTCAGGCTAGCACATGCACAATTGAGGCTAGCACATGAGCAGTTATGGCTGGGGTTTTACACGCTGCTAATTATGGATGCTGACCCTAACTTCAATTGGAGCATGCAAATTCACTGAGATGTGGCTCGAGCACTCTGCATCTATCAGCATATTATAAAGATTTAAATAAAGGGAAAATAGTTCAGTCTATGCTGCTAAAATATTTTGAGAGGCTATTAAGATATTTTTGACAGGGTAGGTTTATCTTTAAGAATAGTATTTATATATTTTTTGTGTTTTAAAATTATCCTTGTGACTTTCTTAACCATACATTTATATTTTTACCCTTTACTATAATATTTCATTTATATAGATATAAAAAAATCATTTACTGTCTATTTCTATTGAGCTGGAACCAATTGCCACATTTTCTATAGAAACATCACTTCAAATAATGCAACCATTTTGAAGGCTTAATTAGTCACACTAATCAAAATCCACTTGTACCTGTTATTTTTACCTCTCAGAGAAACAAGTACACTTGGACATGTTTACTCCAGGGATTTTGGATATTTGCAACATTATTTTGATTAGGAGCCGCTCAGAGTTAATTGAAAGAGGGGCAGCTATATAAATGTAATAAACAAACAAACAAACAAACAAACAGGAATGAGTTCACAAGAAACACTAACCCTTCCTGAAGAAGCAAAACTAAAACAACCTGCTAGTGGTAGCTCTTGAAAACCACATTGGAAGGCATTCGTGTTACATATGACATTGAAGGGGTATAAAATATACAGCAAAAACCTGCAATTTTACTTCTCAGAAGCTTTTTATTTGAGACACCTAATTTGGGAATCTAATTTAAAACCCAGTCATATTACTTACACAGTAACATGTTCCATAACTCTATTAAAAAGTTCTGAGAATTTTTCTAGGGACCATTAACTTCTATCATCAACAGATCCCTAAGTATTCCATTTTGACTAAGCCTTTTTTATGCTTCAGTCTTTATTTCTGTTCCGGATAATTTACTTCTCTTAAGCAATTGCTTTCTACCATTTCTGCTTTGGAGAGACCTGATTTCAAAAACTTATTTAAATTATGTAGTCATAAAAAGAGTGAACTTCTTGGTATAACTGGATGGATGCCACACAAAAACCTATTATTCTATGGAAGTTATCCTATGGCAAATGTCTTTCACCTTGCTTGCATGTTGTTGCAACTGCTGGTTTACTAAGTGATAAATCACAAAGCCTAATATTAAGAAACCCTCCTACAATAGCTGTTTTGCCATATTAAAAAACCCATATAGATTTTTCTCCCCGAAGACTTCTTGTTATGAAGTAATCCTATAAACTGCCAAAAGTGTTATTTTAGTTCACTGCTCACTCTTGAAGCATCCTTTCCTTTTCCTAATCCAACAGAAGGCACCCTGCCCAAATTATCGCATGAATGTCAGTTTTACCAGAATTCTTTCATATTATCCTGGCAAATCATGACCTGATGGCTTCTGTCTCAAAGGTAAAATATTTTTTATATTTATGTAGCTCCTCATCTCACAAACATGTGAATCTGGGTGGCGAACAACACAACAACAGGTAAAAGTCTCAAAACAGTCTAAAAACAAAACAAAACAAAGCAAACAAATAAATAAATAAAATATATAACATAAACAACCCCCCCCAAAGTGGGAGAACAAACTTCACTTAATGTCATGCAGCCAACTTTATAAATGTTCCTTCTAGTTTTAAAAGTCATAATTATTCCTTTCAAATAGTGTCTCAAAATCCAATTTCTTTCGGCATAAATAAAACACATCTCTTTGTTCAAAATAAGAAAGTTGTCCATGACATACTTCTGAGTTGAAATCCACACATCCCAAATACTCTTCTGTTTTATTAATCGTATCTTCCTTTTAGCTATTAAAACATCAGCTGATTTAATTTGTAAACCTTGTATAAAATCTTGTTCAGTAACATTCTTGTATCTAGTCAATTTCAAGTTCATATTCAAAATAGTCTATTTCTGAATTCTATCTCCTCTTTTGGACCCATTTTTATTGTAACAGATAATCTTAAAGAAAGTTCTGAGTAGATTATTGCCAATTATCTTTGAATTCTTCCAGAGTTAAAATTCCTTTCTCCATTCTGAATTAGTGGATCTTTTCCTTTAATTATAATCTTTAGGGTTTTTTTCCTACTAGCCTCTAGTAACCAAATTCAAGGTCACCTCTTATTCTGTTTTCTCTAAGCCACAACATTTTCCCTAGGGAAAGATCTCTTACACTTAAATTGAAAATCTTCATGTATTTTTAAACAAACCAGCGGAAGTATTCTTATAATTATTTCAAAATCTTATCCAGAATCAGTCTGGCTTCTTAATCTGTTTAAAACATTCAAAAGTAATCATTCTAATCACCCATAGGTGCTTATTTCCAAATAAAAAACTTTTAAGTTCTTGAATTTACATGAAATTTCTTTAGTTGAGGTTTCAAGGAAAATTACCCAGTATAATAAAATGTGTCCTTCTGAAGGCTCTTAGTATGCAAAAAGCAACTTACAAACAACTGCTAGTGAAAGTGATTAAGAGATAAAGTTGGTGAACTCAACGTCCTTTTAAAAGCTCTGAATTGAGGCTTGGGGAAAACTGATTTTCTTGGCTCCCAGATCAATAAAACCTACTGTTTTACAGTTTCATTGCAAGAACCATCTCCATGGAGCACCATGGGTGATCCAGGCTCTGGGATCCCAGGCTCTGGGAGTTTGGGGAGCCAATTAATTCACTGGCCCCTCTTTCTCCTACAGTCATTGGCTCTCTCTTGCAAAGCTGTCCACTGTCTGTCACTGCTTCCCCAGAAGTCAAGAAATATTGAGGCTTCCAACTCAGAATTCTAACTCAATTTTTTGAATAAACAATATTAGAATTACAGTAAAACAGGCATTTGGAATTCAAAACAACATAATAAACTGCTAATAAGATTAGTGAATGTGAATTGCAGGAATGCAAACCCGGCCATAAAGAATTAACAAGTAGAACTGTGAATTCAACCATTTTAGATAGCTAAGTTAAAACAATAGTTTAGAGGACCCAGTTTTTAGTTCTTTTGTTTAAATTTAATTAATTAATCCAAAGGATCCACTGCACAAGGGAGGTAATATTTCATCCTCTCCACCTCCATGCATGCAAATTAACCTAATCAGAAAGGTTAACACTATTAACAACATTACCTGCTAACATATGACTAACGAACATTTTAACTTTTACTGTAACATATCAAATAAAAAAAAAGATGTAAATCTAAAAAGATTCGTTCTTGTAACAAGAACACGCTTATAGGTAAACCTCAAAGCATATCAGAACGCAAAACATTTCTAGGGAATGCATGCCATGCATTCTGAACATTAACACCAGGCAAACATCATGCCTGTTCCCCAATGCACAGGTACCTTACTTATCCTTTTTAAAAAGTTAACTGAACAAAACAAAGTTTCCATGGACAGTATAATTTAGTCCAATGTGGCAGGAATCAGACCTCTGGCACTTGAGAATCTTTTGACAAAGCCAAAAGGGCATTCAGTTTCTCAGGGCAGGCAATTAAATAAAATTAAGCTGCATAAGAAAGACTACCAAAATCAGTATGGAACAGGTTACATTGTCTATTAGAATCATTACTTATCATTCACCGAATCATAAAATCTTTTACAACTGATTCTTGCAAGTTAAATTGATTGGACAACTATTGTTGTTAGTTGCTTCTTTTGACCACCTTTATCCTTTATGAACTCTTGGCTATAGCTTATCACTTTAACTCATTCTCAACCGACATCTAGATTTTTGGGAACTCAGAATTGAATAATTTCTGCCATCTCCATGCATCATAATGTGCAAGTGAGATTTAGAAAGACTGTAGGATTTGTAAGCACAAAAGACAGAATCCTACTTTACAACTCAGTAAATAAATTTTAGCTTTTTGACAAACTGTACGGAATTGGATTCAACTTTGTGCAGTTTCAGCTAATACTGAATTGACATGATGAAAAAATAATTGTTATCATGAAACACCTCTAAGCCACACTGCTGTAGACAGCATCATACTTTATAAAAGCTTTAAATATTCATCTTTCACATTCACAAATGTGTATTATACCCAATTTACAGAAATTGAAAACCAAAAAACCCAGTTGTTTTTGTTATATAAGAACATGTGATAAAGAAATGAATATGTATAATCTATCAACTTCCAAAACACAGAAGATAAATTATACATCTCATTGTTTGAAGTGTAATTACATTCATCTTCAAGCTGCTAGTTTCTCACATATTTTACAGAAATTTCAATGCATTTGAATTTCATGATTTCATAATATGTTTTGATGCATATATAAAAACCCTAGCATTTCTACATTGGATTGGAAAATAAGCTGTTTTGAAAAACTAAGAGCAATACACTACCTGAATCATTGCGGAGGTAAGATGACATTGCTGGAATAAGACATGATTGACTAAGAAGCTCTAGCAAAACTGATGGAAGGGCACTGCTGTTTTGTCCTCTACTTTCATGACTGGACTGGATATCTCCATTTGATATGCTGCCTGCAGGATTTATGTAGCTAGCTAGAACCTGAAATTTAAGAAATAGAAATTAAGAATTTAACGGAGATATGCACATAAAAGATATGAACTACAAGGTAGTAGTATTTCTTACTATATACACTATGTAGGAAAACGATTTAAAAACCTCTTTTTCATTACTACAGAAAAATAATATATTTAAAATAAAATTAACAAGCGTTTTTCATCAACTTTAAACGCCCATTTAGTGAACAATGTAGGCGCTCCTGATATAAATATCGCTATAGAAATGATCAGATTTAATTAAACCTCATACTTCACTGCTCAAAACAGATCCCAGATGTTAATATCAGAAAGTTTTCAATAATGGAAGAAATGGCACTTGATACCAATAAAAGGGCAATTCAGTGAAACTCCCAAATGAAAGATTTACTTTTTGGTCAAGTGAATGTATATGAATATTATATTGTTCTAATACCTGTAAAAGACACGTGACATGCTCTTCTTCCAGTCTTTGTTTAGTTAGAGCTTGTTCCACATCCCATCCTGAAGCAGTAGAACCAGTTCCAAATCCAGTGCCTTTAGCCCAGTAAAGTTGCTGTTCTTCTGTTGATGCACTATTGTGTGTGCTTGACATCTGCGGCTAGTTAAAAAAAAATTATTCTGCCATTTGGAATTGCATAGATTCATATTCTAGAGCAAAATAGTCAACAAAACCCTATTGAATAAGCCTTCCTTATTTTGGTATCTGGCTTATGGATAAGAAGGGATACGTTGAAAGCTTGCTCAGCAAAGATTCTAACAGCTCTTTACAATCAGTGCTTATCCATTGTACCTGAACTGTAGGATAACATTTATCTACTTCGCTGAATGTAAATGCTTTACATACTGTATAACAGTAAGACAGATCTGATTCTATTGCTTAACAGTGAGAAGCACATACAGTAAACAAAAGTTAGATAAAAAAATATCTGCTTCCTTATCTGCTGAACAAAAATGAGGGTGCAGGTTTTTATAGAAATGACAACCAGGTATAATGGCTTGTGTTTCTGAGAAAATACTTATTTTTTTTTTCATCTGATGATTCAGAAAGCTAATCTACCCACCCACCCATCCATCAATTCAGATAATTTATTGTGTTACGTTAAATAACTACTTAAATCATTTGTGGTATTAATTGGAAAAATACAAATTCCCTGGAAGGTTGATCTGAATGACTATTACGTTCATGAATATTCTTTATCAACAGCTTTCAGTTTTGAGAATAAATTGATAATCACAATTTATCACCTAAGTAGCAAACATTCTGTTCTACATCACAAAATACTTGGTGTGTACAAAGTTATAATATCATGTGTCTTTGAAGCAATTATATTGATTTAAAAGCAAGACTGGATAGTTTCTATAATGTTTTACATTATCGTCAATATCTCTATGTACTAATTGGGTCTCCACCTCACAAATAGGGAAAAGTCACAACATGAAAGGCTATGTGAAGCTAGGAAATATTATCAGTCAGGGTTTTTTGGGGTGGGGTGGGGACCTCCTTATATGAACTGGCAGTTTTTTCTGGAACTCAGACAAAGTTGACATCTTTCCACCAAGTTCCAGGCCACTGAACTTCCAAAAAGCACACAATGCTTATGTAAGCTTTGATTACAAAAACTGGACATAATAATGCCTTTATAATAAACAAAGAACTGCTATTAGAAAGACTGAAGGGATTTGGGATAGACACTTCAGGACATGGCAGATAAAACACTGTATTCACTAACAGTGAATTAATTAAGACTTGTTCTCAAAGAACCTGCTGAGAAAGCTTCATGTTGACAGCTTCATTTTGTAAAATAATCTTGAAAAACAATCCTCTAGCAAGCACACTACTGTGGAAATTGATTACTGTACCATCTTTTCAATATCATGCTACTCTTCTGGATCATTAAGCAAAACAAATATTATTTTAAATGACTAGCAATGCTCTGAAATCCATAGGGGTACGCTTATATGTTTAAATAGTTAGAAAATTGAGATCCTTGTGTTCCAAAAAGAGCTGTATAATTAAAACTTTTAAAAGCATTATTTGAGCTACACAAAATTAAAACAGAAACATTAACATTCCAACTTCTCTTTTTATAAAAATTTAGAATATCTGGAAGTAATTATTTGGGCAGTCAACCATGCACAGAATACCATTGCCAAAATCCTCATAGATATTGATAATAAAAGACATAAACTTGGATTATTAAAAAAAACCCCTCCAACATCTTTATAATTCAGAGATGAGAATTCTGAGATCATTATTCTGGAGTCAAATCAGGGGTGAAATGCTCCCGGTTTGGACCGGATCACCTGATCTGGTAACGATGGCGGTGGGTGGTTTGGAGAACCGGTAGCAAAAATCCCTGCCCCCCATGCCCAGCTGAGCCGCGCGATCATCAGAGGCTTTTTTTTTTAAAAAAAGCATTTTTTCTACAACCTCTTCGGCTGAAAAAATGCTTTTAAAAGTAAAAAAAAAAAAGTTGGCCACGCCCACTTAGTTACAATACCCCTCAAGCCACGCCCACAGAACCGGTAGTAACAAATTTTACATTTCACCACTGAGTCAAACGCACCTCTGTTTGGTTGGAACCAGAATTGGGAACTCTTGGAGCGTGGTGGCTAAGAGCAGACAAACAAGCCAGAATAAGGTGAACTGCGCCAATTTCCAGGGCCATTCTCCTCAGAAGTACTCCATCATCAGTAGTCAAAGGTGTAGTGCTAAATAAGCTGCGCAGCACGTGAAATGGAAGAGTTGGAAGCACATTAGCTGAAGGAGACTGGAGAATGTGACCTAAAGAAAAGAAAGAAAGAAAACATTCCAATCACAATGGCTTAGCATTATGAATTAATCTTCAAATACATACCAAATATTTTATTAGGTGTCTAAAATACTGCTTTTGTTTTATTGTACATTTAAGCATTACTGACTGCAGGACTTGTGGAAAGCAATGGAAAACAGATACATCATCTTTCCATTATGAAGTGTATCTAGAATTTAGTGTTAGTATGCTTGAAAGTGCCGCAGCAGGAAAGTGCATTCATTAAACTATTTGCTATATGGTAAGTAACAAAACATGGCTCTTCTTCAGTTACTAAACCAATTAATGTTTTTCACACATCAGGCCATCATGAGTATTATACTCTTTGCATGGGACTATTGTCTAGAATATAGGCCAAATTTTTAGAATGTTTTTTATATGGGAATATTTCTTACAAGAAGATAAAATAGATCTTCCCCAAAACCGTCCACGACATTAAAAATTCAAAAGTGTTGCCTTGTTCCTTTGGGAACATAAATTTTGCACATGCAATTAATATATAAGATTTATTTCCTGTATATGAGTAACTTTATGAAATCAATGAATATATGTTAAAAGATTTATACCATAAGAACATTTTGGTTGCATCAGACCATCAAATCTCTTTTTAACAAGCTGAAAAATGCTTATTAAAGCTTCAAGCAGCTGTACGTGGCCATGTTACTTTCCCTTTGCAGAAATGAGAAAACAACTGAAGATGTAATAGTTAACTAGAGCTTCCCATTAGACCTGAACTATCACATATGGCTAATAGCTTCCATACAAGCCGGAATCAAAGTACCAAATTTAAAAAACGATACTGTATTTTGTATGAGAAACTACTGATTGAGAAGGCCTTTCCCATCAAAGGGAGGTGTTCAGGTCAGTTGTGGGCTTTCTGGGATCAAACAAAGTCAAGCACATCTGTGCAAAGCTACAATGCCTGACACCAAAGTAGCAGTACAATCATTTTATACTTAGCTACAATTATTTATGGGTTTGAGAGATGAATAGTCTTAGTTGTAGCATGATGCTAGATCTCATTTATCTTCAAGAAGTTAACGGGAAAAAAAGCTTACTTCTCCCAAAGAAAGCATCTATCAACGGTTGGGGATTGATCACCATTGTCTGTAACAGATACCCGTAACACTGGGGTTATAGTATTAACAGTGTGTTCTTTGCCACTAAGGCTGCCTTGAGGCAAGGGGCAGGACACATCCCTACTTCTTTCCAATATGCAACCAACAGTAGTGAAACTAAAGAGTATCCATCAGAATTCCTAGGCATTGGCAGTAATAAAGGATGTGATTCACTTCTGTGTGGGGTGGTGATGATGGAGGTGTAGGTAATAGTATTAAGACTACAATTGGAGTGAAGTTTCTGTTTGGGGGAAATCTTGATTTATTTCTTTTATTTTTTATTTCTTTTTTTTATTTTTATTTGATTTATATGCCGCCCTTCTCCGGAGACTCAGGGCGGCTTACAGTGCGTTAAGCAATAGCCTTCATACTTTTGTATATTTATACAAAGTCAGCTTATTGCCCCCACAATCTGGGTCCTCATTTTACCCACCTTAGAAAGGATGGAAGGCTGAGTCAACCTTTTAGTAGTGGGTGGGGGTGGGGGTAATTAGTTGTGTGACTTGGGACAGCTCAGCAGACGATTTCTTGCTACTGGATATCAGAGCAATCAGCAGTGTAAACCACCTAAGATGTTTAATGCATGTAATGTTTTGTTTGATAAAAGCACCCTATTCCAGAGCAGAAGTTTCTGAGTATATTTTGTGACAGTGGATAAAGGCACCCATAATCTGATCCTCAGAGAAGGTAAAAAAAAAAAAAGAAAGAAAAGAAAATGTCACTGACCATGGCGTAGGTACAAAATACAGATTTACTGCTGTGTTTTGTATCTACACCATGGTGGGAAAGGCAACATGACAATTTTGCTTACCTACAAATAGGTAATCTTCCTTCCTAGATAAAATGATCAAATAGAGAAGGAACAGAAAATATGAAAGAAAAGCAAAATGACTTTGAAAAAGAAAACCTCAGCACTAAACGAGGGATACGCCCAGTCTGATTGCTGCAGCAATGGAAAAAAAACTGAGGAAAAAGTAAGAGCTCTAGTCACATAAAATGGGGTAGCTTTCTGACCAAAAAATATCTCAGATATACAAGATATGGTTGGGTTTCTACACAGATGCATAATCTATTAATTTAAAGAGCAAAAAAATTGATTTGTCATGCCTATTAAGTATCCTAATTTTATCTGAGAATTTTTAAATTAAAATATAGGTGATATACAAAAGATTTTAATAAAAAATTCTCAGACAAAATTAGGATACTTAATAGGCATGACAACCAATTTTTTGCTCTTTAAATTAATAGATAAAATAATTGTTTATAAAATTCAACTGTTTTTCCTGTATTTTTTACAGATGGGCCTCTCAAAACTCAAATCTCCAAGTCATAGAAATATTGATCTTTGAAGCAAAGGAAGTATTGTACCACAAACACAATCGTACATCCGGTCATTCAAGGAAGATTATTAACTAATAATAACCAAACTGGAGAAATCTTATATTGTTTTGAATTCCATCGAACAATAATTTCTCATAATATGTAAAAAAATAAGACATTAATAACAAGCAGAATCACAGTGGTCAAGAAGTGGGAAATGTTTTGCCTATAATCAAGTATTATAGGCAATATAGAGAATATCCACACAGTAACTTTCTGATAACTTTGGCTCATGCTGTCTCCCACTGTGTGTATAACGTAAGAAAGCTGCAACTCAAACCTAGGGAAGGGAAAGCAAAAGCAGATCAAGGTGCCAGTTAAGATTAATTTGACTTATTAATTATATGAAAGACTGTTTAAACCTGGTTCAGCTAAGAAAAAAATAATTTTAATAAGTTCAAATAAGAAAAAATAACTCAGATAAAAAAACTAGGCCAATGTGTAGATATTTAATTTCTGCAAGGCTACTAATGTCCTTGTTTAATACAAAAAGACAGGACAAACCTAATGATACTGAGGCTGTCAGTTACTGCTATTATTCAAAAATCCACAAGAAGCCCTGGAAACAGTAATAATTCATTGTTTTCAAAAGGAAATTAATTGTTTTAGCTTGGAACAATTTTTACCCTGTGCAATGAAGGAAGAATGAAAATATATGTCTTTAAGGACAAATTTTCAATGTCACATGCTTTGCTTCCAAAGCCAGAAAAAATCCGAAATTCCACGGAAAAGCCAGTTTTATCTGTTTCAAATACTTGTCTAATTGCACATTCAGAATAATTGTTTAGCAGTAGTCCCCAAATATACTTAGTAGTCACAGTACATACTTCCTTCACCGTCATCTGTAACTCCCAGCACCAATCTAAGCAGACACTGGGCATGTTTCCTTTCTTTAAGTAGCACCTCAGCATAGCCTGGGAGGCGAAGAAATAATCCAAAAGCAGCCAAAGAATGAGCAGGTATGGGAGACATAGTTTGGACTGTTGATTTGATTGGTGGCGGTTCTGCTGCAATTGTTTCTGGGGCTTCATAAACCAGTTCTCCTGATTGTTCAATGGTAACCCATTCAAACTGATCACTGTCCTTCTGCTTCTCCTGGGTGGTGGATGTAACCACTGGAGCACTCACCTTCAGAAAGAAAAGAAGATGCTTAATACTATCCTCTAAGACTGACAATTAAATAATACGTTTAAGGTGGAAACTGTATCGGTAAACAATTCCTTGATTTATTTACAACATTCTTGACAACTGAATAACAATAACTGAAAATTAAATTGACAATCAAGATTTACCTAATATGTAAGTATTTTTGAAAGTTTCTATGAAAATATCTGCCACATATTTTAAAAACTAAGCCATATATTCAAATAAAACATTTATATTTTTATCATATAAGAGGAAGTAAATATACCAGTAGGAATTTTCTATGATTACTTCCACTGTTGGAATTTTGAGGCAACTCAACACAATATTTTCTAAATACTTTTTTTTAACCACATAATGGGGACAGACAGCGCAATATCCATAGAAACCACCTTTGACACTCACCAGACTGCTTTTTGTTTAATGTACCTAATATGTTTAATTTAGAAGCTTAAGAAAACTTAATGAGAAGCTGGCATGCTGCAAAACTTTCCATATCACCTTTATTTACAACAGGAATGCCTCTTGACCTCAAGACATAATTAGTTCCATAGATATATTTAGAAATAGAGGGGGGGGGGGAAATAGAGAGCCAATCTGGTATAGTGGCAAAGGTGTTGCCTTCAAAACCAGGAGACTAAATTCTTGTCCTGCCTTAGGCATAAAAGTTGGTTAGGTAACTTTGGGCCAGTCATCATCTCACAAGTTTGCTGTTGTGGAGGAAGGAGCATTAAGTAAATTTCCTGCCTCGAGTTATTTATATTAAATAATAACATTTTTAAATGGGATTTTAAAATGTAAAACAAAATATGATTGGAACCTTTACCTATTTAGAAATATAGAAAAAAATAGCTGGGGTGGTAAAGATTATCTTGAAAAATATAAGGATGATGTAGTGAATCTCACCAGGTAAACTCATATTTTATGAATAGCAACATACACTATGACAATTTTAAGAATTACAAAAGCATTTTTATGGCAACCATTCACAGAAAACACCCTTATCACCACCTCAGATATCCAAATATGTCCACTGCCTCTATAAAATCGCCTGGCCTGTTTAATACAAGGGGTCAATAACTATTTTTTTTTTTTGCCAAAGCTACATTTTATTTATGTATGTTTTAAACTTATCTTTGTGGACAATATCTGACACTGCACATTGCTGTTATATTTTTCACCTGGGAAGATAATTTTTTAAAAAGGACAACCCCCCCCCCCCCATTTTTAGATTAAAAAAAAAAAAGCTACCTAAATTTGGTAGTACACTTGATGGGTCCCTGAGGGTTATTGTCTTAATCATTTCTAGTTTGCTCTGTTCCACAGGAAAAAAAGCTGTTTTGCTTGAGAAAGTCCTATGATATATCAAATTGCGCCAAATAAATATTTTAAAAATTATAGTTACATAACTAATATTTTATGAAATACAGGCCTAGCTTTATGATGTTTACTAAAGATCTGGAACCCTACATACTGAAAAGTAGAAAGAAGGAATTCAGAACCATTTTTCCTGTGAAAAGGGCCATGACTTTAAAAACCTGGGAGAATTACCAGGAACAATATGTAAAATCAGAATTCCCTGTTCAATCAGTTATATAAAAGGGGTTATATATTTGCAAAGTGCAAGCTGTACCTAATAGTTTTACTTACATAGTTAGTGTACAGATATATGACTGTATACATGCATGTCTCTAACTTTAGTTCTCCTGTAATAAGACACTGCTGAAAAAAGAAGGGCCTTATACAAGAAGTCTTTGACTTACAACAATTAACAATTGTTTGAAGTTACAACAGACTTTTTAAAAAGGTATCTATGACCGTTCCTTGAAATTATTTAAATTTTTTTTTTTTTTTGATTTGATTCATATGCCGCCCTTCTCCGGAGACTCAGGGTGGCTTACAATGCGTTAAGCAATAGCCTTCATACTTTTTGTATATATTCATACAAAGTCAGCTTATTGCCCCCACAATCTGGGTCCTCATTTTACCTACTTTTGAAAGGATGGAAGGCTGAGTCAACCTTGAGCCTGGTGAGATCTGAACTTGCAGTAATCTGAATTTGCAGTAATTGCAGGCAGCTGATGTTAATAACAGTGCTTTAGTCTGCTGCGCCACCAGGGCTCCTGATGGCGCAGCAGGAATTATGACTGATGTCCCCCCACGTGATTGCATTTTGGGCACTTGGCAATAGGTTTGCATTTAAAACCAGCTGTGGCATCCCAGCCACATGACTGTGAGTTGGGATTTTTTTTGTCAAAAAATGCTCATTTGAAAGAATAATTTGCTTAATGATGTGATTCGCTTAATGATTATGTGTTTGTCTTATGACCGTAGTGACTCGCTTTATGACCATTGTAAAAACGGTTGTAAAATTGAGTCTGGACATGTGGTGCCTCAACTTATGACCACAATTTTGGGCTCCATTGTGATCATAAATTGAGGACTAGCTGTATTCCTTTTTCAAATGGAAGGCTGATCTTATTTCTGTTAAACCTACACTTTCAGTAGAAAAGTATCCCTATACCAGTAGTAGAAAGCAATTCCTTTTGTAAGTTGAAATGTGCAAATGTGCCCACTTTATTCACAATAAAAAAATATGCAAGGAGTCAAGATGTTGTTTTACTGAGTACATGGGGATGAATTATTTTAGACAATATTTTTCAACCAAATACAAATTTGACTCAAGATTTTGAGGTTACAGGACTACTTAAATGTATAACATTTCAATTTTTAAACTTTCTTCAAGACTATGTTGTGAAATTTTCATCTACGGAAATTGATTGGAATCTTTCCATTAATGCTAACTAGAATAGAATAGAATAGAATAGAATAGAATAGAATAGAATAGAATA
>WNWU01000005.1:30116700-30152910 GCA_012654045.1 Ptyas mucosa | reverse complement strand
TAGAATAGAATAGAATAGAATAGAATAGAATAGAATAGAATAGAATAGAATAGAATAGAATAGAATAGAATAGAATAGAATAACAGAGTTGGAAGGGGCCTCGGAGGTCTTCTAGTCCAACCCCCTACTTAGGCAGGAAATCCTACACCACTTCAGACAAACTAGTAAAACCAGTTACTTTTGAAAAATAAACCCAACATATGTATGCTAAGTTATCAATGTATGTATGATAAGTTATGTTCCAGGGTGAAGTTTCATTTTTCTGATTTTTAAATATATAAATGAGAAAACAGGGGAATAAATATTTCATTGTGGTGGAAGAAGTTATTTGGAAATCCAGATAAAGTTTAGTAAGAGGATTCAAGAGCCTCTGTGCCTTTCCCTACAAAAATAGACATTAAGAGATCTGGAGGCAGTTTTCAATATTGAATTTCTTATTTTACATTAATTCAAACTTAAGAGATATTTTCCAATATATCTGGGATAAATATGAGTTTGAAATCATGGAATGTATCAATAGCAACATTTCTCATTTCTACAATATGAACAAATAAAACTGAGACAAAGTGCTTTAGAACATTCTCAGATTCTGTACCAGCAAGCCCTGAATAATTCCAGTACTTTTAATCATTATATTAATCCATCTTTATACAAGTAAAATTCACTAGATTTTTTTTAAGCAGGGTACATAGAGGTTTACAATTATATGTAATAATTCTTAACTGGAATATTGATTCCAATGTTTATTAAATGCCAAGATAGAAACAACAATGAACACATTTTAGTACCTTAACCACCATTAAGCCCATCCATCTGTTTCATTCTTCTCATAGATTTTAAACTTTTAATTAGGTCAATTATACACGTATCTTTTGACTTACTTGTTGAATCACATCTGGGTAAAGCATAGGAAGTCTTTCTGCAATGAGGGCCAACCCACCCATTCCAGCAAAAACTTGCAATGGGGACTGGAGAGGGCATGCATCAAGAAAAGATTCATCCAGCACTGTATCCATGCATTCTTCAACTGGAGTGACTGCTTCATCTTCAGGGCAAGGTCCCAATAAATCTGCATGCTCTATTTGTGCACAACATAATACATAAAAATAACCAAACTTATAAAAATAGTGTTAAACAACATTTATTTGGAGAGATTATAGACTTACACAGCCTAGCACACTGCCCTTTAGCTATAGTATACATTAAATAGGAGAACTATGTTTGGACAAATAGAACACTTGTATATCTCTACAGAATTAGGCAAAATTAGAAACTAGTTTGTCAAAAACAATGAAAAAAGCACGGAGAAGATTCTAAAATTCTATACTTCTGAGGCAAGATAAAAATACTAAAAGTACTTTGAGTATTCTAATTCTGTACACAGAATCATCATCATCATCATCAATTATTTTTAAAGCCACCCTATTTTACCAAAATAATAAGAATTGTCATAATGTTCTGGATATTTTTTTTTGCTAGGCATGAAGTATGATATATGCACAAAATGGGACAAGAAGAATGTACAAAATGTTAATAGAATTGAACTGATTTGAACTGGAATAGTTTTGTGATCAGTCATTTTAGAAGTGTTTCATGCCTCAAATAGTATTTTGAAACAGAATTTCCTAAATTCCTATTAAAAAATAAGGTGAATAATTATTACTTTTGACAATTTTTATATAGGTCGGCTTCTAGGAAACAACATAGCCATTTCACTTATTCTTGGAATTAAAGTAGGGCAGTAAGAAATCCATTCCAATTTTTGTTTTCTGTGGCTGGAACACTGAAAATGTTTCAGGTTTTCCACCACTGGAATAGACTCAGTTTTTAAAATGAAGTCGTTTTGTTCAAGCTTTTCCCCATACCTGATCCAAACAAAAACAACAACAAAACTCAAAACCTTTTCTAGGATTGAGCAAAATGCATTGAATGTGTACTGTCTTGAACTTGAAATACCCCATTTTAAATTCAAAGTTGTTGTCCACACATGAAGCCAGCTGTTTTTATCATTATGACAAGTGCAGAACAAATTATTTGAAATTCTTAAAAATTAAAAAAGCGGGACACAAGACACTCAAGTAATTAATTCACAAGAACTTTTCCCCCATAGTAAAAACATTTAACTTATCTGCCTGGCAAACATATCTACAGTTGCCGGAAAACTATATCTTCTTTAGCTCTGACTATATACTTTGCAACTGTTGCTTAGCCCTTGGATTTTATCTCCCCCACCTTATTACCCCATCCAGTCTAAAGTAACAGTGGCACAAAAATTTACAATCACAAGACATAAACCATATGCAACACCTGAAACTGGAAAGGGCCAAGTTTTATTCTGAGTTTAGTTTGCTTTGCAGCAGTAAACAGCAATATGAAATTGTGTTAGATAACTATCTTGAAATCTGCATTATGATTTAACAAGTTATATAAACAGAACAAAAGTTTTGTTTCTGTCTTCCTCTATTAATTCTGGTGTTTTAAACAATCCACAAGGCAAATCTTTCTCCCTCTCTCTATTTTCAATAGAAAGTCAACTATTTTTCCACATTATGTACAAATCTCTCTCTATATTATTTACACACACACAAACAAACACACACAATAATACTGAGAGTGGTTCATTCTCCAAGCTTGTGGGTTGGTTTCCAAACGTTTCATTACCAGGCTAGGGAACATCTTCAGTGGATATTTTATACTGTGTGTGTGTGTGTGTGTGTGTGTGTGTGTGTGTGTATTTATTTATTTTATTTTAATTCTCTTTTCGTAGGTCTTTGTGTATTTTTGTTTCATCCAGGTTTTTCCTACGTAAATCAAGATCTTTATACAGCCATGGTTCAGTGAAATCTCATTCACTAGAATTTTTTGGCTTTATTAGACATCAGAGCAGCATTTTGTTGTCTGTTTTAAGATTTATATATATATACACACACACACACACACACATATTTCACACACACATATATACATATACTGTGTATAATTTTCAATAAGTTTATGTAATTTTCCACATTTATGTACTGTTCAAACAACCAGAGCAAAACAAACAATGCCCATATAAAGCCAATTCTAAGCATACCTTTTTCAGTATGTAAGCGCTTGAATGAATCTGTTTTTGAAAGGCTAGGGTCTGAGATGACTTTCGAGCCAAGCTTAACTGCCAAGTCTATAGATCGGTATCCTTGAGGAAGTTTGCGGTCATATAACAGAGTCAAAAGCTGGGCAAGGGTCATCTCAGGTGGCAGCGGCTGACCTAAATCACATGAAGTTACAAGAAGCTTTAAATCGGTATTTAACTGATAAATTCAAACAACATTAAATAAGCAATTATCATTAACATAACAAATAAGCAGCTTCTGTCTTTTGCATTTTCTAGGCAATCAGTTTCTATAGTTAGAGCACATCCTTAAGCGCGGTGAAGCTTCCTTTCTCAGATTTTACAGTAATATTGAAAAAAAAATCTCTGTTACAGTTAATCCTTAATTTATAACAACAGTTGGGACTCAAATTTCCATTGCTAACCCATGTGGTCATTAAATGAGTCACCCAATTTTATGACCTTTTTTTGCCAAGGTCATTAAGTGAACCCAGCTTCTCCTCCTAACTTTGTCAGAGGTCTCCTATGAATGTTGCAAATGGAAATCACATGACTCTGGGACACTGCAAATATATGCTAGTTGCCGAGGATGAATTTTGATCATGTCAACCACAAGGATACTGTGACAGTTGTAAATGAGAGGACTGGTTGTAAGTCACTTTTTTCAGCGCCATCATAACTGAACGATTACTAAAAGAATGGTTATAAGTCAAGGGCTTCCTTTATAAAACTATACATACAATATTAGTCTGGATAAATACTTAAATGTTATTACAATACTTGTTTAACAAAATCTAATCAAGACATATTTACCCAAACAGATTACTACATTATATCGTATGTTGAATCAAATAACTGATTCAACTGTAAGTTTATCCATGAACACTAGATATATTTATAACGCTAAGGTTACAGGCCTTATAGATACAATGTTTCATAGGACTATTTCACATAATTAGAAAACTTCTGATTTCAAATCAAGGTTTCTTTATAGTGATTTGAGGAAATGTGCAGATCCTTGTTAAGTCTTCAACCTCATTTTATGGACTTTAGCATTCTTGGAAAACATGGTCTAATTAAAAAAGAAGCAGAAAACTACCTGGTAGCAGCTTATGATATAGGTGAAAAACAGGAACACTAATAGTTTTGCTGGAAGAATCATTTCCTGTGGAGGAGCTGCCTACTTTATCTGTCACCACTCTCCCTCGTCTTGAAGGTGGACGAGGTGGTGTGGACGATACAGCTCTTTTTGACTGAGATTTCAAACCTATAATGAAAATGAAGTGTTACATTTTATACTGTTTGCAATGCAACTGAACAGTATTTACACCGATGCTTAAAAGTTAGTGAAGCTTTTTAAAATTTTCAATGTCTCTGCATAACTTTAACCAAAACAGGATCTGTTCTCCATATAAGTAATAAAACTAGATAAAGAGAGCTCAATTCAACAAAACACATTATACTTATTCTTTTATTTATTCAGGGTAATGATCCAAGGCTATATATTTATGTTTGGCAAAAGTATGTGAACCTCTAACAAGATAGCAAGGGACAATTCAATTAATTGGATGCTAATCAAATGTGAGTGTGGGAGAGCCTGCCTTATTTAAAGAACAGATGTCTGGGTGTTCACTATTAAAGCTATCCTTCACAACACAGGTACATGGGAGTATGTCATGGCCTGAACAAAGGAAATATCTGAGGATCTCTGAGAAACAGATGTTGATGGAAAAGACTAGAAACGGTTATAAAATTATTTCCAAAGAGTTTGGACTCACCAGTCCAATGTCAGGCAGATTGTGTACAATTGGAAACAATTTAGCACCATTACTACCCTCCCCAGGAGTGGTTGGCCAACCAAGATCACCCAAAAAAGCAAGGTGTGTAATAATCAGGGAAATCTCAAAGAAGCCCAGGGTAACTTCTAAGGAACTAAAGGCCTCTCTTGCACTGCTAAATGTCAGCGTTCATGAGACCCTCATCAGGAGAACACTGAGCAGTAATGGTATGCATGGCTGGGCTACAATGAGAAAGCCAACACTCACTCTCTTCTCTCTCTCTCTCCCCCCTCTCATAAATAAACAAATGAACAAACAAAAACCCCAGTGCTGCTCATCTACAGTTGTGAAAGACCACATGCATAAGCAAGAAGCCTATTGAAAGAATGTCTATGGAGATTCTCAGTCATCGAGGTCATGGTTGTCCCAAAGGTGCTTTTTCAAGAGGCAATTGGACTTTCTGGTCCAGTTACCTCTTGAAAAAGCACCTTTGGGACAACCATGACCTCGATGACTGAGAATCTCCATACACATTTAGCTATGTACTTTGGGATGAACACCCTTCGAATGGTGCGTGAGTATGAACGGATTTCCAGAAAAACTGCAAGACTACAGGAACCATTTACGCTTCAGTTTGAGATGCAGACAGCACAGACTCATCCGTGCAAATGCAAAGAGTTATGTTTGGTGAATGATGAATGCTACATTCTAGCATAAGAACCGTATCCCATGATGTGAAACATGATGATGTGAAAAATATATCACATTTTAAGTCGTATTTGAGCAGAAATATTGAAAATTCAAAAGGGTTCCCAAACATGTAAGCACCAGTGAATTTGTAAGAGACAATATCCCACGTAAGTACTTTTGAATAGACAGAGGCATCATGTTATATCCTCATAACACAGCAGATTCTGTTGCAAGGGAGAAGCAACTTCTGCCTCACCATGCTTCACTGCAAAGCATCTTCTATCCCAGGATTTTACATACGTTTTTATAAAGTCATCATTCTCAGCTTTTCCTTATGTCTAACTTCACTGAATTCAGCCTACATAAGTAAAGGGCAAACTGTATTTTTCTTCCATATCCAATTATTAATATCCCATGCCCCATCTTCATTTAGTTTTGTTATCCCTCTTCTCAGCCTATCTCCATTCAGATTTTTTTGGTCTTTTCTGGTATTTCTTCTGGAAGGCAGGAGAGAGTTGTAGACTCTAGTGATAATGAAAAATGTTTGGGATTCCCTTTCTCTAATGCTACACCCAGTGCTTCATTCACCTTTGTTTGAACACATGGCATAACTTTAATTCAGTAAATTGTAAATTACCCTGCTCTAATTTTCTGGTCAATGAATGCAAAGCATCAAGACGGCTGACACTGCTTTAAATTTAATATTAAAGTTAGCTTACTGTTCCTCATACTATCCCAATCAGGTATGATAACTTGACATAAAATTAGACATACCAGATGCAACAACAACACTGTAATTGTCCTGAAACCCACTGTCTGCTTTAACTTTCTCTTTTTCTTCGTAATTCTTTTTTTCCTTGTCTTCTTTTTGTTCACTAATTAATTTTGCTGTTATGCTAGGAGTATCTGGAAACAAAATATTATATTATGTAGAAAGCATTACTATTTAATTATTTATGTATCTAAAGGTGTACACACACACACATACTAGGGCTGTAGAAAGTATTTGAAAGAGATGCTTTGCAACAGAATGAAGTGGCTGTATGTGGACATGCATGCAGAGAAGGCCAAGAACAGCTTTCAACATAGTCACATAAGCCTGCAAAAGAGATACTATAATCAAAGAGAGGTGGTGTGTTTGTGTGGTTTGTGCATTGTGAAGTACTTCTTTTGCATGTCTTGCACAGCACTAATATGCATACATGTACAAGGTTCATTCAGCATTGATATCAGTGATAAACATGCAGAAAATAAGGTGGAATTGGTGCAACTTGAATATATTCATTACATTATTGTATATTCTAAAGCCAGTCAAATTTGTCCTGCGCAAACCTCACCTTTGTCTCGTAACTATGAATAATGGGTGCCGTAATTCAAACCAAGAGGTCCCATGTTGCTACACTGCCTTCTAAATTAGTAGTAATATATTGGTGAAATATTTTTCTCTATTTATAGCATCTTTCTAAATATGACAGTTTTGAGCAGTATCTGGTTCTTAAATGTTAAGTCACTTTAATGAAACTGCCGTAAGACTGCTAAAATAAAGACTATTATAGAATAATACAGACATAATCCTCAGCTCTAATATACAGTAAATACACCTTTTTATTATATATTCCACCATGGAAAATTCTGTATTGAGCAATAAATTTATATATGAAATAAAATAACATTTATTTTATGTATAAATCCATCAATGAAAGGCTTTTCTCTTTCTCTCTTCCTCTCCCTTCCCCCCACCCTCTCTCACACACTTTCCATAGACTAGAATAAAAAATACCTATTTAATAAAAGCAGCTTACCTGATACACGATCAAGAACCTCTGCCAGGGTTGTTGAGACTGGCAAGAGAAGAGTACGGAACTTATGTCCTGCCCCATACATTGGATGTTGAATTACATGGCTGGTAGCATTAATTCTACCTTTATACAACTAAAAGTTAAGAAACAGAAAAATTGTTTTAAGGATTTTGAAATAAAAAAGCCGTAGACATTTCATAGTGGGTCTTTGTGAAGAATCTGGGATTCTTCCTAGATTCACAACTCCTGCTCAATGAAACTGTGGCTGGGAGGACCTTTGCACAGCTTCATCTTGTGCACCAAATGAGTCCATTCCTGCATTGGCAGGCTCTGCTTACAGTCACTCATGCACTGATCACCTCCATGCTGGATTACTGCAGCATGGTCTACATGAAGCTGCCCTTGAAGAGTATCCAGAAGCTTTATCAGATACAGATGCCCATTCTCTTCCTGTTTTTGCCTCCTCCCCCATTTGTGTATTCACACTAAGGTGAGCTGTGGCTCTTGTTCCCGTCATCTCCTTTCCAAACCTGCCTAAGCACCCAGCATGCAGATCTGCCTCCGCATCTCCCTCTTTTTGCACTCTGTCTTCTCCTCCCCTCTTAGGAGCAGCACACCAGCAGTGAATAGCATGTGACAAAGGATCAAACCCCAGCAAACCTAACATTCCAAGACCTGAGAACAGATGGGTGGGAGATTTTCTGAATCTCTTCACTTTTCAAAGCTTGGACAAAAATAATGAGGGGGGGGGGGAAAGAAGGCAAACAGGGAGACAGCCTCTGAAATGCTTGTGCCCCAAGTCAAGTTTGGAAGAAGCTGCACATGGAATACCCAATACCCTGGTTCACTTCCTTTTTCTTTAAAGATCTTTTGTTTTGAGGATTCCTGGACAGGATAAGCTTTCGGGAAAGGTAGCATTAAAGTTTGTTTTGAGGAGTGGCTGGCTGGGGAGGGGGAAATTGGTTCTTTTGGTCAGATAACTTTTTCTTTTTTGGGGAAACCTGTGACTGGAGATATTTGGCAATAATAATAGTGGATTGTATATTTTTGCATTTGTTCTTTTATATTATTGTTGTATGCCAAACAGAGTTGATTTATGTTAGAAGGCTATACAAATTAATTAATAAATAAAAATTAAATACATAAATAAGCTGTAATGGATGCTGGTTATAGAATGCAATTTGATTCAAGGGATTTCAACAGCTTGCAAACGAGATGAGAAACATCTAAATTATGACATTCTCAAAATATCATTTTGTACAGTATAACTGAATTCTGCTCCCAGATTTTATCTTGAGACAGTGATTAAACAAAGAGTCTAGGACCGTGATGGCGAACCTATGGCACAGGTGGCACGCGGAGCCATATTGGTGGGCACACGAGTGTTGCCCTAGCTCAGCTCCAGCGCACATGTGTGAACCGGCTAACTGATTTTCAGGCCTTCCAGTCCCACTGGAAGTTGGGAAACTGGCTGTTTCCAACCTCTGGAAGGCCTCTGGGAGAATGGGGAAGGCTGTTTTTGCCCTCCCCAGGCTCCTAGAAAGCCTCTGGAGCCTGGGGAGGGGGGAAAACGGGCCTACCGGGCCCACCGTGCCATCACGTGCCAAAACCAGGGGGAAGTGGAGGGGGTCACGTGCGCATGGGCGGGAGGGCAGGGCGCATTGAATTATGGATGTGGGCACATGCACCCACAACCCCCCACCACTCCCCACGCTTTTGGCACGCGACGGCAAAAAGGTTAGCCATCACTGGTCTAGGACTTGAACATCAACCATAGCTTCTACCACTGCTTTATTTGCCATATTACCTAATTAAGATTTCTGAAAAGCACAGAATCTTTGTGCACAGTTTTTGTGACCTTGAGTTATTAAAAAAAATAGGGTATACTGTTTCTATTAAAGCATTACAAAAAAAAAGTTCAGAAACAGATTAATTACAGTGATTTACAGTGAACAGCTACCAAGATGAAATGGATGTTCTAAACTTCTTTACTTGAAAAGGAAAAAGAAAGGAACAGCACACACTACCCAACAAAGAATAAAAGTAATAGAGATGATCCCATTAATGAATGGGATCCCAGCAATGAATGGCAATTGGATTAAGTAATTAACATGGAAATGTATTACATTAGCAACTGATAATAGTAACAGATGGTAAAATATAGGATTTGTCAAGATGTGAGAAGCATATACTCTTCCCCTTTTGCACCTTATGATTTTCAAGGTTATTATCTAAATTTTAGTATAAGAAATTATATAGAACAGGATTATGCATATGGACAACTTACAGAATCAATGATTATGAATAAAATTGGAATAACTATATATATTGTAAAAGAACTGTGTAATATATAGTTATTGGTTGGGCAAGGCTAATCTATATCACCAGGGCTGGAAAAATATATTTTAATATTTTCTTTTTAGTAGGAACAGATATGATGAAGTTTTATTTTTGTACCTACTGTGAGTTTTACCTAGCAATGAGGGTAGGTAGCAGTGGTACTAGTGAATGTGGAGAGATAACTTACTGGGCAAGGTGACTGAAGAAACATTGTCACTTTTTCATCCTCCAGCATCAGCTGCAAAAAAAGCCTTCTAATAAACCCTGAAATATTTCCAGATGTTGGGAGATTGCTTCTTTGAGGAGAGGAATGGAAGAGTTCACAAAGAACCTATGAAACGAATGGAGAAAAAACATTGAGACACAGTTATAAGTATTCATGAGCTAGAATTATGAATATTTATTTAGTTGTATCTACAATAGGGCATACATTTGTTGATCTATTGTTTCACCAATTTTTTCCCTTTATAACTCTTAAATCAGGTCTTTCAGAGTATACCTACAGGAACTTCACTAAACTCACATTCCGCTAGGGCTATTCCAACCCTACCTAGTGCCTAGATTTTGAAACAGATCATTCTCGATCCCTAACACAGCTAGAACCCATTCTGATCTGTAGTAAAATTTGCTATTGCTATGTATGTTCTTGAAGTTGCTTGCCACGTTATACAGTAGCATAAGAATCTCTGCAGTTCCAAGATCTTTATTCTGTAAGATCACGATGTTGTTCTGCACCACAGAATTTACTGAATTCTGATCTCATCATAGGTGCCAGAATAGAAGAGTTAGCTATACCACATGGAAATCTCAGAAAAAGAAGCTCTCAACCAGTCCTTCACATCCAGCTAAAGTGATATTTTATGCTACATCGACTATTTAGATTAATTTTTATGTTACCTGAGCCATCAATCTTTGATTATTTGGATGGCAAGAAATACACTGCAAGAAAAATGCAACGGTAGCATTTTCAATTGCTGTTCTCTGCTGAGTAGTCAGTCCTGCTCCTGAAGCTGAAGTAAGCAAAGTAGGTCTAGCACTATTCTGTTGTGGTGCTGTAGCATGTCCTCCAGAAGTAGCACCAGAATGGCAGAGTAGAAATAAAAGTGCTGTCCATAGTGGATTGACTTCAGAGCCACCTAACCAGTCCTTCATAAGGTTGCTGTTTCCAACGTCTGTCAAGAATCTGAGTACAGGAGCAACTAAATCTGCTGTGATGGGCATTTTATGAAAGTGCTGCGGAACGTGGTGTCTTCTGATCCTATCTTGGGAATTGTCTGTTGATGGACTACTGAAATCAGAGGCAGAAGTATGGTTAAAGCAAAAACTTGCAAGGCTTCTTACAAGGAGGGAGGGCAACCCTGAGTCCAATAGCTGTTTAATAGCTTCAGGAGACTGTGATGAGGCAGCAAGAGTGGCCAAGTGTGATTCAGTTAGTGCAAGGGGAGCTTGTGCATTTTTAGAGTCATCTGTTAAAGACGAAGTAAGATCCTGTTTTTTGCTGTCATCTGTCATGGACAGTCTGTGTTGCAACTGGATAGGGGGAGGAGTAATACCCATCCACCCCATGAGTAACGAAAAATAACTTGGATGAATATGGCACATAGAACAAAGGAGACTGTCAACAGCTTTCTTCAAAACCACATTGCATGGAAGAGACATGGACCAATTAAACAGAGACCTAAGGAGAAAGAAAAACCTAATTAGAAAACCGTATATATTAATAACATATAAGCTAGCCTTGAATTCAATCGTTCTATTTAAAAACAGATAACAGGAAAAGCAGACTGCATGACGAAGTATTGATAATATGGATTTTGAGTCACTAGGGAAGTTACTGAGGCCAATAGCTACTTGTTTGCCATTATAGTTGAAGAACAACAACACAAGAGATTTCTAAAAAGCTTATGTCAGCAAATAAAAAGGGAGACATAAAATCAAATAAATCTAATATTGCAAGTGATTTTCAAATTCTAAACAAATTCTTTTTTTCTCAAAGTATTATTGTCTCCAATTTACATTAATTTGAGGCTCTGAAACTATACATTTGATGAAGTTTTCCTGTGGTTTAGCTACAGATCTTGACTGTCGCAGATTCCTTCTTCATTATCTGAAGATTCAGGCCAAACCACCCTATTTCTGCTCAGGACTTGGGGTTTATTTGAATGCGCATCCTACTGAAAATATTTGTAGAGTTAAGTTTCTTATATATTTTTTTTAATGACACAAAATAAATTACTGCCTTAAGAGGGACTAGGCCTGCCAATTAAAAGAGGTAAATTTTTAAACTGAAATTCTAAAATTAACACTTCCTAAGAAAAGCAAGTTTTTGTAGGTAAATAGACTTGTTCTAGAATTGCAGTTATAGAACCCTTGCCACTGGCCTGTACTAGTACAGAGTCAAAGCATTTACTACATCTTGAAAATGCTCACATTTTAAGTGAAAACTGGAAAGACTCTTCCACAAGAGATATAGACATTGTCCAAGCAAACAGGAAAATCCTATTAGATTATGAATGTATATGGAAAACCCTATTTCTGAATGATAATCATTGTAATAGATAGTCACTTAGCTTTGTGCATTTTAAAAAAAATTTATAGTATAGGGAGTCTTCGATTTATGACAGCAATTGAGCCCAAAGTTTCTGTTGCTAAGCAAAAGTTAAGTTAGTTTTGCCCCCTTTCAGGACCTTTCTTGCCACAATTATTAAATTAGTAACATGGTTGTTAAGTGAATCTGGCTTCCTCATTGTTATTCTTGTCAAAAGGTGATCACATGACCTCGTGACACTGCAACTGTCATAAATACATGTCAGTTGTCAAGCGTCCAAATTGATCATGCGACCATGGGGATATTTGCAACAGTAACAAGTGTGAAAAACAGTTGTAAGTCACTTTTTTCAGTACTGTTGTAACTTTGAATGGTTGCTAAAGGAATGGTAGTAAGTCAAGGATTACTTGTACCAGCTTTTGGTCAAAAATGTATGAAAAAAAATCAGTAAAACATATATATAAAGAGCACAGGATCCGTGAAAAAGACATTTTTTGTGGATACAGTTTTATTACATCAACAATTTATGTTTAAGTATTTGAGTGTTTGTGGCACTCAAACATTGCAGAGATTAAAAAAAAACACATGAAGCTCTAGTCCAGACCTCTATCACTTAGTAAAACTAATGCATAGGCTACTTACTCAAAGAGTTCTCTGTTCAACAATGCTGGCAAGTCATATTCTACAAGCAATTCATAGCTATGCCATAAAATTGCTGCTACACAATGCAAATGTGAAGGAGACGGCATGAGAAGACCATATTCTCTTGTCGAACTGTTTGGACAGACATAGTTAACTCGGCCACTTTTTTTCATAGCTGCAACTCTTGCAGAATCACTGACCCATTTCAACAAAGCTTGAATTCTAGAAGATGGAAAGACATTAAGAAGGCATATGGTAGGTATATTTATTTATTTATTTGTAAAACTCATATGGCCACCTGTCTTACATATAATAAGGCACTCGTCACTTCCCACCTGGACTACTGTAATGCTCTCTACATGGGGCTCCCCTTGAGATGCACCCGGAGGCTCCAGCTGGTGCAGAATGCGGCCGCGCAGGGGATTATGGGAGCGATGGGGCGCTCCCATGTGACACCTCTCCTGCGTGAGCTGCATTGGCTCCCGGTGGACTTCCGGGTGCGCTTCAAGGTGTTGGTCACCACCTTTAAAGTGCTCCATGGCATTGGACCTGGGCATTTGTGTGACCACCTTCTGCCGCCAATAGCCTCCCATCGGCCAGTACGCTCCCACAGAAAGGGACTCCTCAGGGTGCCGTCGGCCAGGCAATGTCGGCTGGCGACCCCCAGGGGGAGGGCCTTCTCTGTGGCAGCACCTGCCCTCTGGCACTCTCTGGGTTTTTCCCGTGCCCTAAAAACTTTTCTCTTTCAACAAGCAGGGCTGGCATACCCCCCCCCCCCTTTAAAAGATTTTTGATTTTTAAATTGTCCAATTGGATTTTAGTTATGAGGTTTTTAAACTTTTGACCACAATTTATAATTCTTTTAAATTTTAAATTTTGTATTGACTGTTTTTTATTTCTGGCTGTGCACCACCCTGAGTCCAGCAGGAGAAGGGCGGTATATAAATAAAATAAAATAAATAAAATAAAATAAATAATCCTAAACAGCTCACCAAAAAATCAATTTAAACAGTAATGTCACTCATACACTCCTCACCATGGTGGCCTAATATCCATCAGTTCCTTCCCATTCTAGCCTAATATCTGGGATAAATGACAAGTTTTTACAGCTTTCTGAAAGGCTACAAGGGTAGGAGCTTTTTGAGGTATATTTATTGAATCTATTTCTATGCTGCTGTTGTTAAAATTACTCTCGGTGGCACAGATAGAAAAAAACCAAAACACAAAAAACCCACAACAGCACTACAATAATACATAGTAACAATACTGTGAAACAGTTTTGAGAAAATGTGAATATGAATGTAGGAGAAAAACAAATTTTAAACCAGCACACAAGCTAAAAATAATCTCAAACTGAAAATTATTTCAAAACAATTCAATAACAGTATCTGCCTATTCTAGGTTCTTGGGGAAGACTTCGTAGGTGGATAAACATGTCAAATCCAGTCTAAACATCTGGCTGACTATGTAACCAACCACAATTTATTAAACTTGTAAGGTGCCTGACTTTCAATGACTCTGGGCATCTCACAACAATCAAACATTATCACAAATGCCTAAAATTAATTTGCTCTGGCTTTTATATCTTGTTTTTATGTCCAGTGATTCATACATACAGGTTGCCCTCACAGAGTTTATCCACTCCTAACATTTGGGATTTTAGTATACTTTATAACTAGAAACTCAAAATCAAAAAGGAGGATGCTATTTGTACTGCTGAGTAAAAGCAAAATGCCAAATTTATTAGTTTCTCTTGGCTGAAGTTCAAATAAGCAATATCCCCATATATATATTTATATCGCAACTATGCATACAAAATGGCTGCATCCAAATTAGATTACAGAGATACGTCTGTGAAGAAGGAAGGAAGGATACAATCTATAGAGCTCAAATTTTTATATCTATTTAAAAAGAAAATATTTACGGTACCTTTCTTTTGTTCCAGGATCCTGAGTCGTCCCAAGCTGATAGAGAATGTCAATTGTGGAGTCAGAAGACAGGCCATTTAATCTTCCAAAAAGTAAGGGGCTATTCAAATCTTCTCGTATAAACAAAAGTTTAAAAAAATTACTAAGGATGATACACATATAATTCACTGGTCTGCCAAGATATTTTAATAGTTTTTAATTAAGAAAAACAACATTTTCCCAAGTTTCTACTCATAGTAATTACAGTTTGAAAACATAGCTACCAAATTGGAAAAATCAAGACACATTTTCAAATCTCACTATATGTAAATGCATGATAATCTACTAATACAACTTCCTTTTTGTGAGCAGAAATCTCACCAAGCTTAAAACTATAAAGAGATCAAACTATTCTCTTACCTGTAGGGTCACTTCCAGAGGCAGAACAATTTCTTAAAAGAATGTCAATTAGCTTGAGGCCTATTTTAGTGGACTGAAGTCCGATTTTTACAAGCACAGCCTCAATATTTGGAGAATGCATGCCACAGTATGGTGACATCAGGAGAGCAGCACATGTCTGCAACAGGTTGGCAGTAGGTGCTGCAGCACTAGCCATCATTCCTTCTAAATCACTTATGTGAGTGAGGCAATGATGCAGCAGCCTTAACCATCCAATGCTGGAAAAGACAGAAGCACAATTAAAACCGATTCCATCTTGACTTCAACACAAAACGTAATTATTATGTAAGTTGGAGTGCAAAATCGAAAGTACTGTCCCTCCCCCCTTGCAGGTTTATCCAATTTATTTAAAAAAAAGAAAATAAAAGAATGTAGTATTTCTTTTGAAAGAAAACCCCTCTGTTGAGATATGTAGAGTTCAGAAATTAGGGTTAGGGTTAACCCTGTTCACAGCTCCTCAGATCAAAATTACAGGCTAGGATTGTTTATGTTATAGGCCACCTCAGTACGAGTTACAATGAGAATGGTATGAAACTTCAAAATCCAAATTTTAAAAGTACAGAGTGTAAAAAAAAACCTCCTCTGGACTTGCTTGTCAGAAATTTGATTCTTCATGACTTCCAAATTGTCTTTGAGGTCTAAATTTATAACCCAATGCTTCCCGAACAGAAAAGAATTATTTATGCTTATTTTCCAAATCTAATTAGTGGAAAAGATATTATAGGTTTCAGAAAATGAACAAAGGTATAAAAGGAGGGGCAATAACCATTAAAGGCTTATATATTAAGCCAACAAACTTCAAAGAAATTCAAATGTTTGTTGAAGTCTAGTCGCCATAGGGGACTGTCAGCCTCACTAGGTAGACCAGACAGGAGATTGATTAGATAAGCTATTTCTTCTTTATTATAAAACTACATTAACAGAATCTTGCAAACCTGAAAATACACTTCTCCCACCATCTTTGTTATTGCCTGAGAAATTATAGAGGGTCTCTTCTCAGCATCTTGCCCAACCCACTTATCGAGTTGTGGGCTATGCAGTCTCTTATCTGTTCGTTCCCTAGGCAGAGTCTCTTTACTCTGTCTCCCAAAATCTTTCTCAAATATCATTACAGGAACAGATGCAATCTGTATAAGAACTGCAACTGGAAGTCTATTTTCAAGCCCGACTGTCATACTTGGAATGATATTTAGAGAAATGTGAGTCGGCATAACTCCACACAACTCCCCCTCCCCTGCTAAGCCTGAGGTTTGCTGGAGGGACAGTATGAATAATAATATCCATTAAGTCCAGGGGTGAAATGCTCCCAGTTCGGACCGGATCACCCAATCCGGTAGCGATGGCAGAGGGTGGTTCAGAGAACTGGTAGCAAAAATCCCTCCCCCCCCCACCATGCCCAGCTGAGCCGCACAATCATCAGAGGCTTTTTTTTTTTACTTTTAAAAGCATTTTTTCTACAATCTCTTCCGATGAAAAAATGCTTTTAAAAGTAAAAAAAAAAAGCCTCTGATGATTGTGCAGCTCAGCTGGGATTGTCAGAGGCTTTTCAAAGCATTTTTTTCTGCAACCTTTTGGCCGAAGAGGTGGTAAAAAAATGCTTTGAAAAGTCTCTGACGATCCCAGCTGAGTTACCTGATTGGCAGAGAGGTATTTTTAAAAAAGCCTCTCTGACGATCCCAGCTGAGTTGCCTGATCGGTAGAGAGGTATTTTTTAAAAGGCCGATCTCTGACGATCCCAGCTGAGTTGCCTGATTGGCGGAGGCTTTTCAAAGCATTAGAAAAAATGCTTTGAAAAGTAAAAAAAAAAAAAGTTGGCCACGCCCACCCCAGTAACATTACCCCCCACCACCAAGCCACGCCCACAGAACTGGTAGTAACAAATTTTACATTTCACCCCTGATTAAATCTTATAACATAACAAAACTGTTTCACATAAGAAAAAATGAATTAATTTGATATCTCTATTGATAAAACATACCTTGTTTTAGATACCTGGTCTTCAGAAGGAAGGAATGGATTATTGACTGTTGCAGACGAAGTGTTACCAAAGGCAGTGAGTCCAAGTAGTTTAATCTGAGATAGTCCTAATGTGCTAGCATCCCGTGGGCGATGAAGACGAAGACACACAGCTGAGGCAACTTCAGCTTTCACAAGCTGTATTTTTATGTAGGTAAGACCACTTGTGATAACAGGTGTTGACAAAGGTAACATGTTCACCCCATCTGCACTTATTTCAACAGACACTGAAGAAGGGCATGCTGTAGAGATAGGAAAGTTCACATATATTTATATGCAGAACAAAATTTACAGAAATCAATTTCATTACTTTAAAACATAAAATAAATACAAACATATGGAATGGCAATAGCCTTCCAAGTTTGGTAAAATAAAGACCCAGATTGTTGGGGCAATATACAAATAATGCTTACATTGTAACCCACTCAGAGAGTGCCGCAAAGGACTATAGGTGATATATAAGTCTATATGCTGTTGCATAAGTAAAACCATGAAATCTTGTGGCATATGTCTGCACACACTCATAGCACCTGGAACAGTTGGTTATGGAACTAACAAAGGGAAGAGGGAATTATAATCCTAAAATATTAAGCCTTGTAAAAAACAAGTATTGAGATTATCTGAAACAAATAGCTGCTATTAATGTCTGCAACTTCTCAAAACAAGGAAGTAGGTAAAACTATAATAAGAGGGAGGGCCAAATAAGATAGCTTTTAGGTTACTCAAAACCAATAGAGAAATAGCTGGTATGTATAGGTCAAATTAAAAAAGGTACAACAAAGAATGAAGTTATTAAATGTAAGGAGTTCCTCTCTCCAAGAAAATTAAAACTAACACTAAATTAAGAAAAGATCACAAACTTACATTTAAAACAGTATAGTGCATAAACATAGCAGAAGCATGGATGGCTTGGAGGACAGAAAGGTGTGGACAAGTACTGTATGGTGAATAGTTTTGATGTGAACTATTTATAGCTATGTTTCTTTTTATCTTATGACTTTTAATTTCTTATTTGTTTTCCACACTCTATACAATGTTGATAATAAATGTAAGAATTTTGAAAGTTGTCCACTTTAGCTTCTAGAACTTTGTCAGTTCTTTTAAGAAAGATCCTTTCTTCAAAGTATGAATTTTACAATAGATTTAAAACTGTATATTATTTGACATAGACCCAGCGTGTTTTAAGATCTTTAAGATGGAACCTAGAATCAGATAGCGTTAACAGCACTCTTATTTTCTCACAGTAATACCACTTCAAAAGACTTTCCTTACTGTACAAGAATAAATGAGGTATTGTGAAGATACCTACTTGCAAGAGAGGCAAGATGTGGCTGAATATGTATTTCTTTTAGCAACACTGCAGCAGGGAGATGAATTGTAAGGTCACACCAGGCTTCCTCAGGTAGAAAGATGTAAGACCAAGCGGCAGATCGAGCCCTTCGATGTGGCGGAGTTGCCTGTAGCAATACTTCAGCAGGCTGGGCTGTAGGACTACTTGACGTAATTGAGCCTTCAATAAATAATTGCCATTAATTTAAAAAATATGCCAGATGAATTTGCAAATGATCAAAAAGCGAAAAGAGAAAAGAAAATATTAGTATCTGTGTTGCCCATGGGCAAGCAGTTGAACTCCATTTGTGGCTACATATATTTTACTCACTGTTCTTTATATGCAACTAGAACAAATAAATATTATACGTGTGCTGTCAATCACTGAGTATTTCACTTCCATTAAAAATGATAATGCTACACAGTTCATGTGAAGGTTCCTCCTGACTTGGTGTGAAAAAGGCATCGTAAGGTTTAACTTTATTGCGTAGATTGGCAGAGATAATGTAATTTAGATCTTTACTTTAGGCTTTGTGCATTTACATTGTATTCTTCCAAGTACTGACTGTGGCTGAGTTTGAGTGTATGCATAGTAGAAAGATACACTGTTAATCTAATCAGGCAGCAAGAATGAGAATGGATAATTCTCTTTACTCTATTCTCCAGAATGAATGAAATGGTAACTGATGAACGCTTAGAGAAAGAGTGGCCTACCTCTATTGTGAAGAAGGAGATGTTAAAATTTAATTTTGAAGGGTGATCTCTATGCAAAACTGATATACTGTATAGAGAAAGCCTGTAATCAATGACACTCTTCAAGTAAGCTCTCCTGGCATCTTTCACCCAAATCTCTAAGAAAAAGCCCCCCCATTACTTTAGAAAGGAGGGCTGTCATAAGACCATCTATCAGATATAAGAAATGTAATTGATAATGGTCTTTGGGCAGAATATATAGGCCCACAAAATGTCTAACAAGTTAAGTATCTCCCATCTTGTTTCTACTGGAAGTAATTGTCTGTGGAAGTGCCTGCCTGAACAAATAAGAAAGTGTAAACTTGATTTTCTGGCCATTCTGGAGAAAGGAAGTATTATAGAGGATAGCTATTGAAAAAAATGCTGTCTTCGGTGAACGGTAAGGAAGATTTGAAGTTCCCTGGCATCAAGCCCAGGGTGGATAAAAATCGATGTTTTTTAAAAAACATTTTTAAAAAATTTAAATCGGATTTTTTTTTATTTAAATTGGATTTTTTTTTATTTTTATCAAATTTATCTTAATAAAATGCTTCTGGAGTAAAAATCTATCTAAAGATAGTTTTCTATTTAAGATACATTAGTAATTTAGTTTATTCAGCATGAAATGGAGCTTAGTTATGTAGCATGAGGCTGTATATTCTGCAATATTGGGACAATTGGTGAGTCAACAGCAGGTCAGAGGAGGAGCTATTGCAGGCAGAGATGACAGCTGCTCTTTAAAAATTATGATTTAAATCAAATTGATTTAAATCAAGCCATTTTACTAGTGATTTAAATCAACTTGATTTAAATGAAATCCACCCGGAACAAGTCTAGGACAAAAATATGTCACACGATCTTTGCCCTTACTAGTTGACAGAAATTGCCACAATAGAAGATGCATTCCTCATAACATCAGACAATTTTTATATATTTCTCACAGAGAGAGTAAGAAAGACAGAAACTTAATACAAATGTTTATAAATTGTGATTAGTCTAAATAGAAGTTCTTAATTTTCAGTCATGCTTCATACTGTCAGAGAAATATTTGTTATCTCAGGGGAAGATAAGAGCATCTGATTACATGGTCTGCTCTCATATTTAAAGGTACATTAAACAATCAAAAACACTTAATATAAATTTGAATTACAACTCTCTGGAAAGGCTTTTACAGTGGTGTTGGTGGTGGGGAGATACTAAACAGTTTTTTAAAAAAATGTTACGTTCCAAAAGTATTTGCAAAGATAGATTTTTGCTAATGATGATCACATCTAAAGTTTCTGAACCAAAAAGTATAATGGGAGTTTTGGTGAGAAGAGAAATCTTTAAAAAATGCTAAAGTGTTTAAATTTTCTTTTAGTTACAATGAAACAAGGAACATCTAGTAATTTTAATTCAAAAAAGCTATGGTTAAATGCAATGACTTTAAATCATGTTCTTATCTGAGCTGGTATACAACTGAAGCTCTAAACATAACACTTATTAAACACGACTAAAACATATGTAAATCAAATTTAATGGTGAAACGGTTACAATGAAAATCTCTCCATATTTTTCTTTGTGTAAGAGATTGTATGATATAGGGTTTCCTGCTTGTGCAGGGGAATGGACTAGAAGACCTCCAAAGTCCCTGCCAAATTTGTTATTCTGTTATATCAAATCTTAGCCAAAGGCTAGATAATATATACCTTTAACAATTCTGTACAGTTCTTACAAATTTTAGAACTGTGATATATAGCAAAATTTTGTGGTGAACATTCTTGTTCAGAATTTCAGACAACCTATTTCATGATACCTGAAATGATCATAACGACTCCCTGCATAGTCCTCCTTTCTATACTAATGTAACATTTTGTACCTATTATACCAAATGTTATTCCTTCTGTTTTTTCTTGTTGTTGTTGTTGTTAGTTGCGAAGTCGTGTCCGACCCATTACGACCCCATGGACAACATTCCTCCAGGCCTTCCTGTCCTCTACCATCCCCCAGAGTCTATCTAAGCTCATGCCTACTGCTTCAGTGACTCCATCCAGCCACCTCATTCTCTGTCGTCCCTTTCTTCTTTTACCCTCAATCTTTCCCAGCATTAGGTTCTTCTCCAGTGAGTCCTTCCTTCTCATTAGGTGGCCAAAGTATTTGAGTTTCATCTTCAGGATCTGGCCTTCTAAAGAGCAGTCAGGATTGACCTCCTCTAGGACTGAGAGGTTTGATAGCTTTGCAGTCCAAGGGACTCGCAGGAGTCTTCTCCAGCACCATAGTTCAAATGCCTCAATTCTTTGATGCTCAGCCTTTCTTATGGTCCAATTTTCACAGCCATACTGGGAAAACCATAGCCTTGACTATATGTACTTTTGTTGGCAGGGTGATGTCTCTGCTCTTTAGAATGCTGTCTAGATTTGCCATAGCTTTCCTCCCCAGGAGCAAGCATCTTTTAATTTCTTGGCTGCAGCCCCCATTCTGTTTTCTCTAGTAATTTAATATTATTTTGCAAAATCTGAGTTTCCCTCAAAACCTGTCAACACACTCTATTCTACTGTGTTTCAAAATAATACCAAATATAGGGATACGTAACTTACCCAATGGTGCAAAATTGTGGATCCCTTCTGCATTATCAGGCTCAGAGGCTAGTACTCTTGCTTTCAAAGTACCATCTGTTGCCTTGCTAGGGCCAGAGTCTAAGAATTTCATAATAGTTGAAACCATGCTTCTCGCTGTGTTTACAATGGCTCTGGTACTGGTCACCATGTTATTGCAAATGAGCTGAACACCTCCTAAGAAAGAAAGTCAATAACAGAAAGAGAATAACAATATGATCGGTTACAATTTAACCAGTTTTGACAAAAAGCCGAGAACAGTTTATTAAAAATCTGGAAAAAATTATGCCTATACAATGAGAGGATATTCAAAATTCTTTGATCAGAATTTAAACCATATTTGAGACCAGCCATTTTGCAACTATTTCCCCTCACGTGCTCCTTAATAATCAAAAACTGTTAGAGCAAAAGTGCAGTCTGAAGCACACAAATTGGGAAGGCTGGGTAGGGACACAAGGAACGTTTTAGTTCATATGCAAACCTGTTTTGATTGTAATTTTGATTGCTTTGATTATAATTTCAGTATATTTATAGAAAATGGAAAAGAAGATCCTTACCCATATCATGAAAAGCTTTCAGTGCCTCACTGGTATCCAGCACTCTTAAAATGAACCATAGCAAAGGTTCAGACAACTGGCAAGTGGCAAGAGAACCCTAGTGGAACAAAAAAAACCCCCCTCATTTACCTAGATGTACATAATCAATTGGCAAGTTAACCATATAAGTTGGCTTCATACTACAGAGGAACAATGATCTACCAGATCATTTTTCAATGTTTGTTTCTGTTTTTATTTTAAACAATTAAAATAAATGAAAGAACACAATTCTCACAATATCTGAACAACTTTTTTTCTGAAACTAAAATTCAGTTTGAAGTTAACTGAAGAGCAGTGAAACAAATCTGCCAATGCCCATTATACCTATTAAAAAGAATAATGTCTACAGCTTATATGAGTAAAATATCAGTTAACATTTTCATCTCAGTGTAGTTTAAAGGAGTCCTCCATGTTTAATAGCTGGGCTGAAAAAAAGAACTTAACTGAAAAGAACTACAAGAGCAACTAAGTCAGCTGACCAGATTTAGATTAAACATTCATTGCTTCTTTTCTTCAGTGGATCCCTATTTAATTCAGTTCAAGTTTATAACACAAAAAAGGATGTAATCAGCAATCCAGACAACTTCCCAAAGTCTTCAGCAGAGAGAGAGAGAGGATAAGAAATCAATTGCAAGGTAATACTTTGAACACTTACTTGTCTCCCCATATATCCACAGGCCATATAGGTAAGAATTGGCTGAAGCATCACTTGCACCGTTGTAGCTTTTTTACTGAGTGTTGTTAGTATAGTAAATAATCCATCTCCAACTGATATGGCATCCAATCCTCCATGAAAATTCTCATGTTTTGTAAGATGTAAACCACTGGCCCCTAGGATATAAAGAATTGTATAAATCTGAAGGCACTGGGAAACAGTGAACTATTTAAGATAGCATTATCCATTTAATTCAGGATGACCTTTCAACCTTTCCAAAAAAGTAAATAAAATTATCAGCTCATGTTTCTTATTGAAGGACAAATAGCATACAAGACAGTAAGTTTAGCATACTCATATTTCACTAGTATGCATGTTAATGACAAAACAGAAATGCAATAATGCATTATAATGTCATTTTCAGTGCATTTTTGTAGGTTTCAATGGGCAATATAATATAATATAAAATAGCAGTAACAGTAGATCATTTTGTGTTCTTCACACTGTCATGAGAGTGGGACATTTCCCCCTCAAAAGCTATCTTCTTGAACTACTTTCTGAACATGCACAAGCATTAGACTACTGAGACAAACATACCCATTCACATATTAAGACATTATATTCTGAGTCAATTACATACTAAGTACTTTGATTTAGTATGGATGGAAACTGAATTTTCTCTTTCTATAGTGTGTGTGTGTGTGTGTATTTCATAGAAATCAATGACACTTTATGTAGTGAAACAACTCTAGAATGTTTACAAGAATGTTTGACTGCTACAAACTCTGCACTCTTTCCAGTGCCAAATTAAGAGACAATATGGTATGGTGATTAAACTGGTAGATTAGGAATAGGGAAATACATTCAAATTGACTAGAAACCATGGAGGTTCCCTTGGTGACTTTGGGCTGGTCAGCTCAAGTTACTTCACAGGTAGCAGCAAAGTTGTTATTGTGGATATAAATTGAAGGATGAAATGCTACATATGCCATATTGAGTTTTTGGAGGAAAAGTGGAATGTGTACCTAATGAATAAATATATACGTTTGCTAAAGCATTTTAAAGGAAATGATATTCAGTTTCTTTTTCTGTTTCAATTGTTTTTATTTTCCTTAAATGCATTTATTTTGCTGCATTTTATTCTATTATTTGTATTATATTTCTAATTTGGTATGGATATTTTCTAATTATTGCACACCATTCTCCATTTTTTAAAATAAAATTTAAAGGAAAATTTGAGATTGATTGGTATGTGGGAAGAATAGGGTTTAACACTGAGATTTTTATTTGTGTCATTTCTAATTCTTTTGTTAATTTGCTGAAAAATATACTATGTTATCCATAATAATTCAGGGATAAAAAACATGTGTCATATTATCTGAGCTTAGTTGTTAGGAGTCAAAAATGTCTTGATTGCACATGACCAATCATTCATTCATTCAGGTTATATAAAAATATTTGAAATACAGAGTATTCTTACAAACAAAAACTCTAGCGCCAACTTATTTAAATATGGGTATAGCTGAACGACAGCAGACAGAATTATAGATTACCTATGAATTGCACACAAGCTGCTCTGATCTTTTGAGATGGTTAAGCAGGATACAGAAATTATATATAAGCATAATTAAAATACCTACCAATGATCATTGCCATAGCACTGCTGTTACACTGGCCCAAAGCAGACAGAATCTGGCTCATAATTTGTTGGTTTGCTAAGACTAGGTCAGCTACATAGACAGTGGAGCCTTGAGTATTCCCACTGTTTCCATTGCTATCTTTTCCACCAGAAACCTTTTCTTCGTCGGAGACACTGTCCATGGTGCTGCTAGCCACCTGAGCCCGAGCACTATACTCTCTGTTGCTTGAAAGAGGCAGCTGAACCAGGATATTGACCAACTTGAGCAAATCAAACATGAGCTGATCCCTCGTCATCTCTCCACAGACTGCTTTGGCATCCCCTGGCCGGATGATATTAGCAAAGAGGCCTCCAAAACATGCTCGAGCGCCCACTGAACTGTCAGAACCACTACGAGACATCACTTTATCGGTACACGTAATGTAATGGTGTACTAGAAATGTGATGGATTCAATGACAGCAGAAATGGTGCTCACTGAAACGACTTCAAAATTCTGCTCAAGGGTAAATTCCAAAAGCTTCACTTGTGCATCCAGAGGACCCTGGCCCGTCTGGAAAGCACCCCTAGAAATAAAGGGAAATGAAAATTGGGGTTATTTCAGCTGATGAAAATCAAAATACATGCAGGTATACATACTGCATATTTTGTTATATAAGCCTAGCCAAAAACCCGCATAGAGATAAAAATAAATATCAGAAGACACAAAAATAATAAAAAAAGGAATGAAACATAAGAGAAAATAGTACAAACAGGTTTCAGTAACACATTCTTCCCCTTTTTTCCCATTTTTCAACCATTAACCATTACTTAAATATTTATGATTTATGTTGAACATTAAACATTGGAGATTGTTGCTTATATTTTAAACAACAATCATTTCATCAATTATTTTAAATTAATTTTTTATTTATTTATATTTATATGCCGCCCTTCTCCGGAGACTCAGGGTGGCTTACAATGCGTTAAGCAATAGCCTTCATACTTTTGTATATTTATACAAAGTCAGCTTATTGCCCCCACAAACCGGGTCCTCAAACAAAAAAACATATCCCAAGTGCATAATTTTGTCTTGCTGTGTAGCACGTCATGTATAAATGAACCATTCCTGCTTACATTCAGTTAAACTTTTTATGAATAATACTGTATATTGTCAGTTTTCCCATTGTTCAGATTCTTCAATTTTGATCTCCCAATCTTGTATCATCATCAAATTTTCATTTTACTAACCTTTTGCCAATTTTTCAATGAGAAATGTTTACTTTATTCTGTCTCTGTGTCATATTTCAACAACTATTTATAAATACATTCCAATAGTTTCTCTTGATTCTAAGTGTTTCAAATCCTGTAATCTTTCTCAGAGTCGCGTCTTTCTTTCTTAAGGTCACTTTGTACCATCCCATCAATTTGTAAATACATCAACCGTGGTAAATTCCTGTCTTCCTTAACAAATTCATGCTGTGTCTTTAGTCTAATTCCTTAGTCTGAATGTGCTACATTAGCAAATGTAATTAAATTTTTCTTGCTGTAATTACCCTCAATCTAAAATATAAAAATATGATGGTGATGGCTAGTGGTAAAAGCCTTGGACTTATCCTTATTCTCAGAAGACTCCACTTTGTCTTATAATACGTTCCTTCAAATTGTTTTCTTCTTTTGTTTCTTTGTATCATAATACTTTTGAAGGCCTTTGATACTTTTGAATAGCTCCTTATGGGAGCTGGGAAGAGTTCTGTGGCAGCTAATAGAACTCAGTAAGCCCAAAATGTTGGCCATCATTACACTTGATGAAAAGCTTACCCTCCCCACCCCAGCTGCTTCAAATGATTGAAAGAACAGCAATGGATCTTAGTATTATTGTAACTAGGGATTGGGGAAACAAGCCCACCAAATTAAAGGGAACTCTGTAAAGCAGGGGTGCCTGAGCCAATATGGTTCGTAAAGTAGCCTTTTCCTTCATTTGCATACACCTAGTTTCTGATTCATTTTCTGAACCACTGCTCATTTTTATTATAAACTTCAAAGAACAACAATGCATCACTAAATAACTTCCATGATCTTAGATATCCTCTTTATTGTTTACATGCATTGCTCCTGTTGGATTTTTTTTTTATTTTAATCATTCTCTTGGCTTGCCAACAGAATTTATATGCTGATGGCTTTCAGTTTTACTTTGCATGGTCCAAAATAATTATGGTTAGGGTTTATTTTTTAATTATGAATTCAGATAAAACTGTTTTTCTTCTCCTCAATTCCTGTTTCCAGGAATAGTTTTAATATGTTTAACAAGTCAGAAACATGGTTATTTAATATCCATTTGCTGAAAATTGACAAATTCTAAAAATAAACATATGCAATGTTTCTATAGTCCAAAACTATAAATTTTGGTATTTATAATAAACATTACCTCTCAATTGAAAGAATATGTATCAACTTTAATAAAAATTCACTGAACATCTGAGGGCATGCTGAAGAAAGATGCACTTGTAAACGAGTAAGGAATTCTTGCATAGCTTGGGTGGCTGTTGGGCCAACCTGAAAGAGATTTAAAGAAGTATTTGTATTATATTCTGAATAACTATGTTGTCTGAAATAGTTTGTGATTAAACTATTTAATGTGATTAAAATTGCATTCCATTCTGATTTCAAGGGAAGAGAGATCTACATATTCACATTTAAAACTGCAATATTAATTGGTAGGTTTGAATACTCATATTATTTCTCTTAAAAGATTAACATTTATCTATACATGCTTCCAACTGACTATCTGAATAATACAAAAATAAAGACAGTATATAAATCAAATCAGCAAACAAAATTAATATGAATGAAAAATATTACCTGTGGACTATATTGATTTGTTCCATGGGGATTTGTTCCAGAAAGAAACTTCACTAAAATATGAATAAGATTAGGATCTGATACCAATAGCTGGGCAGTACTTTCCTGAGATGTAATGGCACTACTAGAACCAGCTGTAAAACAAATAAGAGGTTGGCTCTTCAGCTTAAATTATAGTACCTGACTTTATGACTCTGAAATGTTCATTCTATATGTACAGCATTCTGAAATTCTGAATTTTAAAATACATTTCTTTCTAACTATCAGAATTAATTTGCTTGTTCTAGGCAGTACCTGAAGACATTCCTAAATGTCTTCATTTAATAAAGTAGGGATTTCATTCTGTTATTTAAAAGAGACCCTAGTCTCTAGTTGCCTTGGTGAATGTCTTCAATACTTAGTCATAAACTACCGGATCTCTTTCATAGCTCCATCTGCCACTTTCAAAACAAAAGAAGGGCCATCAGTTTTAAGCAGCCAAGCTGTATGGGGGAAATACATGTAGGAGGAGCAACAGCTGTGTTTATCAAGATTATTTATCAACATTATCAAAACTGGGAATAAATAATGCATCTTTGGGGCTAACAGAATTTGGAAAGCACATCATGGATGTTTACAGATATTCTCACAAAATGGCTACTATGAGTAAGTCTTTAACAAAGTATTTGGTTGGATATAGTCACAAAACACACAAATACCAGAAGACACAGTAGCACCTAAGGAAGTATATGACTATTCCACTTTAACATTGTCTTCCTTTTCTGTGTAGGTGACCATACCACTCAAGCAGGAATCTATATCCATCCAGTTTTCACTTGCTAAGAATGCTTATGCAGCCTATGCTAATAAATGTAAGTGATCTGCAAAATGTATCAAATTAAAAATGTTTTGAATTCTCAGAAATACTTTGTTTCAAATCCATAATCTGTATTTTGGGCTGGAAACAGCTGTTCTGACTTCATTGGAAGTGTCCCAGCCCTTTCTTAAGTGTTTGGACTCAATCTGAATTTAAAACAGAATTATTGCAAAGTCAATACATTTCAGACTAGAACCGTATGGGAACATTTTTTGCTTAGGGTAGAACATTTTAAACTCAAAACAACTGTTTTGAACCCCAAACAGTCATACACTCCTAATAAATGCATTTAGAAATTGATCTTTTCTTTCAGGTATGTCAATTTTTCAATTTGCTTTTTAAGAACAGATTTTTAAAAATTAAGTGCTGGATGCATGAAAAGTATTTCCAGGCATACTGTTGCTAATGGAAATATTCCCTATCTAGTCATTGCTATCTACTATTCAGTATAAACTTATGGAATTGATATGGTCTACACCAGGGGTGTCAAACTCATGTTGTCACGGTGGCGTCATGTGATGCATCGGAACTTTTTTACCCTTTGCTAAACCGGGTATGGCCAGCGCATGACGCATCCGGCCTGCAGGCTGGGAGTTTGACAGCCCTGGTCTACACAAAGCATATTTTATGTAATGAACTAGTATGTTGTGAATTGACATCTAGATTCATTTGATCAGTAATTCCCCATGTTCCATACACTGAATTAATATAAAAGGTTCTTATTTTATGCTGATATTTTAACAAATACACTGATTAAAATGAGGCATCAATTTTTGGTGTCTACTACTTTTAGGCAAAACGATTTTTAAAATTTCCTATTTTATAAAACGATAACTACATTTCTAACTTAACTTGAACTTACAATTGAACTGCATGTTTGTCATGAGAGTTAGGCTGTGAAGTACAAGGCACCATGTTCGCAGCAAGGTATTAGGATACCATGCCAAGACTGTCAGGAAGCTAGTTACTGACGCTGAAAAAAAAACAAAGAAATCAAAAATATCATATCACAACCATAAGTTGCAGTTTTTGGTATTACTGTTGAATTATTTGAAAAGAGAACTGATCATTTTTTTAGTCTTTAGTCTTTGTATCTCCCAAGCTAGTAAATGAACTACTTATGTCACTTAGGAATAACATGCATGAAACTGGAAGAGTGAGGCAGGAAAAACTGTTATAATTTCATCAGCATTCAAGATAAAAAAATAAATATAAAATTCTGGTTTTGCTTTGGCTTCATTGTTTCCTCTCTGTTGAAACGAAGACCAAGACTTTTACTTATTTATTGGTAGTGGTCTTATTTCTGTATCCACAGCAATTAACAGAGTTGCTGTCATAGACTGTCTACAGGCACACTACCTGGCATCATTTCACGTGTTGTCAGTGTGTTTAGAATATGTCAAGATCTGCATGCAGAAATCAAGCAATTCCCAAAATTTTAAAAAAATCAATGTTGGACATCCATGCAAGAATTTGATGATATATGAAGCAGCATTTGTTGTCTTATTTAGATAATGAACATACAGCATATTAATGTCCGAATTAGCCAACTGACCCTAGGATAAGTATTATTGCTTTTTTTTTACAGGCCAATAAAAGGGGATAGTAATATATTCCTAACCCTCAAGCTTATGTACCTGTATATTGTGCAGCCCCCAGAGACAGAAAAATGGAAGAAAGCAGGTACCAAATCTTTGGGGGAGATGAGCAGTCTAGATACATGAAATATAAATGTGTGTGTGTGTGTGTGTGTGTACATACATACATAGGTAGTCCTCAAGTTATGACCACAATTGAGCCCAAAATTTATGTTGCTAAACGAGACAATGATTGAGTTTTGCCCCATTTTACGACCTTTCTTGTCACACTTGTTAAGTGAATCACTGCAGTTGTTAAGCTAGTAACATGGTTGTTAAGTGAATCTGGCTTCCCCCTTGGCTTTGCTTGTCAGAAGGTGGCAAAAGGTGATCACATGACCCCGGGACACTGAAACCGTCATAACTATGAGTCAATTGCCATGTGTCTGAATTTTGATCACATGACCATGGGGATGCTGCAACGGTCGTGTGAAAAATAGTCATAAAGTTACTTTTTCAGTGCCATTTTAATTGAATGTTAAAAGGTCACTGAATGCAAGGACTACCTGTAGTACAGTATACTGAATACAGAAGAATCCCAGTATTTTTAAAACTACTTATTTAGATCAATGCAGCAGTGCACAGTGATGCAGCTCACCTTGATTTAAAGGAATGACAGGTGTCCGGTTCGCATTGTATAAGAAAATGTCACTACAGTTGTCTTTAGTTCCAGAAGTTCCAGAATTCAGGCTTAATGTGAGCCATAACTGTAGTAGGGACTCAAGCTAGAGAACAAATATTAGCAGCTGTTATTTCAAAGGCAGACTGTGTGTATTGTTTCTGTCATATTTTAATTTGTATGGTTACTAAAAGCAGATTAATAACCAGTTTGTCAAAGCAGCAATATAACATCCAAATTAATGTTTGCTCTTGTTTGACTGTTGTTTTTCAAGAAAATATTTTTGTTTGTTTTATTGGAGCTTAATAATTTCATTTGTTCCCCTAAGGTTCCATTGCTTACTTGAAAACTTAGGTAAGTACTTATTTTAGCAATACAATTGTATCTACTAATGAAACCATCTCAGAATCCAGAAGAGGACATTATAAAAATGTAATACTGTGAATCACAGTTTAAATATATATTATAACTGGATACGTTGGATGAATGTTATGTGCAAACTCATCCCAAGAAACTATAGTTTAAAGCACCAGTGCATGGCTTCATAGAACCTACATAAAAATGTATTATATTATGTTTTAGTATAATATGTGAGCCATGTGAGCACAAATGCATGCCTATTTTTAAAATGATTAAAAAAACAGCTTTTAATTAAAATTATGCTATTAATATTTTGTTGTTAACTAGCACTTTACCTATAAGAATTATTTCAGCCTTAGAATATATCGTTTAATTTGCAAAAGTACATCATAAATAATATTCATCTATCTGTATGTATGTCTGTTCTGGAAATACATATCAATTTATTTTCAAATATATTTATTAAATTAATGTGGCACAGTCAAATATTTTTATTAGGAACATCAACTTGCAAATACAAACAGCAGACTAGGCGTCAACTCAGTAAAATATAGTGCTGAGCGAGTGTACAATTCTTGATACTAAATGCCAACACAGTATATGAACTTTCTACAAATTCCAAGAGCAACAATTATGTACCTGAACATGATGGACTTGTAACATGGAAAATAGTTTATTGAAGCATGTGCTTAACACTGGAATGGAGGACAACTGGATAATAAACTGATTGTTTTGATTTGAAGTGTGCAAACCACGTAGCAAAGAATCATCTGTTCCACCAGGAGACTGAGTTACTAGCAAAAAAAGAAAAGCCAAGGTATTTTTAATTACAAAGGAGAATCACATAATGTTTGTCACTGAATGTGTCATTCTTCCAAAATATTGTGATCAGTTTCCTAGAATTTAAACTGAATTAAATAACTTGAAAAAAACAGATGGATGTAACAATAACTTAAGTTCAAACTGTAATTAGTCTGGCAAACATACTGCTAGGAAATTGATTTAAATTCTTTGCATATCCTATGTCAGGGGTGTCAAACTCATGATGACACGTTGTCATCACGTGATGTATCGCAACTTCCCCCCCTTCGCTAAAAGGGGGGTGGGCGTGGCCAACACATGATGTCCTATGTTCTAGAAAACACCTATATTAATTAATGTTTTGCTATTGTTTATGTCTGCATGCTTATTGTCATATACTGTACATAACCACCAAGTTGATAAATATTAGCTAGACAAATTGACACTTGTTGAAATAACATCTTAAGAATGTTCTAAAAAGATAAATAGATTTCCTAAATAGGGAACTCCAGTACACTTCAAAAGCCCTCTCATATATATAATATATTTATAATGAACTAAGAAATTAATAGGGTTTGTAAAACTAGGTGTATGCTGGGAAGTTAATATGTATTTAATATGTAATTATGTCAATTATACCTAATTGTTACTAGGTATAATTGACATAATACAATCACTATTCAGCTACAAGTTCCAGACTATCTACAATAGCAAGAGAAAGATTACCATAACATTCAGAGATGCTTAGGTTTAACTGTGCAAAATTACATGTAGGAGATGTATTGGTCAAGGCCTGCAAAATGGAATCGGCTTCCAGAGTAGACATCATTTTCAGCATCAGTTCTGCTTGATGTTCCAATCCAACCTCTAAACGTGCATCTAAAGCTTTGAAAAGAATCAAATAGAATCAAATAAACACATTTGTAAATTACATCAAAAAGGTAAAACTCTATATATTTTAATATTGTATTAAACATTAATAAGTTATTAAATATTTGTTTATTCTTATACAAGTAAGTGTTTACACTGATTCATACATTTGGAAATACTTTTAAAATGAATTAAAATAGAAACTAATTATAAAAATGTGCAAACATGAGCGAAGAGTTAAATACATCAAGTCAGAAAGATCTCTGCTCTAAGTAGCAAGACATGGTTCCAAAACAGAAAAATGTCCAGTTCTTTAATAGACTTTTTAAAAAATGCAACATTATTTTTATAATCTTTCTATGCTCACATGTACACCTCTTGTCTAACAGGATACTGGATCAGTTTCCTAATTATTATCTCTAAAAACACTTTTTAAGCATAGTTTGCATAACTGAAATTGTGCAAAAGAGAACATGTATTTTTTTTTTACCACAAATACAGTATTTTCTGAAATTGGACTGCAAAGTAAAACTAGTTGATATGCTTACCTTGAGAGACTGATACACTCACAATCTGTGATCCATTCTTCTCAGTTGTAACTGGTGGTTTTGCCACAGAAATTCCAACACCTCCAATATAAGGATTGTAATTGTATGTACCATAATCAGCACCCCAGTAATCATACCAAGTGCTACTTATAGGCTTTATAAAATAGAAAAGAAAAAAAAAAGAATTCATTGGTCTGAAATTCCTCAAAATAAAAACTTTTTTTCTGTGACTCTCAACTAGATTGTGTCTTCAGTATTTGTATCCTAACATCATGATCTGTATCTATAAGGAAATCAACAGTCTTTTATTTTTGCCATATAAGCTGCCCACTATACTGGCAGTTTTCAGATCAATATGTTCTTTCACTGAACTATAATTTTGACAGTATAAAGGGAATGGCCCAGCTAATATTTACATCACCTTTTCCTAACTCATTATTGGACCATTTTTTTGTATTATCACTCCAATCACCTGCTAAATGGCCATGTTGAAAGGAGCTGAAATTCAAAGTATCTTTGAAGAAGATTGCTTTACATGATCATATGCACAGAATGGAAACAAATGAATTATAAAGTACCGTGTTTTCCCAAAAATAAGACCCTGTCTTATATTTTTTTGAACCCTGAAATAAGCGCTTGGCCTTATTGCCATGAGCTCAAAAGCCCTATTGGGCTTATTATCAGGGGATGTCTTATTTTGGGGGAAACAGGGTATCAAATAATTCAAATTCAAAAATTAGAATGGTGTATAAATAGATCTATTACTATTATGCTCAAAATCAAATTCCAGCACATGTTTCCTATTATGACCATTAAGTCCTCTGAATGTTCCTCCTTCCAGAGTTTATTTTAATCATATGCTGTGACACATGAATGTAAAGAATGTAAAGAATCTATACTCACAGATCCAACTATAATTAAATGCTTAAGTGGTCTCTGTAGTGTGACATGTCTAGAATCTGATCTGTAGTTCAGATTTACAACCTCAGATCAATATGTGCCCACTTTCTGGTTATGAATTGGTTCTACCAATGTAATACTGAACAGTACTACAATATTACTTCATGTGTTCAAGTTTTAATGATGTGTTTAAAACACCTGATTTTTGTTATAAGCAATAAAATATTTTTTTCTCCATTATTTTTAAAAATATATTTGTAAGTTTTTTCCCCTCTTCCATTTCTTTACATACAAAAATAATAAAAATGCTTAAAATGATGCATTTTACAATCATTAGGATTTTAGGGAATGTCTACAAATACCAATTACACTTTAACTATGTTCTTTGTATTTGTTACTCTTAAGAGTATTTGTTAGAATGAAAATATAACCTGTATGTAAAAATAATCTCAAAACAAACCTAAGACGTTTATAATGAAAATGGTATTGATACCTGTGTATTGTACAGGATTCTATCATATGTTAATATGTTAATATCAGAAACACCCATTTGGAAAAGAGCTAAGATGGTGTCATAGGTGTTTTGCAGCTATTTTAAAAATGCATTATGTTCCATACCTTGAAGACTTTTGCTGCCAGAGGATCTTTTTCCAAATCAATATCTAGTGGATCAATGTCAACTTCCATCAGGTCTTGTAATAACTCAAGATCAATGTCTTTGTCTTTTTCCAAAGATGACAGAGGTGGAGTACCTTTGGGTGATTCAAATAGTGTATTTATTTACTGAATTTATAGACTACCCCATTGTCATGACTCTGAGCAGCTTACAACAATAAGTACAACAATAAAAACAGAAGCTTACAAAAAAAAATACAGGCAGTTCTTTTCTTCTACCTATAATTGAGCCCGGAATGATGCCAGCTGTGCCTGTTATTAAGAGGGCTGTCATGTGATGACCCAATCCTACATTTTTTCCAGAAGCCATTAAGTGAATCACCATGGTTGTTAAGCAAATCTATGGTCATTAAGTGAATGCTGAGATCATTAACTGAATTCATTGTTTGCAATTGGCATTTTTTGCTGGAAACCAGACGTAAATGCAGATTTCTTGCAAAAACATTGTAAATCATGGTTACATGAATGTGGGATTCTGAAAACGGCTGAATACCAGAGAGGATCCAGGCCTCCTGGGCATGGGGTGGGGGGTGGGGAGAGGAGAAATTGTGAGAACAATGGCATATACTAGTGTATTTGCCAGATTTGACATCTGTTCCTCCAGTGTGCAGAGGGATTGCTCTCCCCTGGGATGGACAGAAGGTCTAGGCCTCTCAGGTACAGAAGCCCTGGCCCCCTCGTCTCTATAGCATGCCCAGGAAGCCTGGACCATTTCTCTGGTGCTCCTGGGAGAACTAGGATCATAGTTGGTGAATGAAATGTTAAAACTACCGAAAATTCTGGGCCCATTTGTGGTTATAGGTAGAGGATTACCTATAGTTTGCAACAGAAAATAGAAATTCTTTGTCTATCTACTCACTAAGTCTTACAATGTGAGTTCTGAATTTCTATTATGCACAAAAATATAAGGGAGGAAAGTAAAATGAGGCTTACATTATACACTCTAGAACAGTGATGGCTAACCTTTTTGCCATCACGTGCCAGGAGAGGGTGGCGGAGAAGGTTCTATGCACCCTGCCCTGCGCGCACAACCCCCTTGCCCCTCCACTCCTGGCACGCGATGGCCCGGTAGGCCCGTTTTTCTTTCTCACCTGGCTCCAGATCCTCTCTATGTATCTGGGAAGGGCGAAAACAGCCTTTCCCACTACCTCGGGGGCCCTCAGGAGGCCTGAAACAGCCCATTTCCCAACTCCCGGTGGGACAAGAAGTGACGTTTTTTGCTGTCCCCAGCCTCCAGAGCCTCTCTAGGAATCTCTGGAGGCTGGGGACAGCAAAAAACGTCACTTC
>WNWU01000005.1:30092279-30115399 GCA_012654045.1 Ptyas mucosa | reverse complement strand
AGGCAAGACACCAGAATATAAACTGACAGCAAACCACACTCCTTACTAGCACTGGTGATGTTAGGTGACTAGTTAGGTTAACGAAACATCTGCAAGAAAACAAGTAAGCTTAGAAGGCAAATATATATGTCTCAGAATAACCTTGCAAAATCCAATATGGGGTTGGTCATCGGGACCAGAGATTTATTTTTCTGAGCTTTCAGACTTGAGCTGGAGCCCATCCTCAGGGAACTTCTCTCTAGCAGACTGTGTGCTTTGGGTTATTTTGTGTGTGGCCTTTATATGCTGCCTGGTTGTGTGTGGCTTTTTAGCCGCTGAGTACTGAAGTTGCTTAGTACTACTTGACACCAGCAGAACTGTATATTTTCCCAACAACTACTGGAGTCCAAGAATGTTTAGCAGAATTGCCAAAGCAAAAAAAGCACAATTCAATGCCATTATGCAAGTTATATTGATTTACCTGTAATGTCATGTGATAAAGGCTCGTCAATAGTTTCCACTAACTGAGCTGCAGACTGCTGAAGCGCGTCATCTGAATCTACAGTTGAAGTTCCTGCCTCCTCTCCTACTGCAGCCTCCTCCATGGCTTCAGCAGCTATTGGAGCCAACAGTTCTCCTGAATGGTACAAGGAAGAGTTACTGGCATAGACAAAGATGGGTATCATTTTTAAAAGAAGCCTGGTGGAGGCTGAGACATGTACCAAAAGATTATCTAATCTAAATATAATTACCAAGGTACTTTGCCGCCGCCCCCCCCCCAAATTGAAAATATTTAGGGCAAAAAATAGTCCCAATGCTGAGGAATGGTGTGGAATTGTGTGGCCTTACAAAAGCTTCATCACTGGAATAAGTTCAGATCCATTTTTTAAAGAAGCATACTGGGAATTGACAAGCACATGTAAGCTTCAGCGGTCAGAGCAGAAGCAGGTTTTCACTCCATATAGTCACTCAATAATTAGTTAAAATAGTTTTTAACCTATTGGCAGAGAAGCCATTCAAAGGGCCCCGATAGACTACCGAAAATATGTTTAGTGGAACAGTTTAAGTACGGCTTAGCCTATCTCCTGCATAAACTGAATTACCAAACTTGTTTCATAGCATGGGTTTTCCACCCAATATTTACTCTCAACTGCCTCCCAGGCAAAGGAAATTTTCAAACAGAGTCCTGGATATCAGTATCCAAGGAAACACAGAGTTATTGTCAAAAAAATAGACCTTTAATTTGATTGGCTAAGAAAGAAACCATTTTCCAATGTGGAAAAATACCTGCCAATGAATTTAATGCGATTCTTATGAAGGGCTTATTCTGGAGCAGGATTTGAAGTGCTAGATTCCATGACTAAACATAGGTGCTTCCCTCACTTACCATATTATAAAATGATGTATAGAGAAGGCAGTTCAGCTAAGAACCGGTTATACCAAACAAATTGGGATATTATATACAGACAAAATATTTTTTCCCTATTTACCACATATATATTTTATTGTTGCATTTTTTATCTATTTTATCATGGAATTTGTTCCTTTATTTTACCTTTATTTTATTGTCTTTGATATGGTTCAAGACTAATTAATTAACTACTACTCCTTCACTGTTCCCCACTGCAGGTAACCAAAGCATTTGCCATAGATAAAATATAATTTTTAACAAACCTGCTAGAATATCTTGCAGCATACATGTCAGAGAATATTGAGCCCATGCTCCTCCCCAAGAGATATCACCTCTGTTAAAATCTGTTCCAACCAGAAGCAGTAGCAGCCTTTCTAACTGAGCTTCATTCACAATTTCACACAAATGAATTGTAGGCCTTGTTGCATTTGCAATTCTAGCAAGAACCTGAAATAAAAATAGGTAGACAAAATTATCTTTGCCGCAACTTGTTTCCTATCTATGGAGAACACAACACTTCTACAAAATAAATATTTGAATATTTAGCAATTGTAATTTACACATATATTTATAAAAAATAGTAAAGGAATTTAGAATGATATCAGAAATATTGATATATCAAAAGAAGAAATAAGATAATCCTTCTGGTTTGAGAGTATATGTGACTTTAGTTTGATGTCTTTCATCTGTAGCTTGGGGAAGTTCTTCTCATATAAAGAGCCCCCCCCCCCAAGCCCCATTTCTAATTTCTTTATTTTTAATTTTATCTTGGAAATTGCAAAGTTGAAAACTATAACACAAGAAAATATAAATTACTAAAAGTTATTGTGCTGTTACCAACAGTGTTTCTATCTAAGTGAACAACACTTTCAAAAACTCCCAACAAAATTTTGGTTTATTTCCTACCACTACTATGCTATGATGATTCAGATTTTTGCCAGTTATCAGGAACACAATGGCAACTTTTTTCAGAGGCTAAGTCTTAAGTCCAGAGGGGGAAAGAAGCAAAATTTAGGTGCTCTGGTTAGCATAATATAAAGGTTCATGTAAAGCAAAACTGCTATTTGATACAATCCACAGCTTTTGCTTCAGCACAGAGGATTCAGAAAAAACATAGATGATTTTATATAAACAACAGCTAGGAAAAGGTACACCGTATTGATGAAATTATATTTAAAGCCCAACAACCAGCTTCCTTCTCTTGTGGAAACTTACCTATTGAAATCTAATCCTACCAGAGCAAAACTCCACGGGATCAGAACAACAGTGGATGTTTTAAAATTTTTCTCATCTCAAATCATGCTATTTTATTATTTCTCCCTCAAGGGGCTGAAGTCATCATACTTTTAGATGACAAATAATTATTGGGAAAGAATTTTGTGAGAACTGCTGATCCAACCTAGCGTACTGAAATGCAAGCTTCAAGATTTATTTCTATTAACTGCATTGCATAATCCATACCTTGCATACAAATAACAGCAAATCTGCATGACAAGTAAAATCCATTGACAAGAGAAAGAGGGCCAGTTTCTGCACTACTGAGATACAGCGCTCATGGGCCAATGTAAATGGAAGGGGCTCAATTTCTGGAGTTTCTTTTGCAGTTGATACTTCAGTGTCTAACGTAGAACGAGGCCACTCTGCAGTCCGTCGTAAGCGTATCAAATCCTTAAAGTGCTACATAAATTATAAACACAAATACATTTGCCATTATTCAACTACTCATTGAATCATATGAGTTGATAATTTCACAAACAAATAAAGGAAAAAACAACCACCACATAAATCACTAGTATCAATAACACAGTATTTCAATCAAAAAGAAATAAGAAAACATTGAGTTCTCTTATCTTATATAAGCCTTAGATTACAATATTACGCAATTAGTCCAAATAAATACATGTCTATTTAACTAAACATACATAAGATTATTTCCTAAATCACAGCACGGATAACATTTGTTGTTTTCAAATTTATAATTCTTGTAAGAAACAAATTAACCGATTACATAAACTATTACTCAACTATTATCACACTGAACCCTTTGGATAAGACACTGGATAAACCTAATGTCTTAACAGTAAGGGATAGTAATTGGAACAAATTACTATCTAGATTAGATGATGTGAAAACACAAACATAATGTATGATTATTGGACTTCAAGTGAGGATTTCTCAAAACTTTGTACAACTTGCCTCAAAAATACAAAAACAAATATTTGTAAAAGAAATAACTGAAACTGATAGCAAAAACTATTTCAGACAATTCTGTGGACCAAAAAGTGCTTAATTAAAACACCATTTTATTTGAAGATCCTCCTATACCACATAATAAAAGAATGGATAGTGAAGGGGAGTTGTTTTAAAAAGACAATTCCAACTTCCTTTGCCCTAAATTAGTAGCATAATTATTTGGACACAGCCCATGCACCTTTTCTGATGACTCAAAAAAGGGCACAGTTGCAGAATTGTTGAAATATTCTAATTTAATCTTAAATTTTTATTATAAGGAACTATTTTGATGTGAATAACCCACAGCATTATTTAGAAAGCAGCTTATATAAAATATATGTATATATTTCAACAGGTATCTATGTTAGAATTGATTAGTTCTAAAACCAGAGATATAGCAGGTAGCTGAATAAACAAGTTAGGCCTTAAGAGGCATAACAAAATAATATGTGGAAAAAATGAACCCAAAACATATTTTTAATTTGCAGAAAAAGATATTTCTGCCCGAGACAATAAATATAATTGCAGAACATCATACCTTTGACGTGGCCTGCTTTAGTTTTGCCTGTTCTACTAAAAGTTTATAGGATGATCCTTTGTTGCTTTGTATTTTTTCTTTTTCCATCTGTTCCACCAAAGCCTTCTGTTTTGCTTTTAATAAGTTAAGTTGCTAAAAGAAAACGTTAACATTATATAAAAATGTATATAATAAAATGCAAAATAGATATGCACTTTCATAGGATGGTCAAGTTAAAGTTTTTTTTTAATTTTAGTTTTTATATTTATAAAACTTTAACAGGCTGCCAACAGACCTGAATTACTAAGCCAGTTTCAGTAACAGATTTAAGGTTGCAGAAACTGGTGAGGCTTCAAACACTATATATAGGAGCAGATATTTGCCAAGTGTTTGTCCTCACTGTTAAGTTTTCCAAACGTTGTATAATGAGCAAGTTAAATAGAACAGTGGTTTTTCACATTACTCCCTTCAAAGTTTCAGACTTATGTGAACTCATCTTCTACCAAGATGGTGGAAATCTCTGATTCTACCCTGCAGGGCACGCATAGGATTTCCTTAGAACCCTTGTCTGCAATTATTATATTGTCAGTATCAGTCACACTTTCAGTTAGGTTCATGGTTGCTGTGGGAAAGTCAGGCAACTGGAATTTCCTTTAACTTGCTTCAGTGCATTCCAGCTATATGCTACCTATCTTATAAAATATTGCGCTGAATATAAAACATGAATTGCATCTCAAAAGCATAATATCCTCCTATAATTTAGGGGGAAAAAGAAAATCATTAATATGAGCTAGAAGTTACCTGTTTGTGATGAACAAGCTGTTTCCTGATCTTTCTGGAATATAACCTATCTAAGCTACTGTTGCCTTTTGAAGATCTATTGAGGCTCTGTGTATGTAAATTATTGTTAATGAAACTCCACTGATTGCCTGAAAAGCAAAACAAAATGATATTTCAAATTTGGTAGTCAATGTTTTACACACAGACCACACACACACACACGAAAATCAGTACACATATCTTGAAAAAAGAAAAAAAAAGAAATTTTGTTAGTTTGTTAAAGGGTACAAACATTGATTGAATTATTGTTATGAATGCTAGGAAAATAACTGATTTAGCTTCATTGAAAGGACCAGAGACGGTATTTAGAAACAGCTAGCTTGCATCTTTCAAAACAGGACTTTTTAAAAATGAAATGTTAACTGAATGATCAAACAGACAAGTAAGTCTTTTTAAAAATGAAAGCCGAAAAGACATTAAATGTTGTACAAGAAAATTGGATGAGAAAGGAAGTCCTATGCAATAAATCTGTGTATATCAGCCAGTGATAAGGTTTCAGGCTGAATGACCTTGGCCTCATCTTATATTATCCTAACATTTCACCAGCATTTTCAGAGCCAGTATGAACCGTTTTGTAGTGTACAGGTAGTCCTCGACTTCATTTAGTGAGTGTTCAAAGTGACAACGGCATTGAAAAAAGTGACTCATGACCGTTTTTTCAGACTTATGACCTCTGCAACATCTCCATGGTCATTTGATTAAACCAGTGCATATTTATGACCTTTGCAGTGTCTCGGGGTCAAGTGATCACCTTCTTGTGACCTTCTGACGAGCAAAATCAATGGGAAAGCCAGATTCACTTAACAACTATGTTACTGAATTAATAACTGCAGTGATTCACTTAACTTTGGGAAGAAAGGTTGTAAAATGGGACAAAATTCACTTAGCAACTGAAATGTTAGGCTCAATTGTGGTTGTTAAGTCAAGGACAACCTGTACTTCATAGCATCTCGCAGGCAACTGAACAGGAATTGCTTGATTGGCACTGCCTGTAAAACCTCAAATCAGCCTGAAACTGAGTGGACCTTAGAACATTCCTTTGTAACAATTAAGATCCCAAAATATTTCTTTTTACTAAGAATCTATTCAATTACTTTATAATCTGTATATCTTAAAATTAAGTTTAACTGAAAGTTTGTATCTTTTAATCAAACCATTGGAAAACTATCCAAAAATTTGAGAACCATAGATCTGTTACTACAAAGCGTATGATACAATTCCAGAATTTTTTGAAACGTGTATGGCAGGGGAAGGGAGAAAACAGCAGCTACCATTTATGTCAACTAAAAGCCTACTAACCCAGACTTCAACTTAAACCTGGGCTGCTGTGTTATTTAAGGTGTGGCTCACGCTGCTTTATGGTTGTTGCTTTTGTCACTTTGCATGATTACCACCAGTTTTATTGCACTCCACTCTGGAATTCATTTTAATGAAAAGCAGGCTAACAATTCAAATAGGTAAATAAATGGCAGTCAATTGTTTTTCTACGATACAAAATTATAAGCAAACACTAGTGAACAAAATCCCAAACCAAAAGACTCTCCCAACCCTTATTCATATTTATTTATTCAAGCAGGAAGGATTTCTATCCTGAATAATGAAGGGGAGGGGAGAGGAGGGGAGGGGAGGGGAAGGGAGGGAAGGGAAGGGAAGGGAAGGGAAGGGAAGGGAAGGGAAGGAAAGGAAAGGAAAGGAAAGGAAAGGAAAGGAAAGGAAAGGAAAGGAAAGGAAAGGAAAGGAAAGGAAAGGAAAGGAAAGGAAAGGAAAGGAAAGGAAAGGGAGAACAAAAGTGGACTGGACATGGGTATAACTGTTGTTAGCTCCTTAACTCAAATATACACTTTACTTGGATTGCATAGTTACTGCTTTACTCCAGGAAAAGAAGAACCTTTCTTTAAAAGTACATGTGTATACACTTATTGCTACTTTGTATCACCTTTTCAGATCTGGACATCAAGTGCTGCCCATCCCTGTTTTTCCTAATGGCTTAATCCAAAGGGAATTAATATGCCTGCAGGTATGTCCCTTGGCATACAGCAGGTTTCCTGCCCCGTCTGTTATTAAAGCATTTTTTTAAACAGATGAACAGTTGATAAATTGATAGATGGGCAGAACTGAAGCTGGACTATAATATTCTTATAGGAATAATTCCAAATATGACACAGATCTATAGATAATCTGAGAAAATGAAAGTAGGTGATTGTTGCTCAGGGCTTTCTTTGGAAATGGGGAGACACTGGAAATGTGGCCAGGAAAAAAAATAGTAAAGATAAGCTAAAATGGTAAAGAGCAACCTGAGAAAATGGCAGCTGGTAGAAAAAATCCTCAGGCTGTGTTATAGTAACTCAGTGTTTTTTGAGTGGCCATGTATCTTGGCAGTCATTCTGTGAATAGACAAGTCTCACCAAACTTTATTCCTGCTTCTGTCTAACTGTTAACTAACCCTGGGAATATTTGTAAATACCGAAGTACTGATTAGAAGGGTGTGACTAAAAACTATTCTTTACAATGTTTACTCTTGCAAGTATTTGACATTCTGATTTTCACTTTGTAGCCTATTTAGAAACAGAAGAACAAGACCAAGTGATGATTTTGAAATTTGTTGCAGGACCTAAAAGCTGTTTGGGTCTGAACTGGGAGAAACAGGTTCAGGTTCAAACCTGGCAAGATGGTGTGACTTTAAATGCTTGGTCATCCTAGTTCTGGAGGTTCTAATTTTGGTCCTGAATGGGATTGCATTGGCCAGTGAAGAGCTTGCAATTTAGGGCTCTTCCTGGATTCTCTAGTTTCTGCTTTAGAAGCTGGTACTACCTGTGGCATTACTACAAATCCAGCTTCTGCACCATTTATGCTCATTTCTGGATTGATAGGCTTTTCTTACAGTCAAGCCTTGGTTACCTTGTGGTTGGAATACAATAATGTTTTCTACATGGGCTGTCCTTGAAAAAAAATGATAGATTCAGAATGCAGCAGCCCAAGCAATGACAGGCAAACCTCACTATGTCCACATGAAGCCCTTGCTATGTTAGCTGAACTGATTACCAGTTGGTTTCTGAGTGCAATGCAAAGTGTTGGTTATTACAGGTACTCGTTTAATGGACATTTGTTCAACAATTGTTTAAAGTTACTATATTGCTGAACAAACCTACCCTGGAAATTTGTCAAATAAATAATTTTTCCAACACAATGACAATGCTCCTAGACTGGGGAACAAGGATGTCCAGCATACACAACTCCCCCCATTTGTTTCTACTTGCCATTGCAAGTATTGAACTAATCAATAGCTAATCAGTAGAATGCTTACTTCAGTATCTGAGATTGGGATACTGGTTCTCTCTAAAATGGAAAATTAAGATTATTTTGTTTTGGAACAACAGTGCAGGATCTTCAATTCTAGTAATATTCCAAGATGTCAATGCAGGGGTGAAATCCAGCAGGTTCTGGAGAACCAGTAGCGGAAATTTTGAGTAATTTGGAGAACTGGCAAATATCACCTCTGGCTGGTCCCAGAGTGGGATGGGAATGGGGATTTTGCAGTATCCTTCCCCTGGAGTGGGGAGGGAATGGAGACTTTGCAGTATCCTTCCCCTGGAGTGGGGTGGAAATGGAGATTTTGCAGTATCCTTCCCCTGCCACGCCCACCAAGCCACGCCCACAGAACTGGTAGTAAAAAAAATTTCACCACTGTGTCAATGGTTAGATTAGCAGTGACAATGATTGAATGGAGTAAAAAGATTGTAAAAGGAGTGGCAAAACCTGGGGGTGGAGTTAAAAGAGGGATCAGTCTAGAATCCCTACATAGTTACAAGCAAAGTAAGTCTCCCCCACCCCTCAAATTCTATTATTTAACCCCAAGCGGGTGCTAACCGTTAGTTGAGAAGATTCCTGTGCAAAGGAATGATTAACAATAAGTCAGTTTAATTGGACCTTCACATGTGGACTTGATCTTTCATGCCTGACAAACAAGTTCATAGCTGTTTACAATAAGATTTATCAAAAATTGTAGTTTATTATTCTATGCAAACATGACTGCTCTTTTTCAGGTACTATATGTGCTCATTAATATGTTTTACCATCTTAAGTAGTATATACTACACCTGTCAAGAATCTTTCTCTCTCTTTTCCATTCAAAGGCTTCTTAGATGTAGCTGCTTCATCTTCCACTGTTGCCACATAGTCTAAGAGTCTAGATACCAACATTACAACCCAGCTAATCATAGGAATGTCCAGAACGCCTTCAAAATAAGAGAATTTGTTTAGATAATTATTAAGACAAAATATACTAACAGATTTTTTCCCCAGAATCTCAAAGTAGTTTACATATCTCTCTTCTCCTCACATAGAAAAGCAGAAAAAAGAATGCTTAAACTTTGATAACCATGTGAAGAAATTATTTGCTCAACTAGTTGGGAATAAATTTTAATACCTAAAACAAATGCTTTGAAATTAGATTCAGTCAAATTAGTGTGCAATGGTTGTCTGTGAATTTTTTTTCCTTCTAAAGCTCATGTGCACGGGCTTTAAAAAAAACCCCAGCTCATAACAGACAACCAATAGATGGTAGCCAAGAATTAAGGTTTTCTGTTATCTGTCTGTTTCCATCTAATCGTGATCTGGATTGTATTTTACAATCCTGCATAAAACAGTTACATTAACAGTGTTGGACTGACTTTTTAAAAAAATCTAATATTATTTTAGAAACATCTGGTACCTTCTGAGCATCTGTGGATAGGTAATTGAGGCTGAAGAGGAGACAAGAGATTATCCAAGAGATTCAACAAACTTTCTAAGACACCAGTGTTGCTGAGTGATCTTTGACCAATGCAAGAAAGCAACATGAAGACCCTAAATATAAAAAGCAAGTAGTTTAAAAGTATTCCTGGCTTCTTTAATAAGTAGCAATACTTCACAAGAGAGAAAAAAAAGCTGATCCTAGGGAATCAATCATTTATTTCTCTTTTGTTCTTCAGGCATAAAGAACTAAATCATACTGATAGCATTAAATATACAGATGGCAGATTGTTTTTTGCAGGTACGTTATAGGCTATGTATAGCAATATGCAGATCCTAATACGAAAAGAATACATTTCAACCACTTACAGACAGACTTAATTATGATGATGATGGTCTTCATTTATTACAATTGCAAATAATTACAATTATTATAAGGCTTTTCCCCTCTTGCTTATCTTTCTATATTTCAATAATATATAGACTGGATGCTGCTTGATGATATATTAAAAGAAATGTGAAAAGTACCTGTCTTGTGGAAAAATAAGGAGTTGCTCGGAATTATACAATTCCTGCAGGACATTTGAGAGAAACTGTCCCCACCATCTTTCACCTCCACATAGCTGAACGAGTAAAAGACCTGTGTGCAAACGTATTTTGGGAGTCCCACTAATACACAAGTGCTTGAATAATTCTTCACAGGCTTGAGCATTAAATGTACTTTGTAAAACCACAGGAACAGAGTGCCCTTAGAAAAAGAAATTAAGTATGTTAGATTGCAAAAAAACCCATCCTATGCTTAATTGATTGTGAGTCTAGAAGTGAATACCGATTACACAGGTTTGTTTAAGACATTATCTCAGCAGTGACAATATTACTAGCAGTCTCACAGGTTTCTGGTGTATTAATTAATTAAATTTCTATGTTGCCCGTCTCATAATACCGCAACTTTGAGTGATTTTCAATATAGTAAAAAGTTAAATATGTTATCAGTTATTTAATTTAGAAGATTTAGAAACCTTTCATCTTCTATTTTTATGAAAAGGTGAATCACTAAAAAAAACATAACACATGGATACTTCTCTAAAAAATACAGAAGCTGGTTTTACACATCAAGATCTCTCTCTCTCTCTCTCTCTCACACACTCACACACACACACACACACCCTTTCTTATGCCTGTAGCTTAGATCTCCCTCAACTCATTAAGACTCACTAGTGAAGGAGACTGGTTGGCGTTGTGGCGAGAACAGCTAAAAAATAGCGGAGTTCTACCGAGCTGCATGAAAACCAGCCAGTATCTGCATGTCGGGAGACCCTATGGGGTCAAAGCCGCCCTAGAGGGGTGGTGAAGGAAGGAGAAGTGCTTCGTCGACCACAAGGAAACTGCAATTTCCTTGTTAGGTCCGAAGAAAGCTCTCCTGAATGGCAGCAGGGACAATGGCCATTTTTGGCAAGTCACAAGCTGTGACAACTGGGACAATAAGATTTGTGCTGGAGCAGTTCGTGGACAGAGCATTAAAACTGGGTGAGACAACTTCCAACTGTTATTCTAGAGACCTAACCCAAGTAAAAGCATTTTTTAAAAAATCTCCAAACATTAAGAAAGCGGCAATTGGATACATAGAGAAAGAGGAAGATTAAAGACCCAGTTGTGAAAGAAATATCTAATAGAAATTTTAAAATATAGAAAGCCTGGAAAAGATTTAATAATACTTTGAAAAGCGATTATTGGGAGAAACTGCTTTTTTTACTTATATTTCTAATCCCCACTGATCAGTTGACAATCAGCTGTTGTTTTTTCACAGGCTGTTTAATGGATGGAGAGCCATCTACTGGAGGAGGAAGATCACTGCAGCATGGGAACTTAAATGAAAGTGATAATTGTTTAAGATACACAAAGAAAAGGAGTGAAAGTAAATAAAATCTGGAAGGCCATTTGACCTTGATTTTATTTCAGTAGGTGACTTGGATGTTTGGAAATATCTTGTGAACTTTTTGAAGATCTTTAAGCAAATTGAATTGCAAATAACTAAAAATCTATTGAAGCTGTTTACTGGATGGTGAATTTGAAAGATTTGAGGGAACTTAGTGGGCCAATTTGGAATTGGATTACTAATGCTACTTGGCAGAATGTTCTATGAGGCAAAAGAAGAAAGGTGATAGAAGGAAAAAAAGAAGAAAAAGATTAAAAAGACTTTAAAATTTGAACAATTGGTAAGGTGTTAAACTGGAAAATTATAAAGACTGTAAATTATCTATTTATAGGCCTTAAGGAATAGTAATTTAGGGGACTTGGAGGAATAATTCTGGGATTGACTAAATTTTACTAATAACCAACTTCTTTGGAGTTTTTAGATATTGGGATACTGGAATATTAGAGGTATATTGAGTAATTTTTAATATATTAAATTGGTACAAAATGACCCAACAAAAGACAATAAAGTTCTATGAAGAAATGTTAGTGATGTTTAAAAGTATGTATGAATACTCAGTTTGTGTAAAAATGTTAGAAAGAAATATAGGATCCCAAGAGAGAAATATAAAAAAGTTACCAAAAAGTCAATAAATAAAATTCTAAAAATGCTATGAGATGATGGATAGAATAAAATATCTTGCAATATGGTGATTGTATTAAAAACTAATAGAAAAAAGTAGAAAGTATAAATTGGGAAAAGAGCAGCACACATGGATATATAATAGAATTTATTATAATCACAAATATATTAAGGCTAAGAGGTGGAAGACTATGATTAGGTATATTTAAATGTATTATTATTATTAACAGTGTGTAAAAATATATTGATATTTATAGATTTCAAGGACTATAAATTCAGGAGACTTAGAGATATAATCCTGGGACTGATTAAACTTTATTAATAATTTGTTTTATTGGTGTTTATAGAAAACTGAGATATCAAAATTATGGTGGAACATTGAGTAATATCTAAAATATTAAAATATTAGTGATTCAGCAGGGGTCAACAAATACATTGTATGAAGAAATGTTATTGATTTTTAAATATATTTTTGGAGAAAGTGATAAAGAATCATAAAGAGAGAATGGTATCGTTTAAAGGCAAAGATGTGAATGTAGAAGAACCCCAAAAGAATCTATTATAATTACAATGAGCATATTAAGGTTAGAAGTTGGAAGACAAAGATTATGTATATTTAATTGTATTATTATTGTTAGCCCTGTGTAAAAAATATATTGACCCAGTCAATACACTGTCCAGAAAATATGTCAGTTGTTAAGAGGAAAATTGCAAATAAAACATATGCAATCCTCACCCCCCTAGTGAAGACTTCTTCCCAGTTCCTGAATAATGGCAGTTTAGATATCACCTGAAAGTATTTTGGCTGACATGTCTTGGCAGAAATCAAACTGAATGACACATTCACATGAAAGGAAATATGTTTGTTTTTTTAATGTGATCCTTTAAATTTTTATTTTATTATTTACATTTTAGTTAATTCTGCATTACTGCAAATTATCTGGAAGTCTTTTGACTGACTAATCACAGGAGCCCTGTCTGTGAATAAAATTTAGGCCATTTCCCAGTTAAAGATGCTATACCATCAAATTCCATATATTTATATATCATAAGTTGGAAGGTATTCTAAATATCAAGATGTTATTAAAAACGATGGCAGCTTGAAATAATTTCTTGCAATAGATCAGTTCTTAATGCAATCCATTATTTTTGTTTTGAGTAGTTTATAAACCTATTCTCTCTATGAAATGACTATTATCACAAATTTTCACGGTCTAACTTTACAGGTAGTCTTTTGTTTACAGTAGTCATTTGTTCAGTGATTGAAGTTGAAGGCACTGAAAAAAATCATTTTTCACATGACCAAAATTTGGAAATTGGCAACTGACGTATATTTATGATAGCTGCAGTGTTCCGTGGTCATTTTGTGACCTTTTGCGACCTTCTGAGAAGTTAAACAAATCTCCAGTTCCTGTAAATTTAGAAAATTAAGAGACACAGTTGCTGAAGTTTTCAGATTAACCTTAATTTGATGCTTTTTATAGTCTTACTCTCTTACTCTTTTGCCTCATTCACTTAATCTGGAACATTCTACAAAGCCTCAAAATCCCCAGTGACACTAACACATATAATTTCAACATTGACAATCAATTAGCAAGTTTGTTATTTTATTAATAAAAATAATTGATCTACCAACCATTGGAAGAATGGAGTAAACTAAGTAAAGTATCCAACAGATATCGGATAATTGTGCGCAACTGTTCCGTGGAGGACATCTGAATTAGTTCTTTAGGATCACTCTGTTCTTTCAGGATCTTCCTGCTTGCTCCTAGAGCTACTCTGAGTCTTTGTACAGCATGATGAGCCAAATTCAATTGAAGCTGTAGCTGAATGCAATCCTGATAAGCAGAAAATACTCGACTGTCTTCCTCCACTGCCTTATCTGGCTTGCGTAAAAAATACTGAGCATTGTTAGCACTGTTCAGTGGTGGAAGATCAATACTTTGCAGAAGTGTTTCAAGTCTATGGCAAGCTAAATTATACCTGTAAGTGGAGTAAGGAAAAAAAGTCATAATTATACATACGTTATTAATAAAGATCACAAACATATTTATACTTATACACAGTTAAATAACAGTGTTTTAAACAGGGTAACATTTTGCTAACATTCGACAACTTGCATTATTTCACTAACACAGCATCAACAACAAAACAATACAACAGAAACAAAACACCGCATTTTACCTGCACTGTATATCTTCCTGCAGTGCAATCATCATAGCTAAATGTTGATCAATTTCTGGCTGGTTTGCAGATTCAACTTCACCTCGCAAAGGATCGTGCATAATCTTCAGCTCGCTCTCTAAAGGCAAGATGTATGTATGTCCATAGTAAAATCCCAAAGGAATTTTGGCTCTAGCATTTGTACTTCCATAGCGACCAATGACCGTAATCTGAAACAGAAGACATGCAGCCTTTCCATATCACTTCATTCTTTGAAAATAGAAAATATATTGTAAAATTGAGCATTACTTATTATGAAGAACATTTACCATATTGGAGTATATATTCATTAAAATATTTTATTTTTATTGACAGAATTTTTACCTTCATGAATCTGCAGACTGGTGGCGGTATTAAATCGTGCAGAATAAGAGAATGGGTGCTAATATCTGTAGCAACAACTAGCCTTCTTCCATCAACTTCTTCACCCAGTGTCCAAATATCAATCGATAAGGAAGCCAAATCCCCGCAAGTTGGAATCAACACATCTGTCAATAAGATGGGTCTACCAAAGTCTAATGTCACAAATCTCCTTGCACCTTTGAACAGAAATAGTCTTGATGAAATACCAATACAATGATCTCAGTCTGCCTTTGCCAGAAAGGCAGTCATGGTCCACAACTTAACAAACAGAACTCATGTTGCCAAAAATATTTAATTTTAATGAAGAAATATTTACAGTTTAGTTACTGCTGGCACAGTACAGATTATTCTGGAATTTATGGTTGAGACATTGATAGTCTTTTCTACCCAAATGCCTGTGTCTTTTGGTTCAGCTCAAACTATAGCCGGAGAGGTGTCAAAGTCAACCTTATAAACCTGAATCAGGACTAATGTTTTTAAATGTAATGTAAACCTTAACTACACTCCCAATCCCTCTTCCCCTTATTTGAAGAATTATTAAGTTATTTAACAATTATTTCAAAATTGGTGAGAAAGTGGCTTACACAATTCCCTTCTCACTTTTTAATATACATCACCTACATTTAATGTGCAAATCTTTTCAGCTAAAACAAAAAAAATACTGACTTGCATCTACAGAAATATAGAGTTTCTGTATAACTCTAATCCATAGAGTTGTGTAATAAATCACAAAAAACATATGATTCATTATACAACTCTATGGATTTTTAAGCAGCTTCTAGGCTACATAGCAAACTTCTGAAATGGAGGGAAATAGAAAAATCAATTTGTTATAAAACACCAACTGGAATTTAAATATAAGAATCACAAAGTCACCCTTTGGGCCTTGGTCATACCTAAACAGTGGTACCTCAGTACTTGCCCTTAATTGGTTCCGGAAGGATGAGCATTAAACAAACCATGTGACTTACCACGTAACTCTTTGTTTTGGCCGGGAAGAACTTCCTATCTGTCCCTTTTTTTATGACCTTCCCAGTATGGCTGACTTCCGGTTCACCATCTACAGCTGTCCTCTGCTTCCTTTTGCAGCAACCTTCCCAGCATGGCTAATTTCCTGTCAGCCTTCTACAGCTATCCCCCACTTCCTTTTGCATCACATCCAGTACCAAACACCATCCTCAATGATGAATACTGGAAACAACATTTTCGTGTCAAAATGCATCAGTTTTGAAGCAGTTGAGTACCAAGGTACCACTGTATCAGCTTTGGAATCTAGTTATTATATTAGCTATTCAAATCAAATTAACTTAGAAATAACTAACCTACAAACTACTATTTTACCTGAATGCATTCGCTCTATGATGATAGACTGATGAGGAGGTGGCTGAAGAAAATGTGAAGCGTGAGATATTGCAAGAGCAAGGCCAGTTCCAAGTGGATTCTGAAAGAAAAAAACCTGATCAATATATAAATACATTGTATTTGGTATTAGTCACTTGCTACTGCACATGCAAAAGTAAAAAAGAGCAGACTGAAAACTCAAGGTTGAAAAATTGACCACTCATATAGTATATGGATTAGTTTTTAAGCATACCAATAGAAAAGTTCAAAGCATTAAAAGCTATTTGCACTAGCTTCCTTATATGGAATGTAGGTTTAATAGATTTGGGGCTATTATATAAGAGGTTTTAACAAAACTCCCTGTCAAAATATATTCTCAACACTTACATAAAAGGCAAACTATCAAGCAGTCAAAATAGTTCCTGTCATTAATGATGGTTAGATTGGAATTTTATGAAAGCTCTTTTTCTTTTTCTTTTCTTTTTCTTTAGTTACCGTTTTGGACTTGTGTGCATTTTTGTTGTGTGCAGAAAGATTAACTGGAGGAGGATCAATGACTGAACCCGGAAAAAGCTGTGCAAGCTCTGCATTGATAACAGCAGAAACTGCCTCATTAGGTGGTGTAAGAGGCGGAGTCATGAACAGGGGGGTTGTTTTAGGAGTGGGTGGGATGACATCCGACGGATGAATGAAGAACCCTGGGGCTGCTACTGAGTTGGAAGGCACAGAGTTGTGAACAGGACCAACTGCTGATGCTGCTGCAGCAGCTGCTGCTGTTGTCTGATGTAGTTTGGCTTCCAGCTTTGCTTTCTGCAGGGGAAATAAAAGCAGCATATGTACTGTAGGCTGGTGCTGCCCATGAAGGCAGTAGCAATTAAAAGCATTAGCAATAAGCAGCATGAACAAAACAAACAAAAAAGCAAATAGCTTCAGCTTTCATTTCACACACCAAAGGTTTTTACCAAAAAAATGCAAAAAGGAGCACAAAAAAGTGAACAACAGTGCAAGAAATGAAAGTAGAACACTTCAAGACTCACCTAATTTTTTTTACTGAACTTGTCTCTTAGAGATAACCTGTTGCATAAACCATGCAAGCTGAAGTTGTCTAGTGCAGCCCAATTGTCTTAAATATATTTAGTATAACTACATTCAATAGAATATTATATCTAAGAATGCATGAGACTGAAAGCTTTAATCAAAGTCCTTAGTTCACACATTTGTAAACATCTAGGAACCCATTATGTTCAATGGGACAGATGTACATCCTTCCACTGTGAATACACCCTGAAGTTCTTATACTATGTGTGATGGTTCTTTCATATTAAAAACATTTTAAAAAACAAATTTGCATATTCAGGGAAGTTCCATTTTAATAGACTACTCAGTGTAGGAATGTGTATTACAAAAATCTGTTAAATACAAAAGTATGCCATTGCACCATATGATCTAAATTAACACAGATACCATAAAATTAATGTAAATTTAAATGCTTCATCCAGGTTGCTTCGGATGCAAAGAATTTTCAGAAGATGTTAAGACTGAAATTTGCTAAGGAAGATCTCTCGAGTTTTGAGCTTGACAAGCACAGGTTAGAATGATTAAGATGGACTGGAGTTAAACATACATTTTAGAAGGAATAGAATACAACTCTGTATCTTTTCTTGAGTACAATGAAGTTTCTGTTTTTATGGCTCTTAATCAAACAGCAATCTATTTGTTTCTGTTGAAAGAAATCCAAGTACATTTTCCATCTTTTCACATTTTTTTCATAATCCAAAATAAGGTGGGGTTTGTTTTTTTTTTGAAAATGGAACAATAACATATATAAGAAACGTTTTTCTGCACCAATAAAAAGCCCATGTGCACTTTCAAGGTCAGAATGTTTGTTACATTCAAACCTGTTTCTAAAGATGTACTTTTGATAATTATGCCTGATTTCTTTTTCCCTTCCTTTCTCTCTTACAAACAAGAGAGACTTTCTGCAAATTAAGGGAATCATTCTCTCAGCTTTTGAAGTTTAGAGACATCATGAAAGAGATGGCCTCCAACCTGTTGCTGAAGCTTCAAAAGCTGCTGCTGTTTCTCTTGAAGCACCTGGAGCTGCTGCTCGGCTGAGGCCATTGCATGAGAGAGAGACTGCAAAGCTACCTGGGCTGCTGAACTCAGGGCTGTCGAGGCTTCCCCTACTGTCCCAGATGAGAGGCCTCCAACTGCTGGGGTAACCCCAAAGGTACTCACTGGCATGAAACAAAGAAACAAAAGAAAAAGACACGTATGAAGAAAAGCAAGACACAAAGTATTATCTTGAGAACGGTACGGTTTGGGTAATGAGCAAGAAATCAATCTCAAAAGGGAAAAAAAAGGCACAAACGATCTAACTTTTAATGGAACTTTGATTCAACATTCACGGTGCAAATAGGGAAATCAAAATACCGGTTTCTAAGGCAGTCAGATTTTTTCTCATCATTAAATGAAACATTGAATTGTGTGATTAATTACAATGTGTTAATATCCTTTGTTTAACAATTAATAGTTCAAATTTATCATAACTTTCTTATTGGAAAGATTATATCAGATTACCAATACAGTTTGGCTTACGTAGAAAAAAGTAATAAAATATATATATACCAGTAAACGTACTTGCATCGTCCCTTTCAATTCTTGTTCCATCACTAGTTGAAACACAAGTAAAGTGTAGAGGTTCAACTTCTAAAAGTCCAGTGAGGGAAGTAAAACTACCTTCAGCTGCTGTACAATTACTGATTTTTCCATTCCCTGAATTGGGGGGGAAAAAATAACATAATTCAGTTTACTCGTATTATAACTAGGAGTAACTTTTGATTTTTATTGCTATCATGTATGTAAAATGAGGGGAGAGAAAAGATAAATGACTAAGTACCCAATCCAAACAAAAAAACCCCTATGCATGTAATTAACACATGAGAGAAACATATAATTTGTAAATCTCAATCCTCGCTTCTTCCATATCTCAGTACAACTCATATGGCATGAAAACACAAAGAAACCATAGCAGAAAGAAGTACCATAGAAAAATCAGCAACTCCTACTCTCTTTTTAACAGCTAAAATGACTCCCACGCACAATTGGACCCTTTAGATTCAAAATTTTAAACAGTTTAACATACCTGTTTGCATGATTGGTCAAAACCAAATTTATCAGGGATTTTTTTTTTTCAAAGAATGAACTGGGAGTCAGCTCAAGCTTTCTCTAAAAATGGAGGGGAAAGAATCGTCCCCAATTTCCCTATAGTCCTAACTCTTTTATTCTGTTTTTAAGAATGCTGCAACCAGGGGTTTGCACAAAACAGGGAATAAGTTTTGATTCAAGATAAAACTCAACATTCTGTCAGAATGTTCCATTGGAATCAAATTCAAAGCAACTAGAATATTTTGCTCCGATATAAAAAACAAAATTTGTTTTCCTTGGGAAATTCCAAATACTAATTTTAAAATTGCTTCCTCTGATCAAAACATTCAGAACAATGCCACCGATTGTTCTGATCTCAGAATACTCAAAATTGTCATATTGACATTTTTACTGACATAAAAAAAAATGTACATATTCCTAGAGAACCTCAAGAAGAATTCCTAAAGAAACTCAAAATTGCCTTGCCTGGATTCTCTTGGATATAAGATGAGAGACAAAGGAACTCTGTCAAGTTTTCAAGATTTGGTTATTATATCCTGCACTAACAGAGTTCCAGATGTCCTTACAGATTCTGTATCCCACCCTGACCTATCTCAAAGGCTAATCTCATCTGAAGAAATAACCATTTCCTTGTGGCAATGCAACTCTGTTGAAAACAAAGTTCAGCCTATTTTGAGGAGGTTGATTTCCTTCAATGGCAAATTGCAACATGAGGATAATATAACCATGTTGTTGCCAAAAGCAAACAATACTGACTATAAAAAAACCTTTCGACTCACAGTTACAAGTGGATACATGGGCTTACCTGAGAGAACATCAGATAAATCAATTTCATCTGACTGAACGCCAATGCTGCTATTATATATATTCTTACAAGAAGAACCACTCATTTCCATATCAAAGAGCACCGGATCAAAAGGTGAACTATATAATCCATACCTGAAAAAACAACATAATGCAGAATACCAGGCGATGTGAAGAATTTGGTTAATGGGATAAAATCAATCTAATATATATAGCTTTAAGGATATGAACGAACAATACTATTAACTATTTTTCTCAAAGCTTTAGCATTTTAAGAAAAAAGAAACTGACATTACCATCAAGTATATTCAGCAAATTGTTCTTTAAAAACAATGCAAACACAAAACAACATGCCTAATATTACTTATTTCAAGCACAAAGAATAAGTACTAAAAAGTACGAGTTTAAAAAGTTCACCACAAGGGGTCCAAAATGTAGCAGTTATGGGTGTTGCTTGGTACATGTATTACATTTAATGCCTTATGTTAATACCTCTTCTTTGCAAGCTACAGTTCATTGGTTACTAGTGGGCTTTGGTGTATAAACAAAGATGCTGGTTGTCATTAACAAAGCCTGTGGTACAAGATCTGGGTATTTGCAGGATTGCATCTTCCAATTATCTCTGACAGTTCTGTAAGGACCTGACAGTGCACACATACTTCAAGCTACTGTATATTAAACAATGTCATACCCATGAGATAGGCTTTCCATGTCATTGCATTGCCTTTTGAAACAGCAATTCCTTCCAAGGCCCTTATGACCCCAGACCTATCCTTTAAGAAAGCCTTAAATAGCTGGCTTGTAACATAGGCATTGAGCTAGGATATTATTTTATTTATTTTTATTTATCAAATTTAGAGACTGCCCAACTCACTTTGATTATGTGATGATGCCACTTCTGACAATTCTGCTTAATTGTTGTGTCTCCCCCACCCTCCATAGCTGTTTTATTATTGTTCTTAACTGACTGATATTATTTCATTTTAATCCTTTATGAGCACCCATGGTTGTTGATGAGTGGGTAACCGTAGTAATTGAATGAATGAATAAAAAGTGATGCAGTTTTTCTCTTGTTACCTTGTTTGAAGGAGTGCTTCCATGGGTGTTAATCGGTCCTGTAATTGTCTAGAGACTGCAGTTAACAGGGAAGCACAAGTAGTACTGCAGCCAGCTAAATCTTCATCCTTTACATAATTCAGCAAAACAAAATACCAATACACAGAACCTAAAAGGAACACATATAGATGTTCAGCATTAAGTAGATAGAAAAGCAATCTTTAACTATATGTTTACAGACACCTACAAAATCCATTCAATAAAAATCTATGGAGATTTTCAGTCATCCAGGTCATGGTTGTCCCAAAGGTGCTTTTTCAGGGGGCAATTGGACTTTCTTTCTTTTTCCTTTGAAGACGTTTTGCTTCTCATCCAAGAAGCTTCTTCGGCTCTGATTGGATGGTGGGGAATGGAAGGATTTATATTCCTTGCAGGCAGCTGGTCATTTGCATCCTTTTAGAGAAATGTCTTCAAAGAAAGTGCAATTGCCTCCTGAAAAAGCACCTTTGGGACAACCATGAACTGGATGACTGAGAATCTCCACAGAGTTTTAGCTATGCCCTTTGAATGGTGTGTGAGTATGAATGGATTTCCAGAACAATTACAGACTACAGAACCATTTGCACTTCAGTTTGAGATGCAGACAGCACAGACTTATCCCCAACAGCCTGCTCCTGTCTTCAACGGTGAAGGGACATGGGACAGAAAACATCCTGCAGCCAACAAGACTCCACACCCACTTGCACTACTTAGGTGACCCTGAGGACACAGATAAACCTCCAAGTGGCCTCAATGACTCTCTAAAACAATGCAAATGACCAGCTGTCTACAGGGAATATAAATCCTTCCATTCCCCACCATCCAGTCAGAGCTGAAGAAGCTTCTTGTGATGAGAAGTGAAAAGTCCAATTGCCTCCAGAAAAAGCACCTTTGGGATATTCAATAAAATATTGTGTTAATCAGATTGTGAAAAGTTTGCATTGATTCAGGCAGTATTCCTAGGTTATATTATTTTGGGTGTATGTTTATAACATTAACATACACACAGAGTAGAATTGACTAATAAGTAAAACGCAAGATTAGTATTAAGACAGAAAAGAATGTCAAACGAAGAAAAACAGGTAGAAAGTATCAGAAGAAATCAAATTTGATTCCAAAAACAAAAGCCTTAATCTTACCTCCAGTTGCAGCTGCAGGTAAATAAGATATATTGCCAAGCAAAGCCTTCAGAAGGACCGAGCTAAATCCTTGTTGACTTGGTTCAAATTTCCCATTACTACAAAAATATATAATCAGTTTTAATATTTTATTTTGTTCATCGGCAAATATTATTCAGGGTTGTTGTTTTTTACATCCATAGGTCTCAGCAGAGAAAGGGCTTAATCAATGTGCAATCCAATTTTCATCTATGTAGAAATACTAAATTAGGTGGAAATGGCTCCCACATAGATACAGGATTGAGCTACAAAATGTTAATTTTTTTCTATAAAAGATCATCTATGTTAACATATTTTACATCACGTTAGCTAGAATATTCAAGTAAAAGAAAACTTTAAGCTGAAAAAAACAAGTAACATTATTACCTTATGCAAAGAGCTAGAAATCGTGCACATTTATGTGCTATGCTTCGCCCAGCTTCAAAGAAGCATACTCGAATTATGTGGAAAAGACACATCCTTGTTTTAGACAACAAGCTCTCATTTGTTTCTCTTGAACTGAAACATTAAAAACAAAAGCAGACTTTACAACTCAATCGTTACTTTTGAGTACACTTCTAACAAAGGTAAGAAATTTGTTAAGGAGCTTCTTTCTTTCTTTCTTTCTTTCTTTCTTTCTTTCTTTCTTTCTTTCTTTATTTATTTATTTATTTATTTATTTATTTATTTATTTATTTATTT
>WNWU01000005.1:30023527-30090507 GCA_012654045.1 Ptyas mucosa | reverse complement strand
AATAAAATAAAATAAAATAAAATAAAATAAAATAAAATAAAATAAAAAAATAATTTCACCAGACTTAAGGTTGACTCAGCCTTCCATCCTTCCAAGGTAGGTAAAACGAGGACCCGGTTTATGGGGGCAATAAACTGACTTTGTATAAAATAGAACACCGCTCAGGGGGGACCAAAAAGCCCCACTAAGCAGGTATATACAAAAGTATGAAGGCTATTGCTTAAAGCATTGTAAGCCGCCCTGAGTCTCCGGAGAAGGGTGGCATATAAATTGAACTAATAAATAAATAAATAATAAATTTAACAATCACATGACTCAATTAACAACTGCAATGATTTGCTTTACTGGCAAAAAAATGTCCTAAAACAGGGCACAATTCACTTCACTGTCTTGCTTAGCAATGGAAATGTTGTGCTCTATTTTGGTCATAAGTCAAGCGCCACCTGTAGAGTTAGCCAGTTTAATAATTAAAGTGCTGGACTAGGAGCAGGACATTCTGATTTTTAGTCCTGCTTTAAGCATAAAAGCCAACTGGGTGATTTTGAGTCAGTCATCTGTCTCAGTTATAGAAAGGCACCAGCAAACAACTATTTAAAATGCTGTCTATAAAACTGCATGGACATGCAAGTATAGTTGTCAAATCTGACTTGTAGGGAAAAAAGTTTTGTTCTAATTAAGATTTTGCCATATATTTTTAAATTATTTTAATTAAATCTAAATTAAATTAAACAATTAAAAATTAAATCTTTATTTTTATATTCAATATAATTAGCCTGTCTTATATATTATTGTTTGAGATACAATGCAGTTCAATGAAATAATGTTAATAATGCATTAACCTATGTTCTTTTTGAATGCATGTTTAAAAATGTATTTATGAAATATACTCACTGATAACCAACTAACCTTTCCTTTGAAATAGATGTTTTTTTAAATCTTCTAATCGTTACGGAGACTTCTTGCAGCAAATCACATCCTCGTAGGTTGTCAGATTTCCGTGAGGAAGTACTGGCTTCTGCTTTATTAGAAGACTTGTCCTGTTTTTAAAAAATAATAACTCATATATTTGAAAAGTCCAGGTAAGAGCCTGGAAAATGATGATCATTTATTGGCTCAAAATTCATTACTTTCCAGAGGGACTGTCCCCGCTAGTGCTGACTGACAACTTCCCCTCCCCCTGGAAACAGGCGATAGATCACAAGCTGGGCTCTTATGGGCTTTCATCTGTATTCCTAATGTCCCTCGGCTTTGACAAAGCAAAGTAAGTAGTAATTGACAGAATGAAGGACATGGAATTCCAAGAAGAACTAAATAGGTTGCCTCTCCACATTAGGGACAGAATCAAGCAGGGTGTGTGGGAATCAGCAGGATATCTAAATGATCTGATCTTCCCAAAACAAAGAATAGCTTTCTTCAGAGCCAGATTTAAAATTCTTCCCTCAGCACTTCTCCAGGGCAGGTAGAAGAGAACACCGATAGCAGAACAGGTATGCATATGTGGAAAAGGAGAAGTCGAAGATATCTCACATGTTTTATTGTATTGTGAGTTATACAGAGTATGTAGGTCAATATACATTCTCCCCTTACTAGAGAGATTGCCAGGGAGGACAGAGGACTTTTATATAGGCTTTCTCCTCCAAGACTCTAATCCGGCTATCATGCGTGCAGTGGCAAAATTTTGTGTCGCTGCAATATCCACAAGAAAAAAATTGGTTACCGAATTATAATATTAACTGGTGCCAATATTTTGAGATCTATAACGATACATTTACCCACATACTTACAAGCATGTAAATTAGGATTGAGATCATGTATTTTTATAACAGAGATGTTATTCACAATTAATGTCAGAAGTAATTTTAATTCATTGTATGTCTATTGCTGGTCGATGACCGTAATAAAATTTTATTCTATTCTGAAAAGTCATACTCTGCATGCCTACAAGTATTTTTCATTTTGCCAGAGTATGAAATTTACTTAAATTATTATCAACTAATACCAAAACACATTTTCTCAGAATTTCAAAATCTTGCATTATAGAAAAATTTGAAACATCAACATAAAAGTTCTACTTTGTTTCTCAATATGTAAGCATATTATATATTACAATGTTCTTAATATTGCAAGCATGAAGATAGAACTATCAAAAATTAAAGGAGGAGAGAGGGAGAGAGAGAGAGAGAAATTAGTATGTTGCTTATTTTATCAACTACGTAAGGGGAAATGACTAGAAAACAATACAGTGGTATTATCAAAAATTGTCCCATGTCCTACATGTTAGGCTTGCATATCATTTTAAACTAGGTTCAGCAGTTAGGAATACTATCAGGAATATCAGAGTCTGAAAAGTATAATGATAGTATTTGTATGTCATGCTAAGCAAGCTAGTGTGTTGTGAACAGATTGCAATCCTGCATTTATCTCCTATCCTCTTCCTGAATAGCCAGGAATGTTTAGTTTGAAACTTCTATTATATATTAGATTAAAGTAAAATTGCTGTGTGGAGGTTAGAACTGTGGTTAGTTTTGATTATGGATAGCTATATTTTGGAGTACATAAATAGGATCAGACAGTTCAGATCAGGACAAGTAGCTATCCCACTATCCCAGGGGCAAAGCTGGCTGAGGAATTCTGAGAGTTGAAGTCCACAAGTCTTAAAGTTGCCAAGGATGGAGATCCCCTGCCTTAGACCATTTATGGAACTCTATATCTAGTTCTGGACATAACAGTTCAAAACTAATGGTGACAAACTGAAACAAATTCAGAGAATTTTCAACATGATGTAGGATTTGAAATCCAAGCTTCATGAGGCATGATTATAGGGTTTGGATATGTTTAGCCAAAGGATTAAAAGTACCGTTTTTTTCTGACTATGTGACTGGAAATAGAACATATTCTCCTTTGTAGAGATATTTAAACAGAGGCTAAATGGTATTTGTCAATGGAATCTAGTGGATGTTGGCCTGAGCAAGTATTTGGATTAAATGACTTCCATGGTATTTTCCAATTCCAAGGCTACTTGATTCTATAGTTTTGCTGATGGATTGTTCACCAGGTAAATTTCACACACAACTATTTTACTTCTAGCATTATCAATCATATATTAATTATATATCTACATTGTCATTACACCACTCGACCCTTCAATCCTAACAAGATGGCCTTAGGTGACCAATTAAAGGAAAATATTTTTGACCATTCTTTGTTTATATATCATTTAAATACCTTGCCTGCTGCAACTTTTGCTAAAAGTGATGCAAGTGAATGTCCCTTGTTATTTTGAGGTTTCAGAGATGGTATCCTTAAAACAGGCCAGATTCCTCCATTGCAGATTTCCTCTGTTACTCTGTCATTCACAGCTTTCACATGGATTAAAAATGAACGGTATTTGCCACCTGCCATGCCTAGAATAAAACAAACATAAGGAAAATTAATTAATTCTTGAAAACTTGTTATACATGCTTACAGTAGAAACAATCATTGGCCAACTTTTTATCGGAAAAATATTCACATTTTAAATGTCACGAATCAATTCTAAATATCAGGTCTGCATCTAATCATTTAAAAAAACAAACACACACATTTTAGATTTTGTTCCCCAAAATATTCTGCCAAGAGTATTACCTTTTACAAGCTTTGGACTTGTGAGTGTCAACATTCCACCATGTCCGGATAAATCAAGTCCAGTAGCCAACCATACAGGTCCACACAAAATATCTTCTTTATGATCTTCTAAAAAGGGACATAGCCGAAGGCCTTTAAAAAAGTATATAAAAAAGTAAAATTACACTGATCATAAGCAAACAACTTTATATATATAAAATAATTATTGTAAAATAATAACACTGAAAGTAGGGTATATTCTTGAAAAGCCAACTCTTGACTCATTTTGTGTTTCTATTTAATGAGATTTTTAAAAATCTATCCATTTAAAAGGAAAGTATTCATTTCTGTTTTTTCTTTTCGTAATTCATTATAAACGGAACTGTCTTCATGTACTTCCATGATTGTAGTATAGAATGTTATGCTCTGTCAAATTTCTCTTTTAAATTTATCATTCATGAGCCTAACTTTTAGAAAGTTACTTCTCTTACACCAAGTACAAAATTAACACATTTGTTGTCTCCAATGCTAGCATACCAAGTGGCCTTATATTCAATTTATAATGCCTCCATGATTATATTTAAGAGCTAGACATTCAGTTTATTCCAGTTCATTAATTTATTTTAAAATTAGGATAAACTAAGATCTCCCTGGAACATTAGCATTTATAGGACGTGGACGGCTTAATCTATTCCCTCCTCTAACTAGACATTCAAATTGCAATTGTTATATCACTAAGCAACAGAAATTCTTCATGCATCAGTAAAGTAAGAAAATATAAAGCTACAGGACAATATGCAAAAAATTCATTTTTAGAACTTCATTATTGTTGCACTGGTTTTTTGTGATTATGTAGCAATTTATCAGGATTTGCATTCCTTTCAGTAGGAGGACACATTCAAAGAGTTATAGTAATATAATACAAAAGTCTGTCAGAGAAAATCATTCTTCAAAGTTACCAACTTATCAAGCAGGAAATAAAACTTGGTGGCATTTGTAATCTGACTACTGTAATCCTGGATTGTTTTCAAGGAACCAATAAGACCTTTCCATTCTTTTGATTTTCTGAGTTACAGTAATTTCTGATGGTTCTTTCTGGCAAATAGTAGCACTTGGATGAATTGTTTATGAAAGGATTTCTGAAATTCCAGTATTTGATTACCAACTATGATTATCAGAATGAATGTACAGTAATAAATTCATTCATATTTGAATGAATGAGGTAAAGCAGATTTTAGTCAGTAAAACCAGTATAAACAGGATCCCAGGATAAGAGAAACTAAGTTTATTTAGTTACTTAATTATGATTTATATAATTTATGCAGCCACTGTCCTCACAATTGTAATTCTAAATGATGACTACAGGGTTAAAACCAAAGAACAATATAACACAATAAATTAATTAAATAAATGAATATCTTAGCAAACAAACTTCTCAAATAACAATGTAACATACATCCAGAGCCTAAAACCGTTCCTTTTTCAATCAGTAAAGACAAGCACTTGAGCAGTGGTAGCAAACCTTTTACTCACTGAGTGCCGAACAGGTACATGCTTTGCACGCATGTGCCATCTATGCTAGTGCGCTGCTCCTCCCCCATGCGCTGCGAGCGCAACTGCACCATCTGCGCATGTACGCAGCTTGTGCGGAGGCGCCCCACTGTGCACTGTGCACACAATCTTATCTGTGCATACGCGCAGGTTTCGCACAGCTCCCCCTGCGCTGTATGCACAATTGCATCATCTGCACATGCACGTGGTTTCACATGTGCAATGCATGTGTGTGACCGCCATCTGCGCATGTGCGTACCAGTACTCTCATGCAAATGTGCAAATGCGCGTGCATGCGCAGGAGAGCTCCAAAGCTCAGCCGGGTCCCCTGAATTGCGTGCATGCACACTGGAGGCCCAATCACCACCTGGGGTGCACCTGCATGCACAGCTGCAGGTGAGTTGAGTGACAGCTCGCGTGCCTGGCTAAATGGCCCTCCGTGCCACTTCCAGCACGTGTGCCATAGGTTCGCCATCACGGCACTAGAGGAAACTACTAATGGAACACAGAAGCAAAAGTTCACTAGACTTCCTTCTAAAACATATCTAGCAAACTTCTATGTGGCAAATCTATTTAAAAGAATGTTACACTTCAGCAAAACTTACACTGTGACTCTTCTACATCCATGTTTTGCATTTCTTCATTCAAATCGTCCAACCCTGTTTTTCCATTTCTTTCCATTTCATGATGAGCTGGTGACAGAGGAAAAGTTATCTGTCTATCTACAGCTGCTTCTGGGGAACAAATACATAGATAAAAGACACTTTCAGATTTTTTTAATTAGCACAATCACTTTTGGAGCATAGTTTTATTACGTAAAATATTGTGGATGTGTTATACGAATATTTTTAAATATTTTAAAACTATCATGAACCATGAAACAATTGGTGCTTGAAATTTCTTGGCTTTTGTGTGGTACATCAAGACCTACGCTCTAAGACTGAAGCATGGCAAGGATAAAAATTAAAATAGATTTAATTACTATTAATATGATCACCAATGCTATTATGATGTTGATAGAGAGTGGGCTTGTGGGGCAATTATTAATGAAGTGTTAAATGTGAGAAATGGGAATTGCCACATTATCCTCAAATCTTAAATTTCACAATATTCTTGGTTACTTAAATAGGATCAAGACAAATATATCTTATCTGTAAAATGCTACTAAAATGAAAATAAAAAAAGGATTGTCTAAAAATAGAACTGAAATGAATTCCTGCAACACAAAGAAAAAGTATCGAAATCAAAGTTAGCATTTAGAGCATTTCCTCATTCTTAAAACAAGCAAAAATATTTATTGAAGGAGATACTATCTCATTTTAACATTCAGTGATACCTACTGCTTTCTGTTCACCATGGAACACTATTCACCCATTATATTTCATTTCATTAGACATCGCTTTAACATGTTCAAGCTAATAATGCCATTTAATAATGCCATTAAAAATATATAAATATTACTGAAAGCAAATTGTTCAGTTATTTTCTTACCATTGACTTTCCCTAGGCCAGGAGCTTTATTTTTCAATAAAGTCACTTGAATCTGTGGAATGTTTGTGATACTTGAATTCAAAACAAATTTGAAATCCACATGCCCAACCATACAAGCCTTTGGCAAAACCAGTTCAAAGACATGTTCATCCCAGCTGTTGCTACAAAGAAAAAAAGATGGAGAAAGAAACTAATGTTCAATGAGATAAAGAGCTCCAATTTATTTTTATCTGTACAATAAGAAAATATGAAATTTTACAACTTTTCCATTTCTCTATTTTAGTATTAACCTAATTTTTAAAGCCTATCTAATTCAGTAATTTAAGATGCAATAACATTTTTGAATTGAAATGCCTTTAGGAATGTATAGAACATTTTGAATTTGCATTGATTTTGATTAAAAATGCCCAATTTCAAGTGTTTTACACAGAATGCTTAACTGTAAAATGGTCTGATCATTTTGCAAATGTTAAAAAGTATCTTGAACTCAGAGCACTTCTAAAATGAAAAGCAACATAGTAGCGTATGTGACAGGGCATTTTGAGTTGAAATGGCTCAAATTTGAAATATTTGTACACCTCAGGGACATTGTCTTCTATATAGATGTAGGCCTCCTGAAAATTCTGGATTTAAAACCAATTTATAGAAAGTATCAACTTCTAGTCTTTATATGTAATATAATACAAATGAGAGCCAGTTTATTCTAGTGGCTAAGGCACCAGGCTAGAAACCAGGAAACTGCAAATTCTAGCCCCACTTTAGGCATGAAAGCTGGCTTTGACCTACTCTCAGTCCAACCCACCTCAAAGGATTGTTGTTGTGGGGAAAACTGAAAGAGGAAGGAGTATTAGGTATATTCGCAAGCATGAGTTATTTATAGAAATAATAAAGCAGGGATTAAAAAAATAATAAATATAAAAGAAGGTTCCTACTAGGGAATTCCATTTATAACTCAAGATATCAGGAGATTCAATGTTTAAATAAAGTAGGGAGGCAAATGGTCTATCAAAAATAATTTACCTATCAGTTTGCAATTTCCAAGTCCGGGTATGTTGAGCTGCATCCCCGTGATGCTGCTGGTGCAAGTGTTGTGGATGTCGCCTTTGCTGCTGTTCTTGTTGCACTTCAACCCAGCATGGTGGAACTGTAGCTGAGAATCGTGGTGTCAACGTTTCAAAACGAGTAAGCTCTACTAAAGATGTCAAAGTTTCAAGCGAGAATGGCTGGTCCACCAGAAGATCAACTCCTGTTTTTAAATTAGAAAGTAAAAATATTTTTTAAAATATTTAATCCCCAAAAAACCAGTAGTTCCCACAAGAAGCTACAGAGCTTTTTAAAATATTTAATTTGTCTTTTGGTTCAGCTACACTAAAACTAAGTACACAGAGATATTTCATGGCACCATGTTTTCATACATGTTATGTTACAGAGCCTCTAGCTTGCATTTAGAAATAAAACTGATTAGCCATCTACTGCTGGAAGAAACAATCTATGAACATTCTGGATCAGGTCTCAATATTCACTTTAGTTTGGAAAACACATTTCTCAAAAGTAACACGCATAAAAACAGATGAGAATTTTTGCAGCAGGCAGGCACAACCCCCGCCCCCCAAAAAGTACACTGCTTATTTATGATTTTAAAATGGTACTGTATTGTGTTTCTTCAATTCAATAGTATACCTTCTGAAAATATGAATGTAAAATTGAAGACTTACCTGTAATGCCTGGACTTGAAGGATTAGATAAAGGCTTTGTGCCTTCTGTTAATTGCTCAGTCACTTTAGACAGAGATGCATCCACAAGAATATCAGCTTCATCAACATCATCACAAGTTCCTCCAATCTGGAGAAAATGAAGTTCTCCACCTAAAAGAAAGAGTTGATAATTTAAATGGAAATCCACAACAGTCCAAATTAAGCACATGCATGCACAAACTCATTTTGACAAAATACGTCAATGGAGTGTATTTTCTTGGGCGAGACAGGTTTTGTGTATGTTGTATGGCACAGTAATATTTCCTGATGGGATGATCTTTCTTAAGAAAATGGAGGAATTGTAATTCTTCTGACTCCCCTGGGTCAAGTTTTGATGAGCTGTTCTTCTTGGAATACCACTGGCAGCAGTTCCATTGTTACTTGGATTGTCAGTTCTCATGGTGCTCAAGAACTGTTGTTCATTTCCTTGGACATTCATTCCTTCAGGTTAGCAGATGATTGTTTTTCTCCTAATCTACTTACTATCTATATAAAACACTAGGAGAGTTATGCAGAGGTACATTCTGAGATATCAACAAAAGATGATACCTAGCTCCACCTCTATTTTCTAATAATTTCAGATGAGCCACTGGGTATCCAGAAGAAACACATTAAAATAATAATGGTCTACAATAGAGTCTGTAGTACAGTGGTTTAAAGCACCCTGTTATTAACATCTATTAACATCTGCTGTTTGCAATTACTGCAAGTTCGAATCCCACCAGGCTCAAGGTTGACTCAGCCTTCCATCCTTTCTAAGGTGGGTAAAATGAGGACCCAGATTGTGGGGGCAATAAGCTGACTTTGTATAAATATACAAAAGTATGAAGGCTATTGCTTAATGCACTGTAAGCCGCCCTGAGTCTCCAGAGAAGGGCGGCATATAAATCAAATTTAAAAAAAAATACAACAGTGGTTCTCAACCTGTGGGTCGGGACCCCTTTGGGGGTCGAGCGACCCTTTCATAGGGGTCGCCTAAGACCATCCGAAAACACATATTTTCAATGGTCTTAGGAATAATTTTATGGTTGGGGGTCACCATAACATGAGGAACTGTATTAAAGGGTCGCGGCATTAGGAAGGTTGAGAACCACTGGTCTACAAGATGAAAATAATACTTAATCCATACAGTGGAGGGATACTTGCTGTCCCTCTAAGTGGAATTTAACACAATCTTAAAAAGCATCTTAGTTAAGTTTGCTCTTAGATTCCTTATTGCTAGGATGGCTTGTTCTAATTTTTGCCAGCTTTTAACAGTCCTTATATCCAGAGCTGACTTGGTAGAGGAACTAGAAACTTAAAACCAGTTCAAAATAGAACAGCACTGATAGCAAGAATATCTAATCTATACTGATTATAATCTACACTATATTTTATAATTTACAGTCTACTTCCAGTCCCAAATCAGCATGTTGATAAAGTATCAAAAATATAATAAAAATCACAAACAATTTAAGAATATATTGAGGAATCTTCTTTAATATAACATGCTCAGATTTTAAAATCATCTTCAGAAAAGCTTTGCTAGGTTTCCATTCTAAATAAAGGAAGATGACAAATATGAGAGGAATAGTCTTTTCAGTACTGGTCATTTCCTGTCATTCACTTCCTTTGATTTTTCACAATATCATCCTGTTTGCAGTGAGATGCTATATAAACATTAGATTTTCTTTAATAGTTTAAAAAAATTTAAGCTTTTAACTACTATTAGCTAAATGGGCACTAAATCACCATTATGTGTGTGTGTGAGAGAGTGAGCGGGACAGCATAAAAACCCTATGATAGTGTATGAATAATGAGCTTGATATTGGAAAAATTCAAAAGATATTACTGACATTAGATTGGATCTGGCTGACATACTGGATTAGAACTAAATAATTAATTTGAGACGTAAAGGTATCAGGAAAGGGAAAACAGAAAATACTAATATAATTGGAGATCTTATCTCAACTTGAACAAACTACCAGATTTACAGCTTTCAAATAGATGAAGAATGCATCCTTAGAATCATCTGAGTCCAATGAAATGCAAAAACCAAGAAATATATAGTAACAAGATTTGTACACAGTAGATAAAAGAAAAAATATGCAAAAAGCTTGTGAACTAAAGAAGATAAATTGGGGTGAAGATAAAATGTTACTTTTTCATGATATTAATCCTGCCATGTTACAAAAAAGAAAAGTCTTCAAACCTTTAAGAGATTTATTAAAAAGACAAACAAAATTTAACTGATGTTTTCTTTCAAGTTAACTGTATTTCAACCACAAGGAAAAGAGATTATTTCTCTGATCCCAGAGATATACTAAGCAATAAATCTAGATAATGCTTCATGAAGAATTAAGAAAGAACAAACTTTAAAAATTTTTGAAAAATTCATATAAGTAGAGTTATGAGCTGAAGATTTGATAATGGGATCCTTTAGCTTAGTCGACTCATATGTCTAGCTGCTTCCCTGTTAGAAAATTTGGAATGCTGTGGAACAAACATTTCTTCCCTTAAATAGAGACATTGTACTAACTTGTATATAGTTTGTGGTATATTCCAATCATTTTTTCATAACAGATAATGATAGTAGCCATTAATTACTATTATTGATTTAAAACTAAAACAACATCAAAAGAATAGGCAGCAAAACAGTTTTACTAAAATGGAATTAGTTCAATTGGATACAGAACATTTCTTAAAACAAGTAAAACAATTGCATTGGGAATACAGAGAAAAATCTGGAAAATCATTGCCTTCTCAAATGACATATTTACAATGAAGTAAAATAATAACTCTAATAAAAAATTCCTTGGGAACAATGCATACCAATTATAATGCAATTAATTTTCATTTTTTGGGACATAGCAGGCAAGCAATTTTTTAAAAATATCTTAAATCCTCCAATAATTTCAGATGTACACTCAGAGGAATTGGCCGCACCCTTAATTTTTTTAGGAAATCTAGGATATTATTGATAAGATGACATTTGGAAAGGCCAAATCACACCGCAGGGTGGTGAAGACAGGATTAAAACCAATTGAATCATAATAATTATAAATAATAACAAACTACAATTAATATTCCTCAAACTCCAATGTTATACTGTAATCATAGACTTGTCAGAGAAAAATCACAATAACAAGCTCACCCAACTAATACAACATGGAATTTATTAATCAATCCTTTATTACATCTATTAATCAATCCTTTATTACATTTAACTTTCAATCTGGTGTTGGAACCCTTGGTATGGTTTACAAGACAAACATGTGAAATTAATGGAATATGCAATTAATGGAATTTGAAGGGAAGCTATTGTTATATGCAAATAACATTCAGGGTTTTTCAATGATCATCACTGCTCTCTATCTAAATTTGTAGAAGTTGCAAGATTTCATAAAATAAAATTAATTGGTTAAACTATTATTGTTTTGTTTATTGCCCAGTTATTTATTACCCAGAGATTATTATTTCCAGGAAAATATAGAGTTTAGTTAATAAGATTATTTTAAAAATGTAACAATACCCAGATGAAAACAGGTACTAAGACAAGAATGCCCTCTAGGTCCAATAAACAGATTTTTATTTTAAACATATTGCTAAATTAATAGTTAATATTTTATGAATGAATTAAATAGCCAGGATTTCTTTGTTAAAAATTGTGTTACTCTTATGACAATAGTAGTTTTTATCTTCTTCATTTTCATCAGTATCATTGGGCTTATCTATTAACCTCAATTATGTATTGGAATGGGCGTAATATTGAATATGTGAGCAAGGCTTCAAAGTATGATTTAGTGTTCTTGTAATTTTGGCAAGTCCTGGGCACTAATTAAAGTAGGAATTTGGTTATATTTCCAGCACTGAAAGCAGTTGTTAGACATATCTGGGCCCTACTAGGTGAAAAAATTAAATTTGATCTTGCTTCCTATGAGAAACTGACTGAAAATGATTTGTAATAGATTTTTCAAAAAAACAAAACAAAAACAAAATATCATCATAACAAAATCATTACCTTTAATCAGCAATTTAAAGTTTTAAAGGTATTGGAAATGGTGTGTGCATACTAAGACAACAATGCATTATTAGTAAACATCTTAAAAATATTTCAAAAATAAATTTTTACAAACTTGGTTAGTTCAGGAAAAACTTCTCTTCAATCTTAGTACTATTTTTGTCTCTAATATATAATTAGTGTGCATATATATATATATATATATAGAGAGAGAGAGAGAGAGAGAGAGAGAGGGAGAGAGAGAGGGAGAGAGAGAGAGTGTTACATTAGATACTTGTGTGTTTTGCATTATTATTTTGACCTATACTATTAAGTGGAGTCTTATTTTCACCATTTTTTTCACTGAAATTTTACCCATAAAATAAGTTATGTTTTTATTCTGAAATAGATAATAGTACAAAATAATATTTTAAATTTAAATAAAAACATAAAGGAGAAATTAATAGGCAACTATCAGTAGGCTCTTAAAGATCAGGACAATAGCTATGACTGTGAGACTGAAGCCCTTCCACTCATATATGTGCAGACGTTATGGATGACAAACAAACAAGACGGCAGAATTTTGATAAGATGGTCATGGCTACCATTTTGACTTTTCTTTCCCCAGTTGACACCCCAGGGTATAAACAGAGAAACCTGGAAAAATGAAGCATTTTTTTTAAACAAACGAAAATCTTACCTCTAGTGCATGCACAGAGTCTATCAGTGCCTGAGCAGTATATTACTGAGACAAATTTGTCTGGTTCTTCAGTACCTTCCTTTTTAGGTGGCTCCACTTTGGCCAGGATTTCAAAGTTTGAAAGATCTAATATTTTAACATAGCCTCCCTGAGTGGTTATTACTAGATGCCCAAGAGCAGAGATTTCTGATCTTTTTTCTCTCTCGCTGCCATTCTTAGAAGTTAATTGTATTTCCTCTGTAGGTTCCTCACAGTCATCTTCTCTATTATCCAATATGTCTGGTGGGAGCAAAATCAATGAGGTAATGGTATCCTGGGGGTCTTTGATATGCTGAATTTTTATAGGTTCCTCTTCTAGAGTCACAATCCTAGTGGCATAGTTCATTTTATAAAGCACTAGATAACCACCACTAGCACTTCGTTGTTCTGGCTGGATTATTAAGGGCGTCTGTACATCTGCTGGTGAGTCATGCTGGATCATACTGATATTTGCACCATTCACTACAGTAAGATTAGATTCTATTTCTCCTTTCCTTCTATTACATAGTGCCGAGTTTAATTTATTTAAATTATTCAAGGCCTCTACTTGATTTATTGCACTCAGGGATTCAACAGGACATGTCCGCAGTCCTATTAATAAATGAACTCCATCTGCACAAGGAGTGATTGAATCTACACAAAAATTCTCCTCCTCTGCAAACTTTGGCAGTCTTAGGCACTGAACCAAAGTTCCAGGTTTGGGAACCATTGAGTTCCACTTCTCAGAGTCCGGAGAAGTTAGGCTGGCTGTTGCGTCTGCAAACTGCTGAATGTATGTCACAGGAGGATCTTGCAACAGCAATTGCTCCTGGCTATCCAGCTCCATCTCTATGATTTGTGGGACTGTAAAACCATCATCATGTAAACTTTTACTCATGATATTGTTCATCTGTGAAAAGATTTTTCCTGCTTTTTCATCAGATTCCTTAATGCTGTAAAGCAGTAATATAGGTGAAGTCCTCCTTACCAGAGGAGAATTCAGTTCTGAATTAGTACAGGATTCATTGTCAGTTGATCCCAGGTCTGATATACTACCAGCTTGAGTCCTGCTTAAATCATCCAGTGATCTCTGAGAATTACTACTAACAGGAGAGGTAGCAGGCGATTTGTATGTTAATAAACCTCCAGCTAACAAACAAGGAAAGGGAATGTTGTGGTGTTCCAGATGCTTTTCCTTCATCTTTTCACTTTTACAATTCGTTAGGCAAGGGTTTGCCCCAAGTTCTTCTAAATCTTTCACTGTGTCTTCAAGTACGTTTGCAACTATTTCCCACTGAAGCTTCTCAGGCTGCTGAAGAATGCTGAGAGCAGTTACATCAAGGCTGACCTCCATGGTTTCCTTTTGTGATGTGTGTCCTTAAAGATAAAATATACAATGTAAAAATCCATTGTGTTTTTGTAAACCTTTACATTTTATTTATTTATTTAATTTACACACACACGCAAACCAACATCTAATGATATCTTCAAATATTTCTATTTTATCCAAACCAGGTAATTGTAGCTTGCCTAAACTTGAAGATGGCAAAATATGCTTTGTCATGTGAACATCAGACACCTAAAATTTTTACAGAATAAAAGTAAATTACCAGGTAGAGAAATGCATTTAAAATATGGTATAAGACATTTGCATAATGTGTTAATATAGGATCATCACACAAACAGGTATAATTTCTATACTGGTAAAAGTGAAATATAAGATATCCAATGCCTAAAACAGAAATAAGAGAAAACCTATGCATATTTTCAGCATCAGTGGTAACCTTGAAGGAAAATAAGGGGCAGTCAGAATGATCTATCTCCCACCTCCAAAACATTTAAGGGTTTCAAATACATTTTGTCCTCAGAGAATAGCATGAAGACATTATTCTCAATCAGCCAGCCTTAAAAAGATTTTGATTTGGGGGCTGCCCCTTCTTTGTTGAAAAGATTGCAGGGAGGAGCAGAAGAAAAAGAATCATGAGGCCACTTTCACTGCACTCATTCCTCCTGCCCTGTTTCTTATATTAAACAACAGGTTTATTTCTTAATTCTAAATCAAAGCATTTAGACTAATACCAAGATATATAATCCTTACTCTTTGTTGACAAAAGCATTGCAAATAATTGCAAGTAATGTTATTTCTATTTCATAATAAAATATGAATTGCCTACCAGTCACTGATTCTGATCTGGAATGCTCCTCACTGTCTGAATCTTCTAGCAAATCATCACTAAAGTTAAGAAGATTAGAGAAATTAAGCCAAGAAAACAATTTAATACAATATACCTACTTCTAAACATAAATTTTAGCATTAAAACATGTTAATATACCAACATATTATATATTAATATTATGAAAAAATTAAATTAGTTAGGTAAGCTACTGATGAGTCCAGTGATGATTATACTTATTTTAAATCCATTCTGTGATTTAACCTATATGATCATCTAATTCAGAAGCAAGTAGCCTGTATTTTTGCTTTAGGAAGTGCATGGGAAAGAATTTGTTGAGGACTACAAGTTAACCATAAGGAGGGTCAATTGACCTTAAACTCTCATACTGGTGAGATCATCAAGATATACACTCTGTTTTTTATAAATCAAGAGAAATCAAGAGAAAACATACTGCAAATAGTGTCAATCGTGTAGTTTATGGTTCTTGTTGAAAAGTGAGCATTTTGCTATTCAAACAATAGGACAAATATGTACTAGTAACAACTACTATAGTGGTTAGAATGCAGTATTGCAGGCTAACTCTGCCCACTGCCAAGAGTTTGATCCTGACCATCTGAAGGTTGATTCAGCCTGCCAGTTTTACTGAGATAGTTTTACCTCAGTACACCATGACTGGTGTCCTCTTCCAAAGAGATAAGCACACTCACATTCAATCAAATATTTATTAGCATACCTGTCTCCTTCTAATTTTGGTATATCTGAACAGCTAGATGAATCTTCTATCCATGTTATTGTTGGTCTTCTTGAATCAACCCCTGAGCTCTGTTCCCCGGACAATACAAGTTGCTGTACAATTACTGGATCATAAGCATTGATCTCAAACTTTAAGTGCACCTATGCAAATTTAAAAACATAATTAAACTTAGATGCAAATTCTTATTTATATAATTAGCATTACAACGCTAGACAACAAGATACCTTCATAAGTTTTGAAATATCCCATATACAGATCTTTCCTCGTTTTGTTGCAGCAGCTAAAAAATGAGGGCAACTTCCAGATCCAAAGCAGACTATTCTGTCTGTGCCATCTGTACAAGGAAACTGCGCTGGACTTGTTGCCAGCGTGACCGAGAGGGGTACGTTCTGCGTGTGTTCACCTTTCACAAATGGGCAGTTAGGGGAATGTCTTTCATGTTCAGACCTTAATGAATTAGAAAGATAAGTGTTAAAATATTAGCACTATTTTTTTCTCATTAGTAATTTTGCTGCATATACACTAAAGGTGTTTGGCTAATTAGCCTGTAAGATAAAAGCACTAACCTAGGTAAGTTAAAGAGATAAAGTATAGATTCCAAAGTTCCTGTGAACAAAACCTTATTCATAAGCCACTTTTGCAGAGAAGGAGCAAAGGTGATTTTTGGTCCTCTACTGCAGCTCTCTGTACCTCCAAATAATCTTATCTGGAAAGCTGAGATTACCCTCTAGGACTTTATAGCCGCTGACATAGGTAGCTGTACTTCCCCCATCTTATCTTTCACAGTATAGAATCAGAAAGTATTAAGGAACTCATTCACTTTTAATTTTTACCCGAATGTATGTGAAATTTGGGATTTTGAAGAAAAACGTTTACATAAAGGTTCACATAACACAAATTCATACACAATGCATCTACTGTACATGTTAAAGTTCATGAAGCATCTTGAGATGTAATTCAAAAATGAATAAAAGTGATTATTTTAGGGAAAGGAGAAAGAAACCAATCAACTGTAAACATGCATGCTTCAGAAAGTGTATAAAGATAAGTGATTAGAAAAATAAGATACTTTCTTATCAACATTTTTCTGTCAGATTTGTGAATTGATGTATAAATAACTTAAAATCAACTGACAATTTGGAAAATAAGAAAGGGAGTATTGATGTACTCAGTTGGATCCCTAAGTTCCAGAATAATAATGGGAAGATTGGTTCTGAAATTGTTATGATTTCCTTATAGGTATTATTTAAGAATGATGATTAGGAATAATGGCTGGTTCTTTGTTCCACTCTAAAGACATCATTATTTAATCTAATTTTTAAAACACTCTTATGTTTTTTTTAAATAAGACAAAAATTCCCCAAATGAAAATTATGTCTATTACTGAACATTTAAAAATATTTTATTGAATATTTAAATATTAAATTCTAAAAGAATTCTATGCTACATTTTGACATTTTTAATTACTTAAATACTGTAATCAAACTTGAACCTAAGTATGTCACAAAAAGATCAGATCTAACCCAGTTTCTAAGGTAAGCCTTACATAAAGAACAGAAAGCAGTGCAGATATGTTTCAAATATTACATTCTCACCAAGGTTCATCTGTTGGCTCCCAGCATACCAAACATACACTACACGTAAAACACATGGCTCTATCATCTCCTGATGATGCAGGCTACAGGAGAAGTGAAAACAACAAATGAAAATTTAAATGTGACATACAGTATCCCATATATACAAACCCACACATAGCAGAGAACCTATCTTTGCTACTATCTTAGTTTTTTTTAATAATAAAATAACATAGCACGACATCCTGTCCCTAATAATTTGTATATGCCATCTGTATAATTTAAATAAAGTATTTTACTTATTATTTCTCTATTTAGAAATATTTACATAGTAAAATAAAAATATGGGAAAGATTATATATTTCAACAATTACCTAACAAAGAAAAGTCAATACTCTTGCCCCTGTTTTTAAAACATTTTTAAGTAATAAAAAACCCAAGAAACCATTAGGATAACATATTAAGAACTGTCTGCCTCAGGGCTCTTTTTATTTCTAGAAAACTCTTATATATTAAGCCTCAGAGACTTTTGTGAATACAGTGAATAGATAGGAGGCTGCAGGATTGCAGGTTGTTCTGAAACAAACCCAGTTACCCAAAAAACACACAAAGGTAACCTCATGAACATGCATAGGTCACATGAGGAAAGAATTTATTTGCTAAAAGTGGTGGCAAAAAGCTATATATATAATGGGAGAGTTAGAAAGTTGATTAGGGACAAAGGTGTTTTCCTCACCCATGTTTGTATACATCAGGTTTTTTTTTTAAAGTGGTATGATAAAACAGTCTTCAAAGAGTTTTCTCACCACTGCCATCTTCTGGGATGTTTTCTACTTTGCAGTCTAGTCTATAATTTTGGTATTCCTTGGAGCCCTTCCAATCAAGTAAGGCCCACTCCTATTTAATTACTGAGGTTATACAGAGGATGCCACTTACTGAGACTAAACACGACATCATTAATATGCTGGTTAAGTGGCTTATTTCTAAGTGGTTGAGTTGTACTTCAGGATCAAATATGGCATACACCATTTACTCCACCTCATGCAAAAACAGTTATGTAGTTGTTCCCCATCTTATATCCTTTAAGTTGCTTTGCAAATGGAGTCAAAATGTATTTGATAAACATTTGACCAGAACTGCAGCATTTTTAAAATTAACATTTGTAATATTTATTTTGCCCCAAAGCAAACTTTATTTTTGAAAAACTGAACATGTGACTGCTTTAAAGGATTAAAGGCGCAGTCAGGGCCAACAGAAAATGATCAAATGTATTTTCAGAAGACAAAGTATTTGAATATACAGCACTAAAAATAATACATTACTATGATTTCAGTTAGAAAACTATTTATTTACCTGATGGTAGAACCCAGCTTGAGCCATGGGATCTGGCTGCGCCCACCTATAACCTACATGAGGCCATGAGGTGAAGGTTTCCCGTCTGTTAGCTTCACTATACATTAAAGACCTTGGAAGAAGAAAAAAGGAATTACAGACAGTTCAAAGGCTCCCTAGCTGTTGTTAATTCTCCAATCTTGTGACCATTGCCCCTTCCAGAAGTAGCAAAATTATTTACTGTTTGCACCCTGCTCATAAAATCACAATTTAAATAATCACCTGTATTTCTCTTCCTCCATCTGCTGAATTTCTTACTCCTTCTATCACCCATACTATAATTCTCCCTTATAGAATCTGTACTCCACCATAGATACATGCTCCCAATTAAGGGTAAAAAATTAACAGGTGAATTCATAGGTATATTACAAGACACAACGATAATGCAGCATCCAGTTTGCAAAAGTTAAAAAATGCTGTAGCAATCTTTTTCTTGTATCTCTGCAAGAAGAAACAAGATGGAGAATTTGGGCTTTTCCCTTCATGAATTATTTCAAAAAACAGGAATGGATAAACCATAATCCATGTGGTTCCCTACAATCAGTTGTTTGTTTGTTTTTTGCACAGAATACATTGCCAAAACTAGCAGCACACAGAAGTGTACCTATTCACTGAGCTCAATAAGAACACCCCCCCAGTATTAATCTTCACATTGGTTTTATATATCTAAAAACATATTTAAAGTACCTGCAAACACAATACTAATTATATTCCCCTGTATAGATTTAATTGCTTTCCACAAACTAAACAAACAAAACAGCATAGTGCCTAGTCTTTACAAGTTTTTCTGCATAAAGTAACTTGAGTATCTAAGATGTGCTATGATTAGCTATACAAGATGAGCCAGAAATAAGTCTAAAAGCATTCAAACTCTACTCCTGAAACTAAAACAGGAAGAATATCAATCATCAGACAAATTGCCAGTTTTCAAATGTTAAACATTTTGGAAATTTTGAATACTGTATCCTGGATGCAGAACAGCTTGACAAGGAAGCACAACCACTTACAATATATCAATATTCTAGGAAGACTGCTCCCTACTGCCCAAATTACTTGAGCATTTTTCTTCCTGCACAGAAATGTGTATGCTGCACTTGCAGCATTCTGCAGGTTTATTTTCAAAGAAACCTGTGGAGTCCAAGTGAAATTGGAGTACTTGTAGAAATAAATATGATTCTGTAGGTTGGGGTTTTACTAACAGGTATCAAGGAACATATCCACAAGGATAACATTACAACTGACACCACAATATATAGTCCTTGCCCATATATAGGCTGCTATAGTGACTCCTTTACATAAACCATGTGATGCTGAGTATACATAGGAAACTTACAATTCCAAAAAGCAAGCTACCATTTCTCTGCCCTCTTCCTCAAGCAAGCGTTCTTTGAATTCATTGAGGAACTGTCACACATAGTATTGAAAACAGCCAGTCTGTCATCCCAATAATGTGCTATTGCTTTAGATTGGACTAAAAATACACATACAAGTGAAACAAAGGTTTTTAAAAATGTGAATTAACTTCTCCATACCTATCCACTGATCGGCCAGGCCCCACACCAAGTTCCGGTCGTGCGCTGGGCAAGAGGTAAGATAATCTATCCATAACAGATGAAGCTACAGGTAAGGCAGCAATGTTTTGATTTATTTTCTTGAGTTCACTTACAATGGCACTGGCAACAGACTTCAATACATGGTGAGGGAGATGGAACATAACAGTTGCCCACTACAAAAAATAAATAAATAAAATTTGAGTTATTGAGTACAAGACCTCAGCTTCCAAAACATAATGGGAATGTATTTTTAGGATACAAATGCAATAAAAAGACAAGGCTAATGGGTATAAAAGGTCTTTAAAAGTAAATATGCTACCCCAATATCTTTGAGATATTTTGCTTTGAAACAGAGCAAACATAGTACACCTCTGGCCCTCCAGATGTTGGTGACTTATTATTCCCAGCAGCCCTACCTAACATAGCTACCATAAGGAGTTGCAGATACTCAAACCTACAAATATAAACATAAAAACTAGATTTATGTTTGTTCTGAAAACAGTTCATTAAAAAAGAATAACTGTATAAAACGTTTAGAAGACTTCTCTTTCAAACTTTTGGTTACCATGAAGGAACCAATGTCCAACGTTAAGACAGAAACAATGGTTATAAAATGGACCTTCTCTGTATTATAAACACAAGATGGTAACCAAACACAAAGTGTCCAACTTTCCCTTCCCAACCCTTATATGGCAATATTCATGTTCAAGCTTTGATTAACAGATTCACTGCAAGGGAAAACCACTATTAAAAATCAAATATAGAATAGCAACAGCAAAACAGATAACTCTATGGCATTAAAAAGAGGGATAAGATTTCTTACCTTTGCAACTTTGTGGTTCGCTGCTGTTTCATGTGAGGTATTTTTTAATCCATCTTTCAATTGTGCAAGAAACAAATCATATCCTTCTGTGCTTGACACATCTATCTTCTCTATGCAAGCAGACAACAGTTGTTGAGCCTGAGATGCAAAAAACAAATTTTTAACTTCTGATTAGCCCTGGAATTATTAGTTCAATTTTTTTACTTTCTATAAAGAATATATCTTTTACAACAAATGTTTAAGGAATAAGGCATACATGGGAAAATATTTTAAGGCATTTATAAATAACTTAGTACTCAGAAAACCATTTGAATCTAGTTCCAGATAAAAATCCAAAGTAAAAATAGAGAAAATGCTTCTTCACAAGAAATATATCCAAATTACTTTAGAAATAAACTACTACTATTGGGATATATCAACATCCTAAAGATAACCAGAAAAGCCAGCATTATGCCAAGTGGTATTATAAAGTACCCATAGAAGTTAGTTAAAAAAAAGAGAAGAAACTGATTGGTGTTCAGATCATATTAAATAATTAGATTCCTCATTTAAAATTACAACTTTCATAATAAAAATGATTATATATTCTTGGAAAGGTGCACGTGTGACACATTCTGAAGGCTAGTTTAATGAAATCTTCCAGGTCTCAGTCTTGTTATTGGCAAGGAGGCAAGGTTTTTTTTCCTTCTGCCTTTTAGTTTTTAAAAATTGTTACTATTTCATATTCTGTTAAATATACATTTTTTTCACAGCGGAATTAAATCATCAAGCTTTGTTTTCAAGTGGTATCATTTTCACTATATATTAAAAATTAATAAAAATATAATTTAAAATGAGATGCATGTATCCTGATGTACAATATAGTAAACACTCACAACAATAATAATAAGTAGCAACATATCTTCTTTACTAGGTCACTTTACCCTTTGCAGTAGATGCAAAAACCAATAATTTGATTATTAGTAATAAATTATTATTAATCAAACAATTAAGCCAAGTGGTCATCAGATTTGTAGTCACCCATGCTTTTAAAATGTTGTTTCATAGTGAACTATTACATTTCTTGTATTCTGTACTGATATGCATCCCAAAGTAACTTATTTGTGGTACATTACAAGCTTGAAAAACTTAAAACAAGGTTGTATGATCAACAACAAAGGAGTTCCTATTTGACTGTTTCATCCAGTTCTCATCATCTAGGCAAAACTGGCAAAATGCTAGTGTGCACGCATAGTACTATTTCCTAGTTAAGTACTCTTATGCTAGTTAAATAGATCTCCAGGATTGATTTTCTCAAAATATACCAATAGCTAAAATTCAATTAAAATACTTCCAAACAGGGAAAAAAAGGATATTAATTAGTGGTATATAGGTCTATGAATATATTCTCCAATCTCTCTATAGCTAACTATAAATAGGGATAAAATATGCATCTCCTGTTATATAAATCTTATTAATCAAGGAAGGTGAACCAGGAAGATGCATTTCAAACTTTTAAAAGGCAATCATCATCAACTTGAAATCAGTCTGAAAACAAACTGGGAGCCACTGGATTATTTAGGTTACATGTTCCTGAAATTTACCACCAATCAAGCATAATTATTCATTCTTTGACCAGATGAAGATCCCAGGCTACTTCATGAGTATGATTACTGAGAGGTCCTGCATATGATGAAAATCAGATTCTGCATGATACATGTAAATGAGGAAGAGACAAAGCCTTTTTTCCCCAGCATAGTAGCAGTATTATAATAAAAATACATATATTCAATGGAAAAAGTTAAAAGGCAATTAGATCTGGTGTGTGGGGTTCCTATGGAAGTCTAATAGAAGGACTACTAATCACTTACCTCTGTCACTGGCAGTTCAAGCTGAACTATATCATCTTGTTTAGAAACAGGAGTTTGCAGAGCTGTGTCCAACAACAAGATGCCATTCAGATCCTTCCTACATCCAACTGCATAATCATCCACAAAGATGACTTTATCCACTGCAGAAATGTACTGACATTTCACCCGACCACCTGGCTTAGCTGTAAAATGTAAAAAGCAAAACAATAAAATAGAGATTTTAATTCAAATCAAGTAAGCATATTCATGGAATCATGCTGAAACACATTGCAATCTCCTCTCACTGATCATAGAAGGGAAAGCCTATCATGGAAGGACACTATGCACGACTTCTGAGAAGATTTTAACGAAGTTCCTGCTCCTTAAACATTTGCATTTGAATATCAATCAATGGTATTCTAACTTCTAATACTGTAGTCTCTTCTCCAGGTATAGAGATATTTATTTTCCTTATTTTAATACACTTTAAGTTGAGAAATATCTGAAATAAAGCTGAAAAACCCAAGAAAGCTTGGATTTTTAAAAACAATATTATTCTATTTTTTCATAGAAATGTTTATAGGTACAGACAAGTATGTTTCAACAATCCAAAACCTATTCAGTATAACTTTGATAAAAAATATCTTCCAAACATCCATCTAATTCATAACCTAATGATTTATTTAGTACTATAGTAGTACTGTTTTAGTACTAAATTGACCAAATTGTTCAATCTATGATGAAAAATAATCTGAACAAAAGACGGAATTGCTAGCGTTCTGAAAAGGAAAAGCACACACACATGTATGCACACACCTGTGACAAATAATGAACATTATCAAGAGCAGTAAAAGAAAACGCATTCTTTATATACAAGAATAAAAACCAAGAGTGAGTTCTAGTTCTGCCTTTATTCAACAACCGTTTTAAGTCACATAGGAACTAAACAAGATTTATGACCAGAATTATAGCCATTGCAGCACCCCTGTAGTCATGTGATTAAAATTTGAGTGCTTGACAACCTGCCTGAACTTGAGATTGCGCAGGCAATGCAAGTCCCCTAGCTACCTCCTCCATGTATGTCCCTTTGCCCCCTGCACTCCCCAGCCCCTGCCATCGCAACTGACCTTTGCTGTCCTCTTGCTCCCACTGCTGACCAAGTATGCCCAGCTTGAAATGGGGAAGATGGCCTCACATGGTGCCTTGTGAAGGGCCAGGGCTGCTACATCGCAGCAGAAGGAAGATGGTGAAAATCAGCTGAGGTTGCAGAATGCAGGCTCTCAGAGTACAGAGCAGTGAAGGCAACTGGGATGGGCTTTCTGAGGCAGAAGCTTCATGCTGCGGTGCTGGGCAGCAGCTTTGCTGGTTGGTGGTTTCACACTTCGCCTCTGGGACTTCCTAGCGTGACTTCATATTGCGGTGCTAGTGGCAGCTTTACACAGCACCACTGGGGCATCTAGAGGAGGTGACTATGCATTGTGGTGTTGTGCAGAAGCTTTGTGCTGTACTGCTGGGGATTCATGGAGCACCTGCTTTGTACTATACTGTTGGGCCTGATTGGACTTTCCTTGCACTGCAAAAGATTTGCTGCTGCACTGTGGTTCAGGGCTTCTTTTGGCTCCAGAACTGCAGCACACCCAGAAGCCAGTGATCAATGGCGTGGCAACGAGCCTCAAAAGCATGAGGTTCTGGGGCTACTTACCACCTGCAAGGCAGAGTGCAAGGTGTCCAAAAGGGCAGAGATTGGAGAGGGGGGGGAATAGATGGGTTGGGGGAGTTAAAAAAGCGATAATAGCTTACCTTACCAAGGGAAGGGAAGGAGGGACCAAGCATGGGTGGGGTTGGGGTGGGTAACTACTTAATGATCCATGATTTTTTGTTAACAATGGCAATGGGGCTTGCCAGAATTACATCACTAAGTAATGCTGTCGTGTGATGTTGTGCTTTATGACTACAAGACTTAATAATGGAAATTCCAGTCCTGATTGTGGCTCTAAGTCAAGGACTACCTATGGGAAACTTTAATTTCTATACTGTTTCTGTATTTATGAAATTTATGGTTATCCTAGACTGCACAAGAGCAGAAAATTCCACCTTCTCTCTAGAATCTAAAGTAACAGTAACAGGAGCAATTAAGTATGCTTGCCTACTGAGCTCTTTTCAAATGGTGAAGCATCCCCTGTTTGGAACTCCTAGAACGGGAGGGGTTGGCAAAGTTTCCTTGGTTTGTTGCTATAAATGAAATGGGCACTTGCTGGCTATCATCCTGTTGATTTACAAATTCTGCATCTTCTTGCTGTTTAAGACACTGCTTTTAACAGACATGATCTGGCAGAGTCCCAGAGCCCCATAGTAAAAGTACAATCCTTGATCCCTTCCTTTTTGCTTTTTTTCTGGGGATCTTGGCTGATCCAATTTGCATGGCTTCTCCTCTGCTGGATTCCAAAGAGGCTATTGGGAGAGGGTGATATGGGGAAAAACAGATTGTAGATTCCCCTTACTATTTGTTCTCTGCCTTAACTCTTCCAGTCAATGTCTATTATTACACAATGCTGATGTAACTCTTCCAGGATATTCTTATTTACTTCTGACACCGCTTCAGCTCCCAGATCTTCCATCTTCTATGGGACTGCCAAAGTGTCAGGTTTACACATGAGGTCCTGGTCCTGTCCAATATCAAATGGTTCCCTCAATGAATGAGCTGCTGCTTCCTTCAGCAAAGTTAATCCAAAATTCATTTTGGTGTGATCAGTGGGAAAACTCCACTGGTCTGCCTGCCATAAACATATCATATTGAGCAATGAATGTCCAGAATTGATCCTGGTTCTGGCAAGCTCCTATGGGAATGTAGAAGCATTGCCTAAGATGCAATTTGTTGTGCTGCCATGGACTGAGGCAAATTCTACCTCAGTTGTTGGATTAGTTTTATTATGGCATTCTGCAAAGTGGTCATTTGCACATCTACTAGTTTCTGGGGTTGCAACGAGGCTGCTGCCAGATGCTTGGTGGATAGCAGAGTATCTTGACCATCAGAGGACATTCCTGAAATTCCTCTCCTTTGCAAGATTGATGTCAGTCTTATCAGATAGACCAGACAGGAAACACAACCAGATAAGCTAACTTTACTTTATTGTGAAGCTATAGTAACAGAACGTCAGGCCCAGCTCAAGAATGACATAGAGCAATCCAGTCGAAGTTCAGTTCTTTATTTGCTTGTACTCAACAGACAGAATCTTGCCAGGCTTAACCTTTACTATTCTCACACTCATAGATATTTCTGGGACGTTCTAGGAATTGGCTAGTGTAACTCTTTTCTCTGTCTCCTATTCAGCCCCAGGCTGTATTTCCTCTTTGCCTTGCCCCTCTCCCTTCTAACACATAAATATAGACTGCTAAGGGCAATGTCTCCAGCCTAGCTAAAGTGAAAGCCTTACAAAATTTCAATATCATAATGGATGATAAATAAGAGGGAAGAGTGAATCCTTACAGGAGAATATGATAAAAAATATGGTGTGACTCCCTTGCTTAAATTTCTTTGGAGATCCATATCCTAAATTCATTGTTTGAATTTAAGTCTAGATTACGGGACTACAAGAGACCAATTATTCTTTGATTATTTAAGTCACAGATATGAGTTCAATAATTTCTTTCTCTATAGTTCTTTCTCTGCCTGATCTACCCCTCTCAATTCTTGTATTACCTGCTAATTGATTTATAACAAAACCAGTAAAATCATTGGAAATGTGCTAATTGAGAACTGTTTGCTGCTCTTGTGCAAGACAATGGAGAATAAAAAAGGAGGAAAGTACAAGAAGCAACAATGAAAACAGAACTACCACACAGGAAAACACAAGGCCTGAATGAAAAACCGTCAGATTTATATCCAGAGAGAATGAGTGAATGGATTTAATGAAAGAGGGTGTGGAAGACGTTAGAACAAAATGGAAAAATGTATGCTACAAGATATATAGAGATGTTAATGAGCAGTGTGGAATAGGATATCTGGTGGAATGATGAAGTGAAAGAAACTATGAATGCATAAAATGATTGGTGCAAAAAAATAAATAAATATCATATTGTCTACCATCTACAGTAAAAATAGCATAGAATGATTACAATTTAAAAAACAATCAAACTGCTGAATTATTTTGGTGGAAATAAAAAAAAAGTGTTCTGGAAGTAGATGAAGATAGCTAAACAAGGAGGCTCCAGCAGAATAAACAGAATGTTTTTGCTTTTCTTGATTTTGGATGAAATTAAATCCAGAAAGCTCTCAGAATATGAGGTGGTGATCAGACATACAGTCATGGCCGTAAATGTTGGCACCCCTGAAATTTTTCCAGAAAATGAAGTATTCCTCACAGAAAAGTATTGCAGTAACACATGTTTTGCTATACACATGTTTATTCCCTTTGTGTGTATTGGAACAAAACCAAAAAAGGAGGAAAAAAAGCAAACTGGACATAATGTCACACAAAACTCCAAAAATGGGCTGGACAAAATCATTGGCACCCTTTACTTAATATTTGGTTGCACACCCTTTGGAATAAATAACTGAAATCAGTCGCTTCTGATAACCATCAATAAGCTTCTTACACCTCTCACCCGGAATTTTGGACCACTCTTCCTTTGCAAACTGCTCCAGGTCTTTCTTATTGGAAGGGTGCCTCTTCCCAACAGCAATTTTAAGATCTCTCCACAGGTGTTCAATGGGATTGAGATCTGGACTCATTGCTGGCCACTTCAGAACTCTCCAGCGCTTTGTTGCCATCCATTTCTGGGTGCTTTTTGACGTATGTTTGGGGTCATTGTCCTGGTGGAAGACTCAAGATCTCCGACGCAAACCCAGCTTTCTGACACTGGGCTCTACAGTGCGACCCAAAATCCGTTGGTAATCCTCAGATTTTCATGATGCCTTGCACACATTCAAGGCATCCAGTGCCAGAGGTAGCAAAACAACTCCAAAACATCAGTGAACCTCCACCTTATTTCACTGTAGGTACTGTGTTCTTTTCTTTGTAGGCCTCATTCCGTTTGTGGTAAACAGTAGAATGATGTGCTTTATTAAAAAGCTCTATCTTGGTCTCATCTGTCCACAAGACGTTTGCCCAGAAGGATTTTGGCTTACTCAAGTACATGTTGGCAAACTGTAGTCTTGCTTTTTTATGTCTCTGTGTCAGCAGTGGTGTCCTCCTGGGTCTCCTGCCATAGCGTTTCATGTCATTTAAATGTCGATGGATAGTTCGCGCTGACATTGATGCTCCCTGAGCCTGCAGGACAGCTTGAATTGCTTTGGAACTTGTTTGGGGCTGCTTATCCACCATCCGGACTATCCTGTGTTGGCACTTTCATCAATTTTTCTCTTCCATCCATGCCCAGGGAGATTAGCTACAGTGCCATGGGTTGCAAACTTCTTGATAATGTTGTGCACTGTGGACAAAGGCAAATCTAGATCTCTGGAGATGGACTTGTAACCTTGAGATTGGTGATATTTTTCCACAATTTTGGTTCTCGAGTCCTCAGACAGTTCTCTTCTCCTCTTTCTGTTGTCCATGCTTAGTGTGGCACACACAGAAACACAATGGAAAGACTAAGTGAACTTCTCTCCTTTTTATCTGCTTTCAGGTGTGAGTTTTATATTGCCCACACCTGTTACTTGCCCCAGATGAGTTTAAAGGAGCATCACATGCTTGAAACAATCTTATTTATCCACAATTTTGAAAGGGTGCCAATGATTATGTCCAGCCCATTTTTGGAGTTTTGTGTGACATTATGTCCAATTTGCTTTTTTCCCTCCCTTTTTTGGTTTTGTTCCAATACACACAAAGGGAATAAACATGTGTATAGCAAAACATATGTTACTGCAATACTTTTCTGTGAGGAATACTTCATTTTCTGGAAAAATTTCAGGGGTGCCAACATTTACGGCCATAACTGTATATGATGTGTGAGCCTTACACAAAACCCAGGCTCTCTCAATTTAGCAGTTCCCAATAAGGTACTCCCATGGGCCTGCCTGCTTTTATGTCTCCCCAGCCTCTTTTCTTCCCTCCGTCAGCCTCAACTGTCACCAGTATTTTGCACTAATGATGGTCTCAGCAATAATGAAAAATCTACAAGCATTGCATAGCCCACCGGCCCAACCACTTCCTTCTTGTGACTTTGCTCAGTCATTACAACCAATATCCATACATTGTCTCACTAAGGAAATCCCTCAAGCCTCTTATTTTTTTTTCCTGTTTTTCCCAAACCATTTTTGCCTAGAATAATCATGTCTTGGTCTGTATTTAGAATCTGTTTTGTTCCATATATGAATCAACATAAATATATATTTCAGTTCAGACTTGGACTAATCAAAACTAATTGTTCTGTATATGAAACAATGCAGGGAACATTTTGCACATCACTATTAAAAATATTTTAAATCAAATTATGAAAAAACTATCATAAATGTCATAAGAATCTTCTTTCCTTATAAACCCTTCTTTCTTCTACTACCTGCATTCTCTGCTTCATACATTATATTCATGAACATTAAAATAGAAACTATTAAGAGTCACTTCTCATGAGATGGGTGGTTATACACATTTGATAGATAAAGAAATAAATAACGTCACTATAATTTCAGCACAGTAGATGTAAAAATAAAGTAACAACAGTAATCACAACATACATCAACAGTACTAGGTATAAACAGCTTTGCTTCCAATCCCAATATGAAACATTACAGAAACTTCCCATAATGGTATTTTATACCTTATGGCAGGGGTCCTCAACCCCCAGACCATGGCCCACTGCCAGGCTTTGAACCGTTCGGAACCAGGCCGCGGAAGCGGCAGGTGACCATACGTGTGCATCCCCACTTGCGCGAGCAGCAGGCAAGTGCATGTGTGAGTGGAGCTGTGTACACACCCTTGCCCTCTGCTTTTGTAAATGGAGCTGCACAATGCCTGCTTGCACGCTACTCACATGGAACCATCCACTCTCCCTCCCCCCCAGCCAGTCCACAAAACTGGAAAGGTTGGGGAATTCTGCCTTATGGTACTGCTGAAGGAAGAAAAGTACTCTTATGCCTACTTTTAGTACAGCTAAAGAAATTCTTCAGACTAAAGTTATTGTTTTGGAACAATGGTGTCAATGTTGTCTTCATGGTCACCAATAAGGCCACAGGCATTTCCTGATATCTAGTAGGCTCTAAAAGGCATTAAAAAAGAAGCTTTCCATCCAAAATTGTTTTCTGCATGTTCTATACGTATCACATACCTCAGATTGGTCATATGTGCTTGAAAAGATTTTACGAATCTCAAATATTAATCCTGTTGCCACTTTACTTTGTTCAACCATCAAATACTTTGCTAAAACTATACATACCTTTTTAAAAGATGCACTTATTTCCATCTCTCTCATGAATTCTAATAATAAAAGTGAAGGAGCACAGTGAACAAATAGGACTTTTCCATTGTTTGGAACATCCTATGGAACACCCTCCTCCATGAGAGCAGGCCTTTACCCTTTTAACCTTCTTTAACCATTAAAAAAGCTGGCTTTCCCCACACTTTGAAATAGAAGGAAGATGAAGTGTGATGAAGATGAAGTGTGAGAATGTTGCAGGCTGCATCAGGGAACTTTGTTGTGATGGCAACACAACATGTTGGTTTTATTGTTCTCTTTTTTATTATTTGCATGTATCCTTTTATTCTTTTGTTGTGAGTTGTCCAGAGTTTGGTTTTAAGTTGGGTGGCTATACAAATGTTTTAAATAAATAAATGAAACCTCAAATAGCAACTTCATATGAGGAAGATGGGCAGCTTTTGAATACGATACGGTATATAACAAATAAATCAGACTTCATACATAATACTCCCATAAAGACTTACATTTTGGTAAAAAATTGCAAAATCAAGAAGATGCATTTTTATCCAAATTTCATTAATAAATAGGGAAAAAAGAGTCAGAAAATAAAATAAAGATATATCCAAATACCACAAAAATAGCTCAGGCAACCTATCTACCTAGCAAACTTCGAGCATTTCTATATGAGATCTCAGAATTAGGCTATGGCTAGATGGCAATTATGGTAACATGTTCTTTGCCTAGCTTAGAGGTAGAAAACATTTAAACTTTGTAGGTAAGCACAGAGGATGCTGAAAGAAGACATAAGGTGCATTCCAGGAAAAGGCAGTTTGGCATTAGTGGCCTAACCTTCACCTGAGCTTGACCTAGCAGATCCCCTTGCAACTGAAAAGTCTGATTGGCCAGGCCATGAAACCGATGCTCTGATGCCTCTTATGCTTAGTGCTTCTTTCTGACAAGAATCAGTCTATGCAGCAGGAAAGCAGAAAGGTTGGGAAGTACTGAGGAAGAAAAGGTGCAGTGGCCAAGGGAAAGACTGGATCTGGCTACTCTGCCATACAGATCTCTCTGTCAGACAAGGAGTAGGAAAGACTAAGCAATTGAACAAGCAATCTCTCTCAGCTAGGCAAAAGGAAGGAAGGACAGACTCTGGTAAGCAAGAAGAGAAACTGAAAGTAAACAAGAAAAAACATATTTCTCTCAGAAAGAAAGAAAAGAGAAAAGAAGGTAAGAATGGGTCTGCTCACATTGGAATGCATTTCCTAGATTATATTATAAAGCAAAAATATTGGAATTATGTTAATGAAAAATATTGCATTCTAAGTGAAGTAGCTGTTTCACAGTAGATTTTTTAAATAAACAACTTTTATAACATATTATGGTAATAATTTTTTACCCACCAGAGTTTTACATCAATGCATGAAAACACTTTGTGTTGCAATCATTGCTCTTTTCAGCAAAATCCACCTCAATCAGCTTTTCAGTTAGGGATTTTTTTAAAATTTTATTTTATTTATATGCCGCCCTTCTATGGAGACTCAGGGCGGCTTACAATGCGTTAAGCAATAGCCTTCATACTTTTGTATATTTTATACAAAGTCAGCTTATTGCCCCCACAATCTGGGTCCTCATTTCACCTACCTTAGAAAGGATGGAAGGCTGAGTCAACCTTGAGCCTGGTGAGAATTGAACTCGCCGTAATTGCAGGCAGCTGGATGTTAAATGCTGCCTTAGTAGGAGGCATTAGCCTGCTATGCCACCCAGGCTGTAGGAAAATGGAAAACCTACTCAGCTGATAAACTATATCAAATCTTCTAAGGTAAGGTAAGGGTTCCCCTCACATGTATGTGTTAGTCGTTCCCGACTCTAGGGGGCGGTTCTCATCTCCGTTTCAAAGCCAAAGAGCCAGCACTGTCTCCATGGTCATGTGGCTGGCATGACTAAACACCAAAGGTGCATGGAACACTATTACCTTCCCACCAAAGATGGTCCCTATTTTTCTACTTGCATTTTTTACATGCTTTCGAACTGCTAGGTTGGCAGAAGCTGGGACAAGTAATGGGAGTTCACCCTGTTACGCGGCACTAGGGATTCGAACCGCTGAACTGCCAACCTTTCGATCGACAAGCTCACAGAGCCACCGTGTCTTAGCCACTGAGCCACCGCGTCCCTTATATCAAATCTTCTAGTTCTACTCAAACACTGATAGCTTTCAAATAACTGTTCAATGTATCCTAGATGATCTCGTAAACCTGCACCTTGAGGGAAATGATTTGTAGTGATTCTGGCTCCTCCTGTCAAGCCATGTCCTGATGCAGGAGTCTTCAGCTCTATACATAAGTCACTATCCTATGCTGTTCCACAGGATTCCATCTTTTCCTGTATGCTGTTCATGTTCACATGAAACTAAGTGTGTAGGTCATTCACATTTGGTCTGATATACTATTAGTATTCTGATAATATATGGCTCCAAAATATTTTCCATTTCATTCCAAGGAAGCAATCATTATATTTGACCATTGCTTACATTGATAATGAACTGAATGAAAGAAAACAAAACAAATTGAAATTCACTACTTAAATTCAAAAGAGATTTCTTGTAGGTAATGATGATGATAAACCACTAGTCTAAATCAGATAATAAGCCTACGATATATGTTTTTATTCTCAACTGTTACCAGTTTTTCTGATTGTGGCTGCGGCAAGAATCACTTTTTAAAAAATATATCCATTGGACCAATTGATGTAATCTGGCCATTTAGTTTATTATATCCCAGTTTGATTACAGGTAGTCCTCGATTTACAACCACAATTGAGCTCAAAATTTCTGTTAAGTGAGATACTTGTTAAGCAAGTTTTTCCCCATTTATGACCTTTCTTGCCACAATTGTTAAGTGAACCACTGCAATTAAGTTAGTAACGAGGTTATTAAGTGAATCTGGCTTCCCCATTGACTTTGCTTGTCAGAAGGTCTCAAAAGACGATCACATGATCCCAGGTCACTGCAACCGCCATAAATACAAGTCAGTTGTCAAGCATCTGAATTTTGATCCCCTAACCATGGGGATGATTCAATGGTCATAAATGTGATAAACAATCAGGTCACTTTTTTCAGTGATGGTGTAAGTTTGAACAGTCACTGAATGAACTGTTGTAAATCGAGGACTACCTATAACTGCAATGTATTCCACTCTTTATAGGAGTACTCTTGAAAACTATTTGGAAATTGCAATTAATATACACTAAATAACTAGACTACTAACTGGTACAAAATTACCAAGATAACATGATAAGAATAGTTGCAGGTTGACAGTGAGCAGCAGAAAAACAGTGGGCACAACTGGATAATCAAAACCCTGCCCCTTTTTACGTGTAACATGCACATAACCAAGATAAGCTCTGGCTATTTTGATGCTACTGATGACCCTGCACAATGCAGATATCCCATAACTTGATAATACTGAAAAATCTGCATTGGTTGTCAAATGATTTTCAAAACTAAAGACATTAGTGCTAATTACCAATGTCCCAAAAAAGGTCATGATCTGACTAACAGAAGATTTTCCTCTCAGATCTATGGGAGATGATAGCCTTGCTTTCAGAAGCCTACCTACAGTAAAGAGAGCTTCACTTTCTTTGCCTTTAGAACACTTGTAAAAACTCTCTGTACTGAGGCCTTTAATATTATTTATTATTTGTGATTTAATTCTTATTTTTCTTTTGTACGTTTTATGCTGTTTTAACTTGTAAAGGCTCAATTATTTATTTTGAACAGGAAAGTGGCATTTAAAACAAGTATGTAAATAAAGCATAATTCATACAACCACAACACTTAAGTGTTCTATAGTCATCTACCTTTTAAATTATTTTTACACAAAAACATTCTTATCCCAGGTATTTTTGGTTCTCACTATAAATATCCTTAGCCTTACCAATTATTCTTAAAAAAAAAACAAACCTACCACAACCTTCACAAAACACAATGCGTACTAAGAAATGATAAACCAGGATTATATTTCCTTGTCTTAAACACATTTTTCAAATGTTGAAATATATTGCATTAAAAAAATTGACCAATATAACAAAATTCTGTAGAGGGCAATAACCTACAACTACTTCAACATGTTGCTATATTCCACTTCAAAGTAGCATTATAGGAAAAGCAGAAATCTGTTTGGTTGTAACATTTAATAAACAGAAACACAGCATTACCACCTAATTTAATACCAAAACCATTGAGGTTTTAAATCAGTGGTTGTCAAATCTAGTTAAGGGGTGTCTGAATTTTTAGTATAGTAATGCTTTTAGTGTTATTATCAATAGGCTACTCAAGCGAAGATTATGTACAATCTGTACCCGTGCATATTATAATACTGTAGTCATACTTTGGTAAATTACAGCATATCGACACATGTTTGTAATCACCAGCTACCACATGGATATACCCATTTCTAATAAAGCCTTTGAAGAAACTTATTTTGGTCAACCTTTCCCCAACTTGTCTCTCTAACAATTGGTGGAATCCGCCCTGAGTCTTCAGAGAGGGGCGGCATATAAATTGAATTAATTAAATTAAATTAAATTTTAGGAAGGGGTGGGGGGTGGGGAAAATAAGTCAGAATTTGAAATAGTTTTCCAGAACTGGGATTCTGCCACTCTTGGCCAACGTTGCCCTTCCTTTCAGCACTGCCATGTGGAATGACAGCGGTGGGACTTGAGGTCTAGCATTTCCGGAGCACAGAGGGTTGAGGAACCCCTGCTTTTAAAACAAACCATTTGCGAAGTAGGAAAAAAAGAAAGTAGGGAGCCGTTCAAGGAAGGGGGCCGGTGCGGGAAGGCAACTTTGGACTTCCACTTCTGTCCTCCTCCTCCTCCTCTCCTCCTTCTCAAAGCGAACAACTCGGCCCGGCCTTTCTTTATTGGCTTGGGCTCGACGTCCCTCCCGAGTCACAATTCGAGAGAATAAAAGCGGCGGGTGCTCAAGAGAAAGAAAGAAAACCGGCTCGCCTTCGCGCTCGTCAGCCAAGCAAACGGACTTCCAGGCCCCGAAGCCCAACCGTCACATTCACACACACACACACACCCGGGACAGATCGAAAAGCCACGGCGAGCGGGAGAGAAGAGACGAGGGGACGCGGCGGGCTTTTCCTTCCCAAAAAACGCCGCCCGCTCTCCCTACACAAACCCGCGGCGCCCGCTTGCCGCTCTCCCCCCCCCACCTCCCGCCACCCACGGGGGGGTCCCTGTTTTGGACCGGTCTCTGACCGGACTCCCCCCCCTCACCGTTGAGCGCCGACGCCTGCAGCGTAGCTCCTGAGGTGCCGTCGATGACTTTGATGGCGCCGCGGGCGGTCACGGCCAGGATGGCGTTGAGCGCCGGGTGGTAACACAGGCTGCAAAGCCCGTCGGCGTCGCAACGCAGGCAGCCGTCCCGCAGCAGCAACCACTCGCAGGGGCCTGGACCCGGACCCGGTCCTGGACCAGGTCCTGGACCCGGCCCCGGCCCGGTCGACACCGGCCCCGAGGAACAAGACGCTCCCCCGGCCTCCTCCGCCGCCATCGCGCAGGACAAGAGGCCCGGCGGAGCCGCTCAGTGACAGTCCCGAGAGGAGCCGCCGCCACCAGTCAGCATCCGGGTCCGGAGAAAGGGGGAGGGAAAAAAGGGAGAGGGGAAGAGAAAGAGAGAGAGAGAGAGAGAGAGAGAGAAAAGGAGAGGGAGCTGAGCGTCGGCGTCCGCAGGAAGTGACGTAACTGCGCCGGAAGCAGAGTGCCGCTAAGAAACAGCTTCTCAAGTGTTCAGTGCATGTTCGGAGTGAAAGGGCGGAAGGAGAACGGACATGCGCCCTACCGCCTCCTGAGCCCATTCCTAAGGAAGAGCTCGCTTTAAGTCACCTGACCAGCAGATGTTGCCTCCGTAGTCAGATATGTCTCCACCCTCCAGCCTGGCTTTTAACGGCCGTTGAAGTGGCGGGTGTATTTATTTCGTAAACTGACGAAATAGAACTATTGGAAAGAAAGAAAGAAAGAAAAAGCAAAACAAAACCCAGGTTCCCTTTCAGATTTGAGAGAAACCCGATTTGCAATTTTGGGCAGCCTTCAAAATTTGGAGCCTCCGAATGCATTACTAAAACGTCTCGATTGTTGGAGATGACAAGGGTAGTATTTTTAGAGACCAGTCGGTCGAAGAAGGCTGACTGCAGACCGCTTCTTGATTCTCATGTAAAGCCTAATGTAAGTTTATTATAGATCCGGCCAAGCGGGCGAAGATTTATAGCGTTTATTTTCACAGCCACAGCCTGACTGTGTATTAGGATAGTGAGATAACTGCATTTCCATGTATCGAAAGTAAGTGGTACATCACACTTTGATGTGTTTAAAAAGATACTTGGACTCCTGTTTAAGTTGTGGAACTTCTCCTTTTGAGTTGCTCTTCTATTTTCTTTACTTTTACTATTTCCAAGGAAATAATGAGTTCTTGAGCTGTTTGAGCCCTTGGATAGCAATACTTTGGACTGGTACGAGAAATAAATTGTTATGGCTACCATATCTTGTCTGTAATAATCTGCATACCACAAGATGTCAAAGAGTTAGCTTTCCCTGTCACTTTGCTGCTATCTAGTGGTAACCTGGATTTTTGCAGCCAAGATACATTAGCCTTAACTAACTTACGGTAACTCTAGCTGTAAAAATTTGGAGGATTGAAGAAAAATTGATGCCTTTGAATTGTGCTGAAGAAAATAGTTGAACATACCACCAATTACAAAAAGAACAAATAATTTAATATTGGAGGAAATAAAAATCACGCTGCTCATTGGAAGCACTAATAATGAAGCTATGGTTTTTGGATACATAAACACAAAAGCAATAGTCAATGGAGAAAAGTTTGATGCTTACAAAAATAGAATGCAATTGAAAGAGAGGCCAACCGAAGACAAGATCCAAGATATCGTCGCTAATGATATAAGCATGAGCTTACATGAAATCAGAAGCAGTAACCAAGAGACAGTCATGGTGGAATGATGTCCATCTGGCCACAGAATGTAGAAATGACTGAATGCAGAACTTCCATTATCTGAAATGATATAATCAAAGTGTACAGCAGTTGTCATGATGGTGAACACACTATTCACCACTTCCAAGCCCAGTCTGGCCAGAAAGCTCAAAACCTGTGGAATGGATATGGCTTATCAGACAAGGATACTATGGTCTGTGTTATCAAAAGCCATTGAGACACTCAAAAGAATCAACAGACATAGGCTATCTACTTTCAACAATCCTGTATTTCAGCTTTAAAAAGCCTAGCCTTTTTGTAGCAACATATTTTCAAGATATGAGAATTTTCAAATACATTTTTGATTTATTTGTGTACTGATACAAGCTTGGAAGCATTCAGTTTAATGCTGAGGAAAGAAGCTTATTTAAGAGTAAAGAAACATTACTAGTTTCTTTCTTACAGACACCATTATGTCAAATGATAGGTTTAACATGCAAACATTCCTCAATATTCAAGAGTTCTAGAGGTATTCAGCTAAAATACAGAAAGCTTGAAATTCTGAAACAGAGGTATTAAAGAAGATAAGAACAATGCCCTACATCTCTGCCATTGATATCCAAGACTTGAATTCAGTAAGCAGGGCAGTTAAATTTATTTGCAGAACTTATAGGGCCTACTGTCGCACATAGTGATCCAACTAATAAAAACAGGACTAAAAGCAAAACAATCTTTCCCATCAGGTGCCAGACGAACCAAACTATTAGCCTCCTGATTCAACACCCTCAGCTTGGCCCAGCACTTGGTCTTCACATCATTCTAAAAAGCTAAAAGGATAGGTCCCCTCAAATCTCTGTTGGAGGCTATTCCAAAAGGCTGGGATGGTTTCAGAGAAGGTACATTTCTAAGGTCTCATCAGATGATAGCATTTAAGGGAAATGACCTGGAGTGCACCTACGATACCTGACTTAGTAAAGGGGCAGAGATCCTTAGGTGCAGGTGGTCCCACAAATAACATGGCCCTGTGTAGGTGATAACAAGTCCCTCGAATTGCACCCAGAAAGGAAATAGGAGCAATCCAGCTCATGCAAGAGTGGTGTAAATCAAGCAAACCACAGGGTACCAAGAACTATGCCTGCTATTGCATTTTGGACTAACTGCAGCTTTTGGATGGTCTTCAAGGACAGCCCCATTACAGCATTGCAGTAATCCAAATGAAAAGTGACTACAGCACAAATGACAAAGAGTAAGCACGTTTTCAAAACAAGACAACAGAAAAGTGCCAACATATGCACTAGGAATCAGGCAGCATATAAATGTAATAAAAATACTTGTTATTATTCTTTTAAACGCAGTACAAGTCCATTGTGTAATGCTACTTCAAAATGGGTACTTTGGGGGGGGGGGAAGTAAGCTGCAAAAGGAAACGTTTTCCTCAAAACTAAACGTGAATTTGAAAGAAAAGTAGGATTAACCTCAAAATTTAAAAAATAAACTTATGATTTCACTTAAAATAGTTATGAATGTCTACTGCAGAGAAAAGTATGTGTACGGCAGAATTACTGTTCTCAGGTTATAGCATTCAGTAGATGAAACATGGCTGTAAATAGGCTGTGTCAAACTCTCACATGGATATCCATAACTTTAGCTGATGGAAAGCTATAAAATGAAAACCTTGTAATTATTTTCACATGTTTTCAGATGACAAAAGCTTATATTTCAGTAATCCTAAAAATTTATTTACATTCTTATAAACACATCTTAAACACATGAAATATGGGTATTTATCGCTTGGATTAGATATTATACAGAAGATTTATATGTATTGTGCAAACAAACTGAATTCCATTTTGTATAAAATACATGTATTTACATATATGTTAAGCTAAAAGTAGGAGTTGATGCACTACTATAAATAGTTTAATTCACTGGGAAACTGTTGACAAAGCTTCTTTCATACAGCATATTTAAATTATATTGAACCTTGGAAACACAATGGGTTCTGTTCAAGTTTACAGAAAATATTGTTACATCCTAATATATACTTTAATCCAAACCAGTTTCTAATCAATTAAGACAACTATTTTAATGAATTAGCATTTATACCAAACATATTTGTCTATTTAAGAATGCTTCTGATGATTGGCTGATTACCTGAACCAACTTTGAGATCATGCTGGACAGAGTGAATACAAACGTTTGCCCAGCATATGTTCAGGGCGTTGAGTATGGGAAGTCTGAGATTGCCTGGATTGCCATATATCTGTGTTACCTCTAGGCAGAGCAATCTGCTTTAAAGCTGAATTTGATTATTAAGATTTAAAAAGAGTAGATGAAACTGAAATATTACATTTATATTTTTAAGCAGAAATAATATTGTATCGTTTCATACACAGTATGTTTTTCTTCCATTTTAGTGTTTTTATAAATCAAAGTCTGCCATAGAATTGGACATTCTAGAGACCATTTAATAATACATGGTTCTGAAAATGATCATTAATAATGATTATTATTAAGAGACCAGGTGGCACAGTGGTTAGAATACAGTACTGCAGGCTACTGCTACCTGCTGCTTGCCTGCAATTTGGCAGTTCGAATCTTACCAGGCTCAAGGTTGACTCAGCCTTCCATCCTTCCAAGGTTGGTATGAGGACCCAGATTATTGGGGGAAATATGCTGACTCTGTAAACTGCTTAAGAGAGTGCTGCAAAGCACGGTGAAACGGTATATAAATCTAAGCGCTATTGCTATTACACAGAAAAAAGCACAGGCTGTTTTAAGCAGAAAGTAGCACTTTCAGAGCTTTTATAAGTACAGGCATCGCTTCATATGAAAAGTAGATATAACTTGTTATTCTTCAATTTTTATAATTCTGTAGAGGGGGAACTAGAAGGCACATGTTAAAGCCTTTTTGTTTTATTCCTGGCTTTGATTTCCAAGAATATGTTCATAAAAAATGGGTCCAATGATCTGAGGGGGGTGTAGAAGAAAAGATTGATGAAAACAGCATTGCAGCACAAGCCTCACCCTGTTGCATGACACTCTTACGTCATGCATTGCACACATGCCCCATAAAAGGATAAAAGGAGTGATGCTCCTTTTATCATTCTGAGAAAAACAACCAGATCTTGTGGATGTGCTGATTAATAAATTCTAACATCAGGAATGGATTTAAGTTATTTTCCTAAATGCTGATAACTTGAAATTAAGTTCCATCAAAATAAGAACGTTGGGTCTAAACTTTATCTGCTTAATGATAAAAATCTGCTGCTCGACTTACAGACTTGGCAGAAATTGAGCATTTAATTTGTCAGTAAAATCAATGGATAGCCCCAGTAGTTTGTAGCTACTTATTCTTCTATTAAACAATGCATAATTGTTTAACTTATTCAAATACAATCAAATTTAAAACAATATTAACAATTTTGCAAAGTTCCTTTCTTTCCAAGTCTCCTGGCTATAGTATATGTTATTCAATGCACATCCAAAAATTCAAATTCAGGAAATGCAGAAGTAATTGTTTCTCTATTTGGATGAGCAACTCAATGCAATTTATGCCTTTGATTCCCAATTTGACAAAAACTATTTGTATATCTGCTTATCTGAATTAAGCAGACTAGATTAAATACGTGCCTTGCAAACAGGGTGAATTTGATTTAAATCAATGTAAATCATAATTTTTAAAGAGCAACTGTCATCTCTGTCCCACAGCGGCTCCTCCTCTGATCTGCTGTTGACTCACCAACAGTCCCAATATTGCAGAATATGCTACATAACTAAGCTCCATTTCATGCTGAATAAACTAAATTATTAATTTATCTTAAATAGAAAACTACCTTTAGATAGAGTTTTACTCCAAAAGCATTTTATTAAAATAAATTTGATTTAAAAAAATCCAATTTAAATAAAAAAATGATTTTTTATTTTTTTAAAATCGATTTTTATCCACCCTGCTTGCAAACGATAAATGTTGCTATGAAAATCCTTATAATGCAGAATGTCTTTTTCATCTCTAATATACAATTATATTAAAGAACCATTTCAATAATGTCAATTCATATTGAACTTGAATAATCAAATTGCAAATGCAACTTCATTGCTAACAATTTTACCAATCCCAAAACCAGTTTACATAAACAGCAAAACAAGGTATTATAAAACAAGTTCAATTTTGAAGAAAGCAATGTTTATTCTATTGAAGAATTTTTTCAGAATCATACTCTTTATTTAAACTTTTTTTCACTTACCACTTTCATAAAGCTGCAGATAAAAACTTTTTTCTGAAAGATTTCAAAATCAACTTTGTAAAGCAATATTTTGCTATGACGTATTTACAGTTGAACTTTTTTTAAAAAAAAGAATTACTTCAAATACTACTAAATATTACTTCAAATATTTCATGTGATGGTAATAACAATCATAAATCCCCTTTACGATGAAATTTCCTAAACCAATCTTTGATCAATATAAAACTTTAAATCAGAACTGATAACTCAATAGCCAAGTCAAGATTGGACAAGATTACACATTAAAATATAGGAACGATGAGGATTGGCTGATGAATACATTTATGGAAACTATGGTTTCAAATGATCACTCATTTTTTTCAAGTTTCATGACAGTTGACCTATCATATGGACCTTGTGCTTTTGGCACAAGTAATAAGTTTCTTCAAATAACATATTTATAAATGTTACCATCCGTATTCATTAAAAATCTAACAAACCTAAAACTCTGGTATAAATCTGCATTATAATTAAAAATGCTTAAATAATAATACACGGATGTACTTAAGGATACTACTGAAACTTTGTCTGCCTGATAGGATACAGTCACTTGCCTTTTCTATCCACCAACAGTTCAGTCTTCATGGTGATCAAAATGTCCTTGTTCGAATCTAGCAATTTTGGTCACGCCCCAGTATATAAAGACAGAAAATAAATGTACAATAAAAAGATGGGATAAATCAGAAGAGGCTTCTTGGTTTTAAATTCTTCACCAACTAATAAGGAAGCAGCACTGTATGCAGCCCAAAACACTCCAAAAAGCTGGCAGAAATAAAAAAAGAAAGAAAGAAAGAAATATTATCAAGGCAAGGAAAGTCCCAAACTGCACAGTAGAACTTTTTTTTTTAATTTATCAAGAAACAACAGAATAAACTGGTTACACACAGTAATCTGAAACTAAATTCCTACTGCTGTGTGGACAATCTGGTGCTGCAGTTCAAAATATCTGGAAGGCACTCCATAGCAGGAAGCTGATCTCCAGTTAATACAAAATCAGTACTGTAATACCAAATGAGTGTATTTACAAAATGAGAAAGTCCTAACAAGATGTTTTTGTTTTGTTTTCCTCCCCTTACTTTTTAAAGCAGTCAATTTATTATTATTTGGAGAAAAAAGTAATTTCATCCAACTGTTTTTGAAAGCTTCCTTTAACAAGCTGTTTTCCTTTTCTTTTTATATCATTTTTAATGTGAAAAATGTACAGTATGTTGATGTTTTTCTACATTAGTCAAAATATTTATTTATAGGAATATATCCATTAAAAGATGGGAGTACTGTAAGTCAAGCTTTGTTATATATCTCATACTGTATGTATCATATATTTTATATCCCTGCCTGAGTTGGGCTGAGAGAGACTGGCCCAAAGTCACCCAACTGATTTTCATCGCTAAGGCAGGACTTGAATTCATGGTTCCTTGCTTTCTAGCCATAATCACAAGTGAATTCAATTTACAGGCATAAATTAGCTAAAAAGCAAAGTAGAACATGAATACTAGCTGCATAATATACTATTGTATAAAATTAATTGATACATTGTTGATATTTTGGTCTTCTGGTCATGAATGATATTGAACTTACTTTTATTAGAGTGGAAACAATTTCAAATGATCCAACAACCAGGAGTACAGGTGCTATTACAATAAGAGGAAGTAAAGAATATCCAATCACTCCAAGAACTTGACCGTATGCAACCTGTAAATTTAAAATACTTCAGTTATTGTTTCCAGTAACTCAGTCTCCTAACGAAGATAATTGTTCAAACTTGAATACGTAAGTCATATATGTTCTTACAAGCCTAATTCCCAAATCCTCTTGTTCCTGTAATCATTTTCTAAACAATCAAAATTTTTAAGAATTGTGGACGCTCTGGTTTCATGTTAGAAATATTCCTAATATCAGTTCAACAAAGTATATTGAAAGGGATATGCTAAAAGACAAGGGTTGATTTGAAAAGGGTGTTGAAAATAAAAACTATATTGAAAAGGATGTATTTGAATAGAGGTTGGATACCCATTTGTTTTGAATATTTTAATTTGGATTTTAGTGTTTAACAGCAGAATTGTCTCATAAACAGACTTTTCCAATGTTACCCTGTTTCCCCTAAAATAAGACATCCCCTGATAATAAGCCCAATCGGGCTTTTGAGCGCATGTGCTAAAATAAGCCCTCCCTGAAAATATTTAACTGCATGTACAGCCGGTCCCCGCCATTTCCTCTGGTTAGGGTTAGAAAGACAGAGCTGGAAATCAGGTAAGACGGCAAGAGGAACCCCACCTTGCTCCACGCACCCCAAGGTAATAAGACATCCCCGAAAATAAGGCCAAGCACTTATTTTGGGGTTCAAAAAAATATAAGACAGGGTCTTATTTTCAGGGAAACACGGTATCAGCTTTCTTTTTCTATACTTCCCAGCTTACTGTTGATACCTTCTGATAAACTAATAATAATGAGCAACTAGTATTCGTCCAAGTTGTTCATAGATAGGACCATAAAATGAGCAATTAAGGAATGAAAATTCCTTAATTTTCGTTATACAATGTATAATGACAATAAAGGCTATACTATATAACTAGTCCCAATTTAAAAATAATTTTAAGTTGAACTTTCAAATACCAAGTCAACTTTCACAAAATTCTTACCTCTCCTCCAAGAACCCTGGCCAACAGGAAGATTGTTAAGGATCCAAATATCCAAATAGTTATAATCCAGGATACCACCTTAAGAAATTGTTAAAAGATTCTAATCAACACGGTTACTTATGAACTGAAAACTTAATTAATTTCGACAAACAAAAACTTTTCCTTAAATTGGAAATATAATGCCTTCAATGAGCCCATTCACTCTTGTTCATGCAATTGTGCAAGCCTTTTTCTGGACAAAATTGTCCCAAATTTTCATAACCTGGTTGCTTCATAATATGAAAATTTGTGATTATCCTAATTAAACTGAAAGATAGTAAATCCCAGAAAAGTGCTAGGCTTCAGGGTGGGCTTGAATATGTACATCACATTTATCAACACGTCCTTAATTCAAATATGTACAGTATTTTCTTAAGATAATACAGCCACTCTGCAAACTCATGTTGATTTTTAAAGGAGATGCTGATAGAAGCAACATGTGCTCCTAGACTTGCTCCAAAATATCTTTTCAACTTCAAATCCAAAGTACAACCCTAGTAAATCCTGAATACGTAACAGGTGAACAAATGCAGTACTCTGTTCATTAACACACTACTGAATACTTCAAATAACTTTTCTAAATTTGTTAACATAATAAATGATAAATTTTAGCAGTGACTAATTATGGATCAAATTAACCAGTGATTCCTAGCTATGATAATCTATAACAGTAACAAGAATAGCAGTAATAGTTTTAGTTATTTTGCATAAATAGAATTTTCGGATTCAAAACAGTTGTTCCTATGAGCTGCTATTATCTGCCTATTAAATTCTTGTGGGCCACTATAAAAAACAGAATAGATTCAGCTTGATCCAAAAGGCCTCTGCAAAATTATAGTTCAAAAAGGAGCCAATCACTACAATGTATTATCAATGGATTAGGGCCAAAAAGTTCAGTCTGCAGAACACATTCCACTTTCACTTGGAAATAGTAAATTAAAAATAAACATAAAGCAGGATAACATAAGCACAGGCAATCTATTGAAGGAGAAATAAAATTTAAGAAAAAACATAACTAGATAAAAGAACCATATTCCAGTTATTTTTAAGAGTATATTCAGGCTTCTATATGAAGATGCAGGCAAGTTTAATATTTGACTGATAACAGTTTAACTGTATTCACAGTTGATGACAGCTTAAAATAATGAAGATGGTTTAAAACATTTTTCACCCACCTTGAATTGTCCATATAATGAGATCATTGAGAAGAATAAGACAACAGCCAAAGGGCCCCAGAAGTCAGGATTATCTCTTACTACTTGTCTGTTGAATCCGAGAGAAGGCATTGGCATCAAGACACACCGAATTTTGTAGTATATATCCTTCAGATCAATGTCTAATTCTTCTCTGTTACAAAAAAATAGAACCTCCATAATATGTCCTGAAATTATGGCTTCACATTATTTAAGAATACAGACTTTATAAATTGTATATGAAATGTAGCAACTGAAAGATTTTCCCCCAAATATATTTAGCTATTCTTGAACAAGCGGAAGTTTTTTAATGCTAGCAAACAATAAGCTAAGCTACTCCTTGTCTGACAGCTATATTATTCCATGTTAAATATTGCAAGAGAATAATGATTATATTCTTACTCCCCAGGAAAGAAAATTATAGTAAGAAACCTAGAAAGAAGGTGCAACTCAAAAATAATCCATAATCATACTATTATCAGAAATTGATATCCTTTTATTCATGGAATACAGATGCAAATATACACACCTTAAGCATTTTTAAACAATTGTCTCTCATAGCTTTGAGCTTCTCCTGATTAAAGTTTTAAAGAATTTTACATTGATTCTACTGAAAAAATATTTTAATCTATGATGTTTTCTAAACAGTACAGTATGACATATTGCCAAAATGGAATCTTCTACCTATAGTGTACAAAAAGTATTGAAATGATAGATGTATTTAAATGTCAATAAATACAGAATTATTTGTCAACTTTGTTTTTTCATTTAACTCCTTATTCACTATTACTATAAATCACTGCCCTTGGTCTAAACAAGAAATCAGTTTCAAGGGCAGAGCTAAGCTAAGAATCTCAAAGCAATGTTACTTACAAGAGTGGTTTGTTATCTTCAGGATCATCATCTTCCACCTCTAAAAGCCAGCCATAACCTCTTTGCCTCAGGAAGGTAGTTGCTGTGGATTCTTTCATAAATTCCACATTTCCTCCTCCAAGATTGAGTTTCACATCTGTAGATGCTATTGAGCCACTTAAATCTTAAATTTAAAAAAATGTAAGAGAATGTAGTCAAGAATATATATTGTTGCTATACTGGAATATATATTGATATATGAGAAAAAGGGAAGGTTGCTAGGCCTAATTCTCATATCACGCTACATTGTTGCATTGTTGGTTTGTTTTGGCTTGACCTGATATGCAACTCATTCTACAAAAGAAAACGTGGTTTATAAATTAAAGTGGGTGAGTTTGCATATTATCCTAAGCTAAAAGAAGTGTAACATAATGAAAGAAGCTAAATTATCTATAAACACATATAAGAAAATAGCTTAAAGAATTCTAAAGAAATGCACTGCAAAATGTGTTAACATGAACTTCCAATTTTTAAAGCAGTGATATCCTTTGGAAGGCTTGTGGCTGCTTCAGAGGTTATTGGATGCATGCATAGATGACACTAGATTTGCGCACACATTGACAGATACTTACAGCAACAATGCCAGCTTTCCAAAGGACATGGCTGTTTTAAAGCTTCAGGAAGGGGTGCCATGATCATGTCATATGTTTCGCAAAGCACTAACAAATACCAACATATTATCGATTGTGGAGAACTGAAATATTCACTTTAGCATGAAGTTTCATAGGGTTCTTCCCTATAGTTCAGTTGAAATGCTCTCCTCCCCGATTAGCCAACAGGAAACTAAAGCAATATAGGATTTGGTGTCCATATATGCTTTTGCTTGCTGTTAGAGGATGGTGTTATTTCCTGTGTAGGAAAGACAATACTTTCCCATCTTCTCATCATCAACTGACAGGAAACCATTCCCCAATCACAGAGAGAAGGCTTGATCTGTAGATTTAGATCTTGACACCCTTCACTTGCCACTCAGCCTGGCAAGGCTGCCAAGCTAGGAGAAAGAATAGACAGAGAAGATCTCTTTATTCCCAGGTATTTAAACTAATGACTCAAAGATTTGGACCAGATAATTCAAACAGCAGACTGGCACAGGAGTCTCTGCTTTTTTAGAATTACCTGCCCACCTCCCAGCTGTTATTCAGGCTTAGAATTATTTCAAAAGAACATTACATGAAGAAAAAGCCAAACAACAAGTGACAGATGAAATATTAGGGCGGGGACAGGATATGTTATAAAATGCATTCTTTCTCCTGTATCATCGCATAATCCACTTTCATGTAGGTGGCATGGCAGGAAAAAAAAATATTTTTGGATTTGTCAGTAATGTGGTTAGGCAGAAGAAGGGAAAGACTGCAGATGACTTATGCATCGACAACAAATACTCCTAAAATCTTGTAAGTTAAAAGACTATGGGCAAAGCAATTTTAAATGACAAATCTAAAAACAATAATGAATTGCAGAAAATATCGGTGACTTAATTTATTATATATAACTCTAAGAATAAGATACTTTTTCACAATCCAGAGTAAGATGCAGCCAAACATTGTCCCAATTATACAAAATAGATGACTGTTTGATCAGTGAGCAGGGTAGATTAAAAACGTGGCTGTTATTTCTGTAACAATAATGCTCAGATACTGCTGAAGCATTGCATCTATTCTTTCTAAAATCCATAGAGCTGCTGTTATGCTTTTCTGTTCACTGCACAAAAATGACATTTTGATTGAAGAGCATGAAGGAGGTTTAACTTAAAAAAAGAACAGTTTAACCATCAGTAGAAGTCACAGGACACTCAGTTTTGACGTGCAGAGCTATATACAGTGTAGAGAACTAGTTGAGTTTTGAAGTTTTCCATTAAAAACCTGGGAAATATCAATACATTTAAATACAGTAGTCCTCTACTTATGATGACAATTGGCACCAGAAAGTCTGTCTCTAAGCGATGTGGTTGTTACACAAGTCACATCCAATTTTACCCTATTTAATAGAATAACAGAATTGGAAGGGACTTTGGAGGTCTTCTAGTCCAACCTGCTGCTCATTCCAGACAAGCACCCACAACCTCTGAAAATAATCTGTTCCACTGGTTAATTGTTCTCACTGTTAGGAAATTTGTCCTTTGTTCTACCATAGATTGCTTCTCTCCTTGATTTGTTTATTAAATTTATATGCCACCTGTAACGCTATCCAGGGTGACTGCATATGCCATGGTCATTAAGCAAATCACCAAGATAATTAAGGAAATATTACAGTGATTAAGCAAATCTAGCTTCCCCCTTTGGTCGTTGAGGTCCCCTAGGAAGGTTGTAAATGGAGATCACATGATCCCAGGATGCTGCAACCATCTTAAATACATGCTGATTGCCAAGCACCTGAATACTGATCAAGTGACCATGGAGATGCTGTGGTGGTCATAAGTATGAAGACCAGTTGTAAGTCACTTTTTTTCAATGTTGTCATAACTCTGAATGGTTGTTAAATGAATCACCACAAGTTGAGGACTACCAGCATTATTTAAGGTCATAATGGCATCCATACTTAACTCAGCTCAAAGGCCAGACTAGTTCAGCATTTTGTCTTCATGGCAGCTAATCACATCGTTATGTTCACTGCTATGTCCTTCAGCAACTGGTTATCAAAAGTTTTACTCTTTCTGGTATCAAATGCAAACCACAATTGCCATGATCAATACGGATTTTAAACCTTATCCTTCAAACACCATACTCTCACTTTTTCCATCTTTCTCACCAAGCCCATGAATCATACTCATTGGATGTCGTCAGTCTAAAGTTTTCAACTTCAATAATTATCATCAATTATTTTGATTAACAATTAATTCGCCCCCAAGTGTTGCTCTCCAGTGGTAACTTGACTACAACTCCCAGAAAGCTGCTCTAAAGTGCTTGTACACCCTACAGAGATATAGACACAACAGCAATCTGTGCTGATGCCCTATCAGAGTGAGTAACCAAGATGCCACATCCACAGCCCTATGCGCTGGTGTGTGTATGTGTGTGTGTGTATAAATTTGGAAGAGAGCCCGCAAACAATGGAAGGAAACCACCAGAACTCAGTTTTAGTTTGTATTCCCTTCTTTAGCGGATCTGCGTAACTCAGTAAAGCTCCATACTCCCCTCCTCCTCCTCCCCCCTCCAGCCCCATTACTCGATCCCTCCTTATTTACGGGACCTGTTAGTCCAGCCCTCCTTCTCTTCCCGCAGGTGCCTCTGCCACGCAGACCAGGCTGCGCCACAGGGCTCCGGATTTCTTGGCATCTGCTCGGTTCCCTCCTCCAGGCAGCTCCGGAGTGCCCTCTCCGTGTAAGGCGCTACCCCTGCGCCCCACTCCCGTTCTTACCTTCGGCATCGGCCGAGGAGACGAAGGTGAAATCGCCGTTATTGGGAGCGTAGAGCGGCTGCAGCGGAGGCGAAGCTTTGGGGGGACCCGGGTGCTGCATGGCTCCGCCCGCCGCGACAGCTCGGTCGGAGAGCCGAGAGAGGGCCGAACGGAACCGCCGGGCAAGCCCGGTCAACAGCAACCCGCGAAGGCGGAGATCATCTCCTCCTCCTGCCTCCTGCCTCCTCCCTCCTCTTCCTCCTGCTGACTGAGCATCAAGCAGCAAACCTGAGATCGCCTTTCCGATTGGCCTCCCGTAAAGCCCTCTTTGATTGGCTGCTAAGATCTTCTTCCCGATTGCCTCGGAACTGGATTTCATTGGTCTGGAGAGCCCCGGTGCTAGGTAATTGGTTGAATCAGGACCAGACGGGAGGCGGAAGAAAGAAAAAGATGGGGGCGGAGTGGAGGGTCGGGGGTGGGAGGACAGTTCTTCTGGAAAGGAAAGGGGGTGGAATAAATCTTGTACCGTCTTCCTTGAAACTTCCACGCCTACGATGATGATGATGATGATGATGTGATGATGATGCCACGAAAGAACTCTTCGGTTATAACTCTCTGATTGGCTGCTTCCTTGCATTGTGCATTTATTTTGTTGCGTAGAAAACAGGGGTTTCTCCGCTTACTTTTTGCTTAGCAAGCGCCTGTTCTGCTGATCTATTAATGCTCAGTCAGTATTGTAATGCTGAGGAGGCAGAATGTATCTATTGAATCTATTGTTAGATCTCTTGAGTTATTTGCAGTAGATCAGCACGGAGTTCCAATGGTCGGTTATTTAATCGTGGCAGCAATTTACGCTAAAATGACAATAGTTTTCCGATAAAACCAACGCTCCAACAACCTCCAGATACGCTTTTTCAAAAACCTTTTCTGGTGCTAGAAGCATTTCTGATGCTTTTACTGTCTTCTTATATGCTTTGTATACAATTGAAGGGGAATTACTTTCACCCCACTGCCTTTCCTTCACTGTTGCATCAGTTTTGAACAGAAATTGATTGCAGTCTAACATAAGCTTCCTGGCAGAAATTCATCAGTCAAGACCATTAATGCACCAAAAATACCAGGGGCCGCAGTATGAAAGATTCTTTCAATTACTTTTAGCAGCAGAGGACAGAAAGAATTCCACCAGTAAATTTGATTCTTCCTTCTAATCTAGAAAATGTTACAGTATTATCTAAACATACTCTTTAACATGCATATGGCTCTTTATAAAACCAACACAAAAATGTTGTTGATATTTTTTAGATTTATATCCCACACTTTCTTCAGAAGCTCAAGGTTACACACATGAGGGAGTCTAGTCATTTTATACTCAAGCTGAGGAAAGACAAGTGGCCCAAAATCATCCAATAAGTTTCTATAATTCAAATGGACTAGAATCTAGATTTTCCCAATACTAGTCAATACTTTACTGATTACTTTACAGAATCTGGGCCCTTGGTAGGACCTTGGTATGTGGTATAAGTATGTTAATTAAAAATAATCAATTTGTGATTGAGTATGTAATGAACCAGGCCAATATCTATCCTCATATCCTGCTAACCAATAAAATATTTTATTATTTTGATTTAGTGTATTCCAGGGGTGAAATGCTCCCGGTTCAGACCGGCTTGGGCGAGTACGTAGCGATGGCGGCGGGCAGTTCAGAGAACTGGTAGCAAAAATCCCTGCCCCCGCCCCCCATGCCCAGCTGAGCCGGGCGATCATCATTTATTTATTTATTTATTATTGCGATTTATATGCCGCCTTTCTCCCTGGGGACTCAAGGTGGCTTACAAAATGACAACATCAATACAAATCACAATAAAAAAATTAAAATCAACAACCCCATTAAAACAATTTAAAATTATCTCAGTGTACCCCCTAACAGATCAGCCTAGTTGGCGGAAGAGCCACGTCTTCAGCTCGTGACGGAAGGAAAGAAGGTCGGGGGCTGTCCTGAGCTCAGTGGGCAATCCATTCCAAAGGGTCGGGGCTCCCACAGAGAACGCCCTCCTCCTGGGGGCCGTCAGCCGACATTGCTTGGCGGACGGCACCCTGAGGAGGCTGACTCTGTGAGAGCGCACAGGACGATGGGAGAGCGGCTGGAGGTGGTCCTGCAAGTAGCCCGGGCCTAAGCCATAAGCTTTTTTTCTTTTAAATGCCTCTGAGGAGCCAAGCTCTGATGATCCAAGCTCTGACGATCCCAACTGAGTTTCCTGCCGATCAGGCAACTCAGCTGGGATCGTCAGAGCCTTTTGAAAGCATTTTTTTACATGGTTTTACATATAAAAAATGGTTTTAAAAGTAAAAAAAAAATTGGCCACGCCCACCCAGTCACATACCCCCCCCCCCCCCACTAAGTCACCCCCATAGAACCGGTAGTAACAAATTTTAGATTTCACCACTGGTGTATTCTCAGAGATTATAGTAATAAATTACTGTACCATAAATTGCTGGCTTCCTCCTTTTTTATATTGCTATGCTTTTTACTTTCGTAGTTCTGTTAATCCTTTCATATTATTGTATGCATTATACTTTTAACATTTTGTTTGCAATTTTATAATTAAAAAAAACCCAGTTGATGGTTGCTAATGAGCAGTCCTGTCTTCTGTTGTCTCACATGTGTTTTGTCTAGATACGTCAATAGCATTTATAGCTGTTTATAGCTATTCCAGGGGCAGAAACAAGGGCAAAACAGGTTTTCTGAAAATTGAAATGGATTAAAAATTACTTGCGTACAATATTCCAGGATTGGCTATCTGGACTTGCCATATTAAATATAAAAAATGAGTGAGCTAAAAAAACTTAACCAGTTTCATCTTTTACCTTGAGCAAGAATAATTAATGGGTTTGTTTCTTATTATAAAATAAAAAGTTCATATTTGTATGATATACATTTATAATGCTTCGTATGAACTAGTATTTATTTGTTGAGGGTGGGGTGAATTCTAGAGCTCATTTGCCTTTTCCTTCACTTTTGAAACAGTTCCTGAATTTTGCAATGCTATCATTCCCAGGGTTCTGACCCATTTAGAATTTTTAAAAGATTTAGAAGATTTAGATTTTTAAAGAAATTTAGAAAGTTTAAAATAGGGGATCTTAGCAGTCAGACAACTTTAATGTATATCATTGCAATGTTGGTATAAGAATCCAGTTTTTTTTAAATACCAAATACAATCTGAGGAAATTAATTCATGATATAATAGAATGCAAATAAATGTTTTATCAGCCACAGTCCCGGGACATGTGGGACCAACTGTCACCTAGATAGATTTCAGAGTACAGTTCCACAGACACCCTGCTGTGAAATCCTCTGGTTGAAGTTGGGCTCTATGAAGCCCTTCAACTGTTACTACTATAGTGGCTTCCCTGATGCACAGAAGCATTTCTGACTAGATTTAGTCACCTTGGTTGACAGTATAACTGCCAAAGTTAGTTCTTGGTAACTTCAAACTGCATTGGTGATGTAGAATTTGGAGCATTCATGGCAACCATTGACTTGAGCATTGGAGATTGCATGTTGGTTTGGGCTTTCTATTAGGGTAGTGTGATAGAATGTTCACCTGGAGAAGGCATGGATGGAGTCTTGGCAGAGCTTTCTCATGGTAGACCCAGTTGTACATTTCAAAGAGAAGCCCAAATTAAGAGTCTGTAGTGCTGAACTAGATGGGGAAGGGGAGGAAGATTTTCAGCCACATCCTAGGATCTCTCAGGATATATCTATTAGAGTGGATGGATATAGCTTTAGTTTGGCAAGATTCTGTCTATTACATGTAAGCAAATAAAAGATTGGATTCAACTGGATTTCATTGTGTCATCTTTGAGCTTGAGCCTGACAAGTAGTTGCACTGGGAGCTGGTAATGAAAGATATAACTACTAGTCTCTTGTTATGGTTGGGTCACTCTATGACTGCTTTCTCTTTGCTGGTTAGGGTTCCAGAAGGGTTTCAGAAGGATGGGTTCCAGAAATTGCTTAGGCTTTATCCTGAGTTTTCAGTGGATAATTCAACTGAGCCCTTTGTTGTACTCTGAAATAGGCATGTGAGGGGCAACTTAGATTGGATGGTTCCTATGTAACTTCTCACTGTAATCAATCCTGGGGTGTTTCTTGGTTTTCTGAGAAACTCCAGCAGATGAAACAGCAGAAGAGATCTCTAGAGTGACACTGAAGAAAGATAAGACCTACAGGTTTACTACAGGTAAGAACCCGTCTTAAATTGTGGCAAAAAGAGCAACAAAATGTAAATATTTCTCCTGTTCTTATCATGTTCACAAATAGCTGTCCAGCATCCCGTTATAAGGTGTCCCATTCATTGTTGCAGAGAACAGGCTACAAGAACATTTGAAGAGCTGGGAAGAATAATTTAGGCATCTAGAATAAAGTTACTCAGATCCATTTGGAATTAAACTCCAACTCGGCAAGTCCTATCAAGGCGATGGAAGCACAGTCTTGCATGCTTAGCTGGGTTGAGTCTTGTCCAGGAGACACTGTTACCCTATTAGTCCTTTATACAGAATTCATAGCTAACAAACATTACTATTGAAATGTTATTTATTGGTAGGCTATCTGGACAAATTAAAGAATAAAGACCTGGTGGGATATATGAACAGGATGGTGCTACTGACCTTAAGACCTTCCTGTAGGTGTTTGGCTAATCACTGTGGGAACAGAATGGTGGACTGATTCACCAAATGTTTTAGAATCATAGCTTCCACCACCTGTCAACTCGTAAAGCACCACCTCTTCCAGGGGTGAAATCCAGCAGGTTCTGGAGAACCAGTAGCGGAAATTTTGAGTAATTCGGAGAATTGGTAAGGGAAATTTTGATTAGTTCAGAGATGCCACCTCTGGCTGGCCCCAGAGTGGGTGGGAATGGAGATTTTGCAATTTCCTTCCCCCAGGAGTGTGGAGGGAATGGGGATTTTGCAGTATCCTTCCCCTGGAGTGGGGTGGGAATGGAGAATTTGCAGTATCCTTCTTCTGCCATGCCCACCGAGCCACACCCACCAAGCCACACCCACAGAACCGGTAGTATAAAAAATTGGATTTCACCACTGAATTCTTCCCAGTGGCTATTGATGTCCAAATATGGCAATGGGGAATGTGGCAAATGATGTCTAATTTTTACAGGACCACCATTTCTCCTCCCTTCTAAATCTTTGGTATGATCCAAGCTGGCTCTTATTACAGCCTAATACATAGCAGATGACAAACATAATACTTTCCAGAGGTTTGACATTTCTTAAGTTTTCCATGCAAAGGGGAGGTTGTGGTCAATTGTGTAACAAGATCTTACTTTCTTATTAGGAGTCTTTTGCCCAGGGACATGCATGACTTGTTGATTTTTTTAGATTTCATCTTGCTTTTATTATTCTTGGCCCATGAAGGTGTTTCCATTCCATCTTTAATATCCTGATCACAGATGTTTAATTTCTGAGTTCAGAATATTTAGCTAGCTAGTTCATTTATATTTAGCAAAACGTTCTACACTCCTTGGCTATATCATACATTCCAACAACTAAAATGTAGCTCTATATAAAAATGTATTCTCTTAACCTGCGTGGATTAAGCCTTTGTGTTTCATAATTATGGCTTTATGTGCAGATCTAGAGGACTTAATTTTGTTTTAAAACATTTTTCTCTGGTGCACAGGAAGATGACGTACAGGGAGATGCTGCAATGTTGTGACAGAGAAGTCCCAACTTTTAATTCACTTTAAAAGAGAGGTTTGAAATTTTCTGTGCAAAGAATTAAGAACATCCCACCTGCTCAGGTTTATACTTCAGCTGAAATCATACCTAGAGCAACCACCTGGGCCTGACCTAAGTTACACATGCACTTGCTTCCTTGCCAGATCATTTGTAATGAATGTTGTGGAGAAAGCTGTCTTTGAACGACAGTGTTCTCTTCTGTAAGCACTACCCTTTCTTGCAACACTCCTCTTCTGGAAACCGGAAGTGCTGGTTTAGTATTCAGTGAGCTAAGTGAAACAAATATCAAAGTTCAACAACTGGGTGTGAGAAGGAACTTAAAACTGCTACAGATTGGTAACATTTTCCCTAACAGCTTCTCCAAACAGGTATGTTTCTTTTTGCTTGATAAACTTTGAACATTTCAGGCATTGTTTTAGATTAGTATTATAGAACAACCGTAACAAGAGATGGGTATTCCTTGGGGACGATTTCTACTTACATTTGTGAAAGGAAGGAAGTGGTGTGGGGAACATGGACAAAGAGCATATCTATCCATTAATCCTCTCCTCAAGATCCAACTCCCGCAGCTCCAGTTCAGGATTCCTGGGGCTCCTTCAAAGAACTACATTACAACTACAAAAGCATGATCAAAATGCTTTTCCTTTTTGGGGAGGGCGTGGGGAGGGGAAAACATGGCTACTGCTCCAGAGCCTTAATATATTTGGTGAAACCAAACTGTGCAAATGAACTTTGCAGGTGAAAGACAGCGATGAACAGCTCCCTGACAAAGTTATGGATATTTTCTGCCTTCTTTGGTGCCAGTTCTGTGTTATGCATACTGCTTTTCTTCCTGTCAGATCTCTTGACTGCCTATTAGTTGAGCCAACTGCAAGTGTAGAATTCAGAGAGAGCTCAAAATATTTTGATGAAGGGCACTGAAAATCTATATGTTGTCTTGTTGCATAGTTAAAAAAATACAATATAGATTTGATAGCTTGCTGTTAATTAACCAAACTGCACACTTGCTGCTTTAAACATATCTTCTTGTCAGAAGGGTCAAGTTGATTGTTAAGATTTTGAGAAATGTATTCCTTTCAAAATGTTCATCTTTGTAAGAGAGTTTAAGGACTTGGCCTCTCTTAATGACAGTCACATCACAAAACAGACCACATTGGAACATCTTGTATTATTGTTAGGAGATGGTTTTGGTGGATTTAACCTTTTTGACAGTTTGCTGTAGACTTCTGCATACCAGGAAGGGAAATAAATATGGTAGATATGGATATATTAATTCACCATTCACTTTTCCCATCCCATATAGAAAACAAATGTCTTCATTTATCCAAGAAGATTCTATGCAGAATGTAAAACTTGGGAAATAATTTTTTTTAAAAAATCAATTTTTATCATTAGCATCATAGCATGGTGTTATGATTCAGTCTGTATGTATTTGTGAAATTTACATTTTATTATTAAAATCTGTGTATTTCCTCTAGGATTACCAACCATTTCTGCTGCTGTATTTGAACATTCAGAATAAGAGTTATGACCTGCAGTCAAACCAAGTTAGCATTCATTATTCAGAGCACGAGTAGAATTGATTAGATTCAGATTGGAAGAACCATCTGCTCTCACCAATGGATTTTTTAGAGAATAACCGTGAACAGCTTATTCAAAGAATGGAGATGGAAACTGTCAAAAAAATTGTAGATTGTCTTTTTGCAAAATCTGTTTTGTCATGTGAAGAAAAAGATAGTATCCTTTGCCAAAAAGTAAGGCAGGATGCGTCAAGAAAATTGACATGCTCCATTTTGGGAAAAGGTGACGAAGCCTGTGGTATTTTGGTAAAATCACTGGAGAAAATTGATTTTTTCCTTTTTAAGAAACTACAGGGAAGCCGTAAGTAGATATCCAATTTATTTTTTATTAATTATTATTATATTCTTATAGTAAGTATCTTTATTAAGATTGCCATTTTTTCAAATTTGGTTGCTTTATTAAGAACAAATTAACTTTATTATTTTGTTTATGATAGAGGTGGTGTCAGGAGAAAGTCATAGCTTCTGCCAACCTAGCAGTTCGAATGCACATAAAAAATGCAAGTAGAAAAATAGGGATCGCCTTGATAGGAAGGTAACAGCATTCTGTGCGCCTTCAGCCTTTAGTCATGCCGACCACATGACCACGGAATTGTCATTAGACAGCACTGGCTCTTTAACTTAGAAAAGGAGTCTAGCCCCCTAGACTAGCAGGAACGACTAGCACATATGTGCAAGGGGAACCTTTACTTAGTTTTCAAGAATCTTGTATCACACCAGAGAAAGTTAGAACTAGCCCCTGAAGTGGACTCCAGAAAGATCCGAGCTTCAAAAATCCAGATAATTACTAAATGGCAGCAAAATATTAAAGGGTTTTCTACTTATTAAGGATTTTACAGCTTAGATTGGACAACAGCTCTAATTAAAATCTAATATAAAATGTAGGTTGCCTCTATCTGATCTCATTTAATCTGCATTGTAATAGTATATCAATTAAATCATACTCTTTAGTAACATTGCATTCAGATCTTTCTGTTTTGTTTTAGATACAGATGGGCAAGTTACACAACAAGATGTTGATTACTTAGCTCAGGATTTAACTAACTTATATAGGAATCCGTCCTTTAAACGTTTCCATCCACTGGGTGAAGAAATTGATATAATCTTTGATTTGAAGAACACCTATACAGATATCTTGCTTTGGAAGAAAGATATCCATAATTCCCGCTTGGTGCAAATGACTTTAAATGCTCTTTTAGATAACCTTGAAAGTCCCTGTATCATAGAGGGGGAAGCTGGGAAAGGAAAAACAACTCTCCTCAAAAAGATTGCTTTACTCTGGGCTAATGAAGATCATCCTTCTTTGATGAGATTCAAGCTTGTCTTCTTCATCAGCCTGAGTGGGGTAGAGGCAGGACTATATGAGACCATATGTGAGCAGCTTCTTAAGAAGAACTATAGAATATGTAAAGAAGACTTTATGGAGATATTAGAATTGCTATCAGAAAAAGTCCTTTTCCTTTTAGATGGGTATGATGAATTCAAGTCCCAGAGCTGCCCAGAAATAGAAGCACTGATAAAAGAAAGTCATAAATTCAAGAACACAGTTATTGTTACTACAAGGACCGAGTCAATTCGAAAGCTGAGGCTGTTTGGGTCACTGATTGCTGAGACTGGTGATCTAACCATGGAAAGTGCAAAAACACTGGTTAAAAATGTTTTGAAAGAAGCCATATTAGCTGAGGGCCTGCTGTCTCAATTGGAGAGTTTAGATTCCACTTTTCAGAATTCAGGGACTCAGCTGGAGAACCTTATGAGAACCCCTTTATTTGTGATTATTGCTTGTGCCATCCAAATGGGAGAATCCACTTTTACTCCACATACACAAACCACTCTGTTCTCCACTCTGTACAATTTGTTGGTAGGCAAAAATAAGCACAAGATCAGAGGGACAAGTGACAACCATTTTCGGCTCAGTCTAATTCACTGTGGAAATTTGGCTTTGGATGGAATCTTTGAGCAAAAATTTGTTTTTCATCCCGAAGATTTTTCCAGTGTGAAAGAACAAGTGCTGTTATCTATGGGCCTTATGCACAAGTACACAGCTCAGAGACTAAAAGAAGCATATACATTTTTTCACAAATCTTTCCAAGAATATATTGCAGGTCGAAGACTTTCCAGACTATTGAGATCCAATAGGGATGAGGAAGTAACCAGAGGATTCAATTATCTCCAAAGGATTAGCAGTTTCTCGGATATAATTACTACTTATCACAGTTTACTTTTGTATACCTGTGGATCGTCTTCTGAAGCCACCCAAAAAATTATCAGCCATTTATCAGCCATTCATCAGCAGGGTAGTCTTTTTGGATTGCCTTTTGCTCGTGATTTATTTCCAGAAGAACTCAAGAAATATGAACGAATTGCTGAAGAAGAAGAAGAAGGCGTAATAGCAACTCGGGAAAATTCATTTGTGGAGTGTGCTATTAGATTCCTTTATGAAAGCATCTCTGAAACAACTGTAAAGAAGGAGTTTGAGGAATTTTTCCATGATAAAAAATTGTACATCAATACCCAGAGCATTCCCACCTATGTCTCTGGATTTTTTGACTACTTTTCTAATTGTGTAAGTATGTTAGAAGTCATCAAATTAGACTTTTTTGGTACTTCATCAGCTACAAGGACAGCATGGAAAACTGTCATCCCTGAAAAGGCAGTGTCCCTATTCTTCAACTGGGATCGAAAGCTCAAAGGTTTAGAAATTACCTTAAAAGATTTCAATCAATTAGAGAAGGGTGATGTTAAGTATCTGGAAAAAATATGTTGCTCTGCCTCAAGTCTGAAACTGATCATCAACAAATGTCCTGGCCTCACAGGAAAGTTGAGGGAAGTCCTTAATAGCTGTACAAATCTGCAGGATCTTACTGTAGAGTCCACACCTCTTAGCCTGGAAGATGAGCAACAGATAACCGAAATGATGGTACTGAAAACTATAAAGGTAAAAGACCTGCAGAGTGAAAACCAGCATGGTATGTGAACAATAATATTGACAAATAACATGTTTACTGTTGTGATTCGGCTACTATATATTGCGCAAGGAGTTTCCAGACCCCCATGCAAAATGCCCCTTTATACACTCTTGTATTTCTGTTCCATGGGCTAATGTGGAATATATCAATATATCACTGTATCAATAAGATCTTTGTTAAGGTCATCTTCCCTAATCTCTATTCTGGATTATAGTGCTATCTAACTTTACTTGAATTGGCAGAAAGCTATATCAACATGAAATTTGCTATTCCTATCGCCTATTTCCTATCCTTCACCTTCATAATGCATTGTTCCTCAGTCATCTTAAAACATAGAACAGTTGGAACATAGAATAATAGAGTTGGAAGGGACCTCAGAGGTCTTCTAGTCCAGCTCCCTGGTCGAGCAGGAGATCCTGTACTCTTTCAAACAAATGGTTGTCCAGTCTCTTTTTGAAAACCTTCACCAATGGAGCATCTACAACTTCTGAAGGCAAGCTATTCCATTGGTTGATTGCTCTCACCATTAGGAAATTTCTCCTTAGTTCTAGGTTGCTTCTCTCCTTGGTTAGTTCCCAACCCTTGTTTCTTGTCTTGCCTTTTGGTACTTTGGAAAATAGTTTGACCCAGGGGTGGGTTCTAACTGGCTTTACTACCGGTTCTCTTTGTGCGTGCACTTCGCACGCGTTCGTCTCTTTGATCGCGTGCTTTGCTCCCGAAGAAAGAGAACCGGTTCGGTGATGTAATAGCGTCACCGCTACCAGCTTGGCTGAACCGGGCTGAACCAGGAACAACCCACCATTGGTTTGACCCTCTTGGAAAAGTGTGATAAAGTCTAACCAATTTTGACTGATGCTACCCTGATGTTGAACAATGTTTAAGGAAGAAAGAAAACATGTCTGCTTACTCAAAATCTCCTTTTATTTTCTCCTGCATATATTATTAGATTTGTTAAAGGTATGTGAAGGAGTGAGAAGTATTTGGATGTAGAATGGAGAAGTATATGATGGGGTAGAAAAAAAGCTCTTTTCTGTCTCAGATGAATATTATTAGTGTCTGTTTCTCTGTCTGCCAGTTCATCCATCCAACTCTATCCGTCCTTATGTCATTATGAGTTTTTTAAAATCAAATGTTCTTTTCTTAGGGGGCCTTCTTGATGGAATATCTATCCTTGCTAATGTGGAAAAAATTATATTTGATAATGTCAAGATGAACGAGAACACTGCTGACAAATTAGGTAACTTTAGTGAATGAACCCAGAAAGTATCCTATAGAGTTCAGTTGAAATTTATTTAATGTATGTTTAATAACATTTATATATTCTATGCTTCCATTTGTTTTTTCTTCCTTCATTTTATCCTGTTGTTAGATTGCATGTTTTAATTTTAAATATTAAATTTAGCATAAAAAAGAAGCTGAATATTTTACCATGTAAGTAACCAGTCAAATACTTTTAATTTGCCCTGAAAAAATAGATTAAAGCATCCTGAGTGACTGTAATACATTGCATGTTCCTCCTGGTTAGCAGGATATGGGGAGCATATATTGGATTGGTTTGCAAGTTAATCCTCAAATTAGACATCCCATTTACTTAGAAATGCATGCTTGAGATAAAATTGGATATTTCTTGTCCTTGGATTATACTAGCAAAATGTTCACCATACTGAACAATACTACTTAATAATGAAAAAGGAATGCTGCATATGGCACAAGCATTGTTTTTTACAACATATTTTTCATTTCTTTTGCTTTTCTGCACTTTGCAGAATGTTGCTTATTTCAAAAGGGAATACCTGGGTGTTATAGATATGCCAGTTGTAACAGAATAAAACTGTAACTAGTTTTTTTTCCTCAATTTGTTTATAGCTGAAGGCTTAAAGAATTTGAAAAAGTTGAATTCACTGCAATTGAAAGAGCTTACAAATGTTGGAGATGGAATGATAAGTATAGTAAAATCAATATCCTTATATCTTCAAGAACTAGAAGAAATTTGTTTGGTTAACTGCTGCATTTCTGTGACAGCTATAAAAATTCTAGGTAACGTCAATGTTTTGGTTATTTTTATCCACTTATTCTATTTGTAAGTTATCCAGTAATAATAGTATTCTTGGGGATATACCAAGCTTCTAAAACAGATGACATTCTGAATAGTATTGTTTACAATTCTAGAACAGATTCCCCACACCTCAAACTGTTACTCTCTAGATATTAACTGTCTTGTCGGTTGTGAATTTTGAGAAAGGATAGTAGGTTGAGGGAATCTACACCTTAGAACAAAATCAGTATTTCAAAACAGAATAACTTTATAATCATTATGCATTACAGACTATTTATCCCACTCTAGGACACTGGTGGCAGCTGTTAGGGGTGCCCAACACCAAGGTCATATTAGTTGCTATTGGATCCTGTATGGTGGAAATGCCACCTGAGCTTGCTGCTTTTCAAAACATACTGTATTCAACTCTTGAACTCTGACTTTTCCCAATCTATAAATCAGCCTTCTTCAACCTGGCATCCTCAGTATGTGTTGAAATTACTGCCCTCAGGCTTTTTAACCAAGATGACCAATTGAAAATGCTTCCTTTTTCTGAGGCCCTCTAGATGCTACCAAACTGTAACTTTCAGGATCCTTTTAACAATAGCTTTGTTGGTCAGGGTTTTTGGGAATTAAAATTTTGGCAACATCTGGAAAGCCAAAAATCCCATTCCTCTTTTAGCTAAACCTTCTGTCTGTGAACTACCAGTTCAAGACATAGTTTCCCAAAAGGGTGATTCTAAATCATGTCTTGTTATGTCATTCAGACATTTATCTCTGTTTTCATCTTCAGTCTTTCTTTCTCTAGATCTTCTAGAATCGGACCTTTTTCTTTACCCATTTGTATTTAATTTAATTTAATTTAACCTAACCCCATTAGACTCTCAGCAGATAATAAAATACAGAAAACAATTAAATACATATAATTTGACTGCTGTTATTACTGCTGTTTAGTATTATTAGCAATTTATCACAGCGGTCTTTTTAACGAAGCACAGATTTATGGTCTTATTTCATACTCTTTCCCATGCCTATAAGTTAATTCACTGTGTGCTTCTTATTTTATAGTTCAGAATATTTGCAATTTGCCCAAACTTTCTGCACTTGATTTATCCAACAATTTTTTGGGAAATGGTGGAAAAGAAGCTGTTTGTCAATTAGGTAAGAAAGATAATTTTCTCTCAGGAAAATGTTGCAATCATAGATTATATTTTGGTGTCTTGCTCAATAGAGGAGCCAGGTTGATACAGTGGTTAGAATGTGATATTGCAGGTTAACTCTGCCCACAGCCAGGAGTTTGATCCTGACTAGCTGAAGGTTGACTCAGCCTTCCATCCTTCCGAGATCAGTAAAATGAGGAACCAGGTTGTTGGGGGCAATATGCTGATTCTGTAAACCGCTTACAGAGGGCTGTAAAGCAGTGTGAAGCAGTGTATAAGTCTGAGTGCTATTGCTATTGCTATGTTCTAACAAATCTCAATCTTAATTTGGGCCTTGGATTGAAAAGAAAAATATACAAGAATGGAAATTATATGTATTTCAAGGCTAAATTGTTGGATTCTTGATATTCTCTCAGCTCGTTTTTTTTCCTGTGGACATTTCATTACCAGCTAGGTAAAATCATTACCGTATGGATGACTGAAGTTTGCCGGCTTGACCTACCTAACAATAAAAACCTAAAACAGCAATAAGGATTCTATAATATTGAATAAAATTTTATAAAATGAATTTATATTTATTTTATTGTTATGTTATATATATTTTTATATACTATATTATTATATATTATATTATAATTTTATAATAGAGCATAATTATTATTTGTTATATATTACCATATACAAATAAATTCTATAAAATAAAATTCTATAATGTTCAATAAATAAATGCCAACTAGCAGGTCATTTTCTATAAAGTAATTCAATAGAATGCATTTCAGAGATGGGGTAATGATAGGGAAGACTTGATCGAGAGTTGCAGACAAATAAGCCTAGAACAAATTGTGTGAGCTAAATGGCCTGGTGAAAAATCATCTAATAGGGATGTGGGCAGTGGTGAAATCCTCCGCGGATTGCCACCAGTTTGCTGCCCGCACATACGCGGTGCATGCCAAAAGCTCACTGCATGCACATGCGCAGTGCGTGCCAAACGTGCGCTTCGCACAGAAAAAGGAGGTTTAACAAGGTAAGTAGAACAGTGAAGGGGGGAACAGCTGTGCCACGCGATTTAGATTTGCTAGAAAGTAGGATTTCCTGCTTTCTAGCAAATATAAATCGCGTGGCACAGCTGATCGTCGGAAATACCGGTTCGGATGAACCAGTAGCTTTTATCAGTATTTCACCAATGGATATGGGAACTCTTTGCAGCAAAAAATGGGAATAAAATCATGATTCGTATGTTGAACTGGTGATTTCTTTGAAATACAGGATATTATTTATCTGCATTGCTTATGTCTCTTTAATAAATAAAGGGCCACCATCAGTGAGCTGTTGGACAGTATTACTTAGTCTGTTGGGTGGATGTTTGTATGGTTTAGGGGTGGAGAATTGTGGTGAGTGAGAGTGTGTTTGGGGATTGTTATGTGTGTTGGACCTGGTCTTTGGGTGTTAAGTGAATTTCAGTGTATGGGTATACTGTGTATACATGTACAATGACAATAAAGTTATTTATTTATTTATTACATATGCAGGCTATCTTTTAATTAATGCCATAGTAGATGACAGCTTCTAGTTGAATTTGCTGATCCCTGTAAAGTTAAACTGAGTCTGATTTGGTTAATCACCACATTGGTTACAGGCTACATTGGGAGATTGAAAAGCATCCTGAAAAAAGACAGAGGGAATGCAAAATAGTAATCAGAAGTAAAGATGAATTTATCTTTTCTTTAGTTGAAAGCTTAAATGTCCTACCAAAGATGAAAATTCTGATGTTCCCTTGGGTGGATGAAGTGAATGTTTGCCTTGTTAAGTTAGAAGAGTTAACGAGGATGCCACAGTTGACCAAACTTGGGCTAAAGAAATGGAAAACTACCAACTCTGATGCCAGAATTCTCAGTAAGTATATTTTGCACTATTAAAAGAGAGACATGAAAACAAGAGTGAAGGGCTCACATGTGGTAGTATATATTGAGTCAAAGCAATAGCTCTGATCCAAAAGGCTATTGTAAGGGTTATTTGTTTGTTTATATAATAAATATAGCCATCTCACTGCTGTGACTCTGAGTACTTTATAAAGTTAAAAATCCAAAAAATAATTCAAGTACAACCAAAAAATAATGGCAAAATCATAAAAAAAAACCCTCTTAAAATAATGAAAATATTAAGAGCACCACGGGGAGAGAGCACCATTCATTTTCTTGAAAGCACAACCATTTAATCAGGCTCTCCACATCACCAGATCCCAGGCCGGATGACAAAGCCATGTTTTCAGACTCCTCTAGAAGGCCAACAGGATCAGGGCTAATCTCACCTCAGAAGGGATGATGTTCTCAAAGATGGTTGCTGCGGCAGAACTGAGTCTCTTCCTGGCTCCTGTCAGAGGACATTCCTTTGTACACAGAATTATACCATGTCATTTTTGCCAGATATGATGGACAGATAGATTTGATTAAGGCAGTCCCTCAAATACCTCAGCTGACTTTTGCAGATGTTCTGCATGTTTGTGTATATAGAAATATGACCTAAAACAAAAATACACTCAAAAAATTAATATTCATACTTGGTACATGGAAAAAACAGAATTATGTTTCAGTATTTAGCAGTACAATAATAGGCCTCCTTGGGACACAATCTAAACCAGGGGTCCCCCAACCTCTTGGCCGTGGCCCACTACTAGGCCTTGAGTTGTTTGGAACCAGGCGGCAGAATTGGTGGGTGAACACATGTGCATCTCTACTTGTGTGAGCAATGGGTCAGCAAATGCATGCACACTACATTTGCACGAGCGGCAAGCATGCATGCCCACCACTTGCACAAATGGAGCTGCATGCACATACATGCTTGTCCACTGTTCACGCATAGCCATCCCCTCTCCACACACACACTTCCCGGCCGATCTGCAAAGCTGGAAAGGTTGAGGAACTCTGGTCTAAACTACAACAGCACTATCTAGATTGCTACATGATTCATAACTCTATAAGACTTCTATGGAAGCATCTTGGAAGAAAACAATCTGTTGCTTTTACACTTTAAGTTTTCTAAAAGTCTATGTTAGAAGAATATATATTGGCAATAATGTTTAGCACCACATGGCCTTTTGATCATGCAAGCAGTTGGGTATAGATGGAGAGTGTTTACTTTGTGTCCCTTCTTTATCTGTCACTGTCTGCTGTTTGCCTCAGAGGTCTCAGGTCACTTACCTCTGTTTTCTTCGACAGGCACACGCGGAAGCATGCTTTTTGACTCTCCTTCTGGCAGGAATTATTATTTTAATTTATATAGCCACCGGTCTTGCCATAGCAGCCCTAGGGGTTCAACAGCATATTAGAAAAAATACAAAAAAACAATAAAGCAGCAACATAGAATGGAATGGAATGGAATGGAATGGAATGGAGTGGAGTGGAGTGGAGTGGAGTGGAGTGGAGTGGAATGGAATGGAATGGAATGGAATGGAATGGAATGGAATGGAATGGAATAGAATAGAATAGAATAGAATAGAATAGAATAGAATAGAATAGAATAGAATAGAATAGAATAGAAT
>WNWU01000005.1:29974425-30023517 GCA_012654045.1 Ptyas mucosa | reverse complement strand
ATAGAATAGAATAGAATAGAATAGAATAGAATAGAATAGAATAGAATTCTTTATTGGCCAACTGTGATTGGACACACAAGGAATTTGTCTTGGTGCATACGCTGTCGGTGTACATAAAAGAAAAGATACATTCGCCAAGAATCATAAGGCACAACACTTAATGATAGTCATAGGGTACAAATAAACAATCAAATGTCAGACATGTCAGACATCTGAGATTTAAAAAAACCCATTCTATAGTAACTCATAACAAAAACCTGTAGTTAGATAAATTTTGCCTATCCCTAAATATTTCCAGTAAATAAATCTCCCCTTTCTTATGGCTGTACATCCTGCTTGCCAAATCCTTGATGAGGTCAGATACTTGCTCTTGAGAATACTTACATAGGATCCTTCAACCTTAAATACTAATTGATTTGATTTTGAGATGTAAAGCATTATCTTTATATTCTCCTCAATATTAAGATTCAGTCATTAAGATTGTAGGCCAATTTTGAACATTCATTTATATACACATGATTAAGTCTACACTCAATTACATTTGCTGTATAATCTGAGAAACAAGAAATTACTGAATGTAATTCAAACGTATTTTCCTAGGTACTCTTTTTGCAAAAGCATCTTTGGCAGACCTCCAGCATCTGGACATGGCAGAGACTTGCCTGACAAGTGAGGGGTGGCTCACTATCTTGAAGGCATTAACTCATCTCAAAAAGCTGACATTTCTAGACTTCAGCCAAGAACAAGGCTTTACGCCCTCTGCCCTCTTAGTCTTGGCACTGGCCCGCCTGATAAACCAATTGGTTTCTTTACAAGAGATTGATCTGACTGGCTGGCAGTTTGATACCCATGAGCTGAAAGAAATTAACAAAGCAAAGGAAAGTCATAGGAATGGGTTGCAAGTAATAGTTTCTTCAATCAAGCCACTTCTGGATACAACAATTTGATCATTCCCAGAGCAGTGGTGAAATCCAATTTTTTTTACTACTGGTTTTGTGGGCGTGGCTTGGTGGGCGTGGTGTGGCTTGGTGGGTGTAGCTTGATGGGCGTGGCAGGGGAAGGATACTGCAAAATCGCCATTCCCACCCCACTCCAGGGGAAGGATACTGCAAAATCCCCATTCCCTCCCCACTCCTGGGGGAGGGATATTGCAAAATCTCCATTCCCACCCACTCTGGGACCAGCCACTCTGGGACCAGTATTTGCCAGTTCTCTGAACTACTCAAAATTTTCGCTACTAGTTCTTCAGAACCTGCTGGATTTCACCCCTGTCGCAGAGCCCTAATGGAGTGCACTTCTAAGTATCTAGACCTTAATAAGAAGAATTTACAGATGGAAAAGACTTATAGATGAGGGGGGAAAAACCCAGAATATAAACTTGAAATCAGAAAAAAATGTGAAATATATGTATTTTGAAAAAGCACAAACGGGCTTTTAAAAAATGTGGAAGGAAAGCTGGTGTTATACAAGTTCTCTTTATCTGGATTTTAATATATAGTATTATTGTGTATAAACAATTACATTATTCTTTGTTTTTTTAAAATAATAGGACTGAATCTATTTTGAAAGACAAATCTAATACTGTCAGTATAAACAAGATTATATCTGCACATTTTCCTTTGGTGTTTTGATGCTTTAATTTCCCCCTCTTTGATGCAAAAAACAAGAAAAATTATTTTAAAGGTTATTCTGCATGAAAGTCATCCAAACATTTTACTCCCTTTCATGACTATTGTATCTCTTAAAAGAAACATAACATCACAATACAAACTGGTAACCAAAGCCTCTGATCTCATCCCTTAGCAGGATCTCTTAGCAAATTTTGAACTGGTGTGTAATCAGCCATGTATGGATAAAAATGAGAGACCAGATAAAGAAAGAAAGCTCATTTTTCTTTCCCTGGTCTCCTCCACCTGCATCATTTCATTATCATCAGCAGTTTTTTGTTTTTGAATAAGCCTGTGGCTAGGACAGCTTTTGACCTCCATTTAACCACCATATTTATTATCTGAAGAATGCTTTTACTGAGCTGAAGGTTAGATAATGCTAAATTAGGAATCCTGAAATATGTGTACTAGTAGGAAATGCATCAAGAAATACACTTTAGAGAGGACAGCTTGCAAATCATCACTTCCAGGTGCTGCTTCATCATTCCTAAGATGAGTGGCTTTATAGAGCAGCTTACCACCTTACTGGCAACTCTATGGTGTCCCTCTGAGATTTTTTGGTACATTGTATTGTTCCCAGTTGCAATGTATGGCTGTGAAAGTTGGACCATAAGAAAGGCTGAGTGCCAAAAAATTGAGGCCTTTGAACTATAGTGCTGGAGAAGACTCCTGCGGGTCCCTTGGACTGCAAGGCAATCAAACTGGTCAGTCCTAGAGAAGTTCAACCCTGACTACTCTTTAGAAGGCCAGATCCTGAAGATGAAACCCAAATACTCTGGCCACTTAATGAGAAGGAAGGACTCACTGGAGAAGAGCCTAATGCTGGAAAAGATTGAGAGCAAAAGGAGAAGGGGACAACGGAGAATGAGGTGGTGAGATGGAGTCACTGAAGTAGTCGGTGTGAGCTTAAATGGACTCCAGAGGATGGTAGAGAACAGGAAGGCCTGGAGGAATGTTGTCCATGGGGTTGCGATGGGTCGTACATGACTTCGCAACTAACAATAACAACAACAACATTGTGTGATGGCTGTGACCGTTACCTATACAGGCAACCAGCTGGGCACATGGAGTTAATCTAAATATTCCTGCAGAGTGCATAAGGCAGACAGTCAATGGCTGGATAGCCAGAGAGATAGATGGGTCAATGTTGACACCCAAAGTGTTATGTTGGAGGAAGCTATGGTGTGGGTGGCACTGATAGAGGAAAAGTGGGTTCTTCTCTGATCTCAGGTGGAAGCCCTCAGTCAATCAGACCCAGGACGTTCTTAAACTGCCATGGCACATCTACAACTGCAATTGCATTGGCTAAGTGACTGGGAGTTTTTCTTCTGTTGCTTGATTATAGCAGATTTGGAGGAAGCTTTCACAGGATTTAAGGATATGTGGAACTTCCCTGTTGAAGATCAGCTCTCCAATGAAAATCACTTTCCTTTCTCTTAGGTTCAAATAAAAATACTGTACATTCCGATTTGGCAGCAAGCTATGTAATGCATAGTATCAGCTTGCCTTTAGGTGGGATCACTTTGAAGCACCTTCACTGATATAGAAAGAAGTCAAAATAGAGATTGCAAGACAAATCTTTAAAGAGTTAGAAAGCAAGCAAGAGCTGTTGGGTTTCTATATTAACGCTGTGCCAATGTTCATTATTATCAGCCCTACAAGCAGGACCATGCTAGGAAACCAATGGAATACAGATCAATAATACTTTTATTGTAAAGCTGTAGTATCAAAATCTTGCAAGTCTGAATGTTCCCTTTATCTAGGGGTGAATTAGAGAGGGGCTTGTCTATGATGTTTACTCACATTACTTTCCTGGCCCAGGGCTCACATCCCTTTTATCTCATGGTTGCCTTGGTAGTGATTCTTCTTCGTGTCTTTCAAGGCCATTCCCTTGTCCCTCTATAATGATGTATGGAGTACCTTTACTCAGATCAGTTAGAAGGGAAATCAAACAGACCATAGAAATTAACCATGGGTTATACCAATCCTAGGTACACCTGCTGACATTAGGAACAAAGCTTTTTGCAACCACTTCAAGACCTACAATATTGCACAAAACCAAGTTCTTCAGAGATTATATGATTTCAGAAATAATTTCCGATAATGGTGAATTTCAAAACCCCCTCCCCACTGTTTTGTTTTTCATAGTTTGATCAGTTAAAAACTACCGGCTCTGCTTGGAGGTATGCAACCTTGGGGTCATTTTAGTTGGACTCTTTCCCACAAGTGCAATAAAAATGTCCTTAATGCTACTTAGAAGCTTGTTAATCAGATTAGAAGAAGGGTTGCAGTAGTTGTATTAAATGATTATCCGATCAATGTCTAATCTCTCTCTTTTTTTTAAGAGAAAAAGGTATGTTGGAAAAGCTACTTTGAAATATAAGTCCCAAACAGTAGCAATTGTTAACCGTCAGGTATTGATGTATACGGCTGGATTGTTAGCTAATTAAAATTCTTCCACAGAAAAGTCATTTCACCCTTGCCTTGACCTACCTCATATGACTGTAGAAACTGCATAGGATTAGTATAGCCGTATGGAATGTATGAAGTGCTTATTTATCACCTCTTCTCACTTAGCTTGAGTGAGCAAATGGTACAACAGAAGCTGTTAGAGTCTTAACATTTCAACCGTGTAGTCTTCAATTATAATGGCCATCAGGAAAATAGGCCCCCTTAAAAAGGGATAGGGTAACTCTCTACTCAATGCTCAAATCTGGGTTGGCATTTCCTGCTCACATGTAATGGAAGGTATTAGCAGCCTTGAGGAAAGAAAAGGACAGATGCTGCCTGGGAAACAGTCGAACAAGATGGGTAGGTAGCCCACAATTGTTTAACAGTCATAGAAAGAAGTTGAGAAACAGCCTAGCCTTTCTCATCAAGCATTTAAAAATGGTGGTGGGAAGTCTTGCACTTCCAGATTTGCAAGATTCTGTTAATGTAGCCTTACAATAATGTAGATTTAGCTCATACATTTCTTTTCTGGGTTACCTGGGAGAGCTGACATCACCTTACCTCAATTTACTTTCAGTTAATAATAGCCTCTCATGGGTCAACTTTATTGACGGATCACCTTTTGCTTCATGGAAAAAGGCTGCTTTAAAGGGCTTGAGGAAGCAAATAAAGAAGTAAATCGTCTTGTCACATCTTAAGCTCTTTCCCCACTTGCACCTAGCCTGATCACAACATACCCTGAAAACATTTTATACTGCCACATCCTACAACACTGCATTTTTCTCATTCTCAATCATAGGTGAGACAAGACTGAAATTGTTCCTTAGCTCTATTACTGCTTGACTTTGTCTTGTTTTATTCTGAAGGTAACAGCCGGGTCTGTAGGGTGTTTTAAAAATGTCACAATTTTGGCTACAACCATGCGATCAAGAACTGGACATTTTTGGGTACATCATCATGCATGTAGAAAAGGATTTTGATCACCTGGGTGTGGCCATCATCTTCACTTTGTTTTACTCCCCTGAAAAAATCTCTAAGAGGAAGGATGGAAGTCAGGAATGGGGAAAGATATTTCGAGCCAGTATAGTTTTCTGATACATCAAGGGTGGATAAAAAAAAAAAGTTGTAATTTTTAAAAGTAATAATCTCAAAATTAGGATAGTACAAATACCAAAGAATAGCAATAAATAATAATAAAAAAATTAGTTGTGAACAGTAAGCCAATACTTTCGATTTGCGTTTCACACATTAGATGGCGCTATTTATCCATTTCTGCTAAACCAGGAAAAAGGAGGAATGGGTAGAAATGTTAGAATCGGCACACATTGCCAAGCTTAATTATTTTCAGGAAATCACTTTTGCAAGATGATGTAATTTATTTTTTCCTAATACTTTAATAACATGAACATTCTATAGCAAAAGCAGCTGTCAAAATTTTGAAATGGAAATAAAAGTATAAATCAAAAAGCCATGTCTAATTATCTTTCCTACGAAACCCAGAACGTTATTGGTCAAGGTCAACAGCTCAGATGGCTTTAAGGGAGAACGGAGACAAATTTATGGAGCAGAAGACATATTTTAAAAAAGCCATAGTCGTAATTATTAGTTCTTCTTACATTCTTAAATACTTTTTATATTATGTTAACTACAAGAAAATATGGCCACACAAATATGAAAAATGAAGGGCTGTTATTTGATAGCACTTAAAAGGTATAAATGTATGCTTTCTTTTTGTTCAGTTAAATACAATAAAAATATTATTGAATGATCCATAATATTAAGAAAGCAGAAGCTTGAATTTTAGCCTACTTCTTCAGGTGCAGGGAACATTATCTTGAAAGAACAATCCATACATAGTTGTAACTTTTTGAAATAGAGATGTGCATATGTGAGTAAAGCATGTAAGTATGAATAGCAAATAGAAAAATTATCGGAAAACGAAATGCAGGAAACAGGAGCAGTGATCATTACTTATATAGTTGCCATTAATCAGACAACGGTGGCTGTAACTCAGACACTGGAAATAAATTAACATATGTAGTGCCATTAAAAGATATGCTTAATCAAGGGGAAATAGTGCTAAGTCATCTGATGCATCCAGTGAAAAAAACTTGCCTTCAGAAATTGAGAGTGCTTTATCACTGGAGGTTTTTAAGAAAAGGCTGGACAGCCACCTGTCTGAAATGGTATAGGGTTTTCTGCTTGAGCTGGGGATTGGACTAGAAGACCTCCAAGGTCCCTTCCAGCTCTATTCTGATTGATTGAAATCAGTTTTTGAATTCTTTTCATTGATTTCATTTCATTATCTGCTAGAATAAAGATCTTCACATCTTCACATGAACACTAGATGGCAGCAAAGAGTTTGAGATGTCTGAGTTTCTTTGCTGCCATCTAGTGCTCATCTGTATTCCTGCAGCACAGATCTGCTATGTTGGGATTATCAGGTGAGCCAGAGAGGAGAAGAAGCAATGATTTGTTATTGTTCACATTTTGGATCTTGATTAATTAAGTCACATTTCCAGGAATATTTTTAAAATATTATTTATTGTTTTATCATAAAAGGTAAAACAGAAAACAGAAAAACAAACTTATGTGAAGAAGAAAAAGCAGTCAACAGGTTAAGCTAAACATTACACTTCATTTCCAGGAATATTTTAAATTAATATAATTGTCAGAGTGTTTAGGTAATTTTAGGTTTGGAGATGACTTCCTGACTAGGAATACAGTAGGAGAATAATAACCCAATATTTCTAAAGAATCACAGAAGGCTGTGGTAGAGCGAGGGTGAGTATCAGTGGTGGGTTTCCCCTGGTTCGCATAGGTTCTATAGAACCAGTAGTAAAACCAGCGGGAGGCTCCGCCCTCTGACCCTGATGTCATGAAAATGCTTCTGCGCATGCGCAGAAGAGCGCGTGTGCGCGCTTGCTTTGCTCGCGTGCACACGGCCCCATTGCAAACCGGTAGTAAAGGTAAGTAGAATCCACCCCTGGTGAGTATGGGAGAAAAGAATGCTCTGCAGTAAATCCAGGAGAAAAAATATTTAGAATGTTGCTGCCACTAGATGTCTTTGCTCTTAATGCAGTGCCTGAAAATTAACATAAACTCTAAACTGGGTGAGTGTTTTTCAGTTAATTTCCATGCCCAAAATTTTTAACATGGCCTTGGGTTATTATTTATGGATAATGGAAATACACATCTGAATAGTATTTTTGGCAAAACTGTTTAACTAAGACGAGTGGGGTAAAACTGAATTTACCACTAAAGCATAGATCTCAGATTCTATGATTTAAGCGGAACAACTTTTTTCTCAGTATACATTTTGCACAGTTGTGAATTAACTTCAGACAGTGGATCCTGTGCTCAGTTTAATGAGTTTATACTATGAAATGTGGCTTCTAAGAGCCTGATATATACAGTGCTTGATCAGAAAGAAAGAAAGAAAGAAAGGGAAGAAAGAAAGAAAGAAAGAAAGAAAGAAAGAAAGAAAGAAAGAAAGAAAGAAAGAGAAAGATCAGATTGAGAATGGACATTAAAATGAGAAGGAAAGTGATGGAATTACAAATAATGCTCTATGCAAGCAGGGGATTGCTGCTCTTCGGGAATTATTTGGCTTGATGACAATCTATTGTCCCAATTTTTTGCTGTTGTATCCCTGGATTGAACAGGAGATGTCAGCAGGACAAATGTGTTGGAAAAGAAATGTGTTTTTCATCCAGCCATCCAAAACTGCACTGAAAAATGGTCCGGCCTTATCTGTCTTCAGTGAATTGTGGCAACACACAGCTTAGATGGAGTCTCAGCATGAATCTTGGCGGTGGATGCTGCAAAGTTTGGGAAGCATGAATAAAGGTATTTATTCCTGGGGAAAAAAATAATATGAGACCAATTATTTTCTATGGAAACTGGAAAATAAACACCCAAACTGGCAGCCAAACATCTCCTTTCTGTTTAAGAAAAAGACCAAGTGAAAGGTTACTTTGTAATCTTCACTGCTAAAGTGTTTATTCAGTTAAATTCCACATTAGCTTTTCTTAGACAAACACAGAGAGCTTGATAGAACTTGCTGCGAAGTCAATGCAAAGAGTCTCTTTGACTTCCGTGGAAGCAAGGTCATGCCCACAGGGACACTTTTCATTGGGGGGTCCGGTTAGCCCAAATCCACAATTCAGCGAAAGCCAAATATTTGGCTTCGTTCTGACATGGCGCCATTCAAGTCAATAGCATTTAAATTTGTTTAAATCTGAAACATTTGCGAGTTGCTGGCCCAGCCTGTGTGAAACCCAAAGGTGCTAGTGGATTTTAAAGACTGCAGTGGCTCTTCTTTTCCTGCAGTTGAATTTGCAGGTTAACTGATGACCACTAGGGAAATTCTTGAAGAAATGTTGGCCCCCAACCTCTCTCTCAGTACTGGCACATTAACATTTTACTGACACCCAGAGATTCTTTTCAAAAGGCCACTGGGCTTCCTTGGAATTTCTTCCCCCTTGAAAATGTTTTGCTTCTGATCCAAAAAGCTTCTTCAGCTTCTTGGATGAGAAGTGAAACATTTTCAAGGAAAACAACAACAACAAAATGTCCAGTTGCCTTTTGAAAAGCACTTTGGGACAACCGTGACATGGAGATTGAGAATCTCGGTTGACATTTTATTGACATTTATTTATTTGTTTGTTTGTTTGTTCGTTCATTCATTCATTTATTCAATCATGTACTAGATAACAGGTATAAGTATAAACATAGACATGAACAAGGAATGCGTACAAATAAATGGGGACAGTAGGATAGGGACGGTAGCAGAAGTGGGTTTCAGCAGGTTCTGACCAGTTCTGGAGAACCAGTAGTGAAAATTTTGAGTAGTTTGGAGAACTAGTAGTAAAAATTCTGACTGGCCCCACCCTCATCTGTTCTCTGCCTCCCAAGTCCCAGCTGATCGGGAGGAAATAGGGATTTTACAGTAACCTTCCCCTGGAGTGGGGTGGGAATGGAGATTTTACAGAATCCTTCCCCTGCCATGCCCACCAAGCCACACCCACAGGACTGGTAGTAAAAAAATTTGAAACCCACCACTGGACGGTAGGCATGCTGGTGTGCTTATGGACACTCCCTTTATGGACCTCTTAGGAATGGGGTGAGGTCCACAGTAGACAGTTTAAGGTTGAAGCTGTTGGGGGTTAGAGGATGTAACAATGGAGTCAGGTAGAGCATTCCAGGCGTTGACCACTCTGTTACTGAAGTCATATTTTCTGCAATTGAATTTGGAGTGGTTTACTTTGAGTTTGTATCTATTGTTTGCCCGTATATTGTTGAGGTTGAAGCTGAAGTAGTCATCGACAAGTAGGATGTTGTAGCAGACAATATTACCTTGGAAAAAATGGTGGTCCTAAATATATAAGCATAAAACATGTGAAATGACCATTTAGAACTTACCTGACATTTCATGGTTTGATTGAAATTTAAAAGGCCTTTTGGATTCAGAAGAAAGAAGAGCTCTTGGATTTAGGAGGCCAGACACCCAAATAAAAAAAATAACATACAGGCCCCAAAACTCCTGTACTTCATACTTGTCTGCCCCCACAACTGTGCTTTCTCCATAAAGACTTTGAGGAATGATGATAGGTCACATTTATTTTCCTAAATATGAATAATTAAATGCGTTCAAGTTAGATCTTTGATGTAGAAGAAGTTAATTCTTTCAGTGAAAGATGGATTGTGGGCTCTTCACACTCCCTTCTCCTGGGACCAAGTTTTACTTCATTCTTAGTAAATATAATTTGGTTATGCCTGCAAAATATGTACATTTTTGTTTGGATTGTGCCCCTTGGGGAAGCATTAGGGGCATATACTCTTTATTTACTTGAACTAGTTTTAGGCTGGATACATAAGGCTTCTCCAGGGAGCTCATAAGGTCACACAACACAAATAATTAGAACTAGTAACAATAGAAGAGAATCAATTTGGTGCAGTGATTGAAAGTCCCAGACTAAAAACTGAAAACCAGTAAGTTCTCATTCCTACTTTAGGAGGTAGGGATATGGGCAGTGATGGGTTGCCCCTGGTTCGGACCGGTTCTATAGAACCACTAGTAAAACCAGCAGGAGGCTCCGCCCACTGACCCCGGTGTCATCAGAAGCAACTTACCTTTACTATTGGTTCGCAATGGGATTGCGCTCGCGCACGGACCTTGCTTCTGCGCATGCACAGAAACTTCTGCCCATGCGCAGAAGCAAGGCCCATGCGTGAGCGCGATCCCGTTGCGAACCGGTAGTAAAGGTAAGTAGAACCCACCCCTGGTTGGTGTTAATTTATAAAAGAGACAACTTTAAGATTTGGCTGGCTGAAGAATTCTGGGAGTTGAAGTCCACAAGTCTTAAAGTTGCCACGTTTGGACACTCCTGATTTATAAGACTGAAAAAGTTAAAAACCCACACTGCAGATTAACACTGGTCAGGAACTCCTCCCACCAAACATCTTTTCCATGGGCTCATGCTGCACCTGCAGAGGTCAGCAGTGAAATCCTGGTCCCACATACTCCAAAGCATCTTTTTGTTTTCAGATTCTAACTACAAGTATTGCGGGACTTAACAGAAATCTTCTCCAGCTTCACCCCAGGTAAGGTTTATTCCGTGCTTTCTTCTACCAGGTCAACTGTTTTGATATACTGGGTGGCGAAATCCAGAAAGCCCTTTGCAAGCTTTGACACTGACTTCATTGTAGGTTTGCAATGATTTGTACAGTCTTCTCCTCTTTCTGCCCGATTTAACCTACATGGGTCCGGTTTTCTATCTAGCGCTTTGACCCATTGAGCTTCTTTCTTCACAGCAATTACAAAATGCACACCGAAATGTGCAATTTCCATAGGTTGACAGAGAAGCGAGTGTTACAGGTGAAGTAATCTGTTTGCATAGGCCAGCCTGCTGCATCAGTCAAGAGGGCTGTGTCCTAGTTGCCAGCAGAAGCCCCCCGGATTTGTCTACAGCATTCAGCAGCTGCCAAACGGTTGTTGCTAGAGTAGCTGGATTCTCTCCCAAGGCAGACTTTTCATTGCAAAGCAACAAGCCATTCAAGTTCATCTATGGCTGCTAGTCTTCCTGGCTTTTTAAACATCTGCCACAAACGGTACTGTGGTGGGTCTCTAAAAAATCATCCAAATGCTTCATTCATGGGGGCACAAAAGGATTCAAAAACACGATCTGCTGTCTTCAAGCCAGTCAGTCACAATGTGTGTTTGAAGTGCTGGTGATCAATGCTTATTTTGGGAGCATTATAATAATTTGAAGAGGAAAATTCGCTGCTGCTGTTTAAAAAGAAAAGAGATTTAGGCAGGAGTGTGTGGTCCCAGCCTGGACGCAGTCCACTTCTATAGCCATCCCTGTTGGTTCAAGCTCTCAGATGACATTAATTAATTCATTAATAAGATCTATGGCTATACAGTCCATAGGATTTTCAAGTTGAGTGTGCACCAGTGATGGGTTTCACTTACCTTTGCTACCGGTTCGTTCGCGTGCGTGCACTCACTCACCACTTCTGCGCATAGGCAGAACATATTTGATGATATCCGGGCAGATGGGTGGAGCCTCCTGCCACCGCTACTACTGGTTTGCCCGAACCGGGGTGAACCAGTTGCAACCCACCACTGATGTGCACGGCAAAAGTGGGAGGATTGGGGGAAGAAGTTGCACGTTCAGTTTGCGTTCATTTGCACAAGACATTCTAAAGAAGTGCGTAAATAAATCAATTTAAGACATTTTTGCACACACACATTTTGCACACTAGTTTGAAAAGGCATCATTAAATCAGAGAAATGATAGAGTCATAGGGTTGGAAGGGACCTTGGAGGTCTTCTAATCCAACCCCTTGGCCATGGTAGGAGTCCTTAATTTCATCCCAGACAAATGGTTGTCCAATCTTTTCTTGAAACCCTCCACAGATGGAGCACCCAGAACTCTGGGAGACAAGCTGTTCCATTGATTAATTGTTCTCATTATCAGAAAATTACTCCTTAGTTCTAGGTTGGTTGTCTCCACCTTTGCTTCTTGTCCTGCTCTCGGATTCTTTGGAGATCAATATCAGAACAGAGACTCCTTTGGAGGACTTGGTTCAGGAGTTATGCAGCTTATTAAATATTATTAAATATTTAAATTACAATAGTTAAATGTTTATTTATGCTTAACAACAGATGATTTATATTTAGCAACAATAATTAAATATTTATTTACAATGACTGCAAGATTGAGGACTTTTATTTGGATGCTTATTCAATCTTTTTACTGGGGATTGAGTTTGACATGGAAGTGTATGAATTAAATGCAACTGTCTCAGAGTAAGGTGACAGGAAAGAAATGGGGTGCAATTTAATTGCAGTTTATTGGAAGAATATTTTCTTTCCAGAGGCAAAGGAGACATTTTTCATTGCTAGCAGAAATCTATTTTTTCAGAAAAAAACTAGACTGTACAAGGCAGAGGATAGGACGGAGCCACTTTTAACATTTGGTTTTGACTGCTTTTCTTTCTTGTTTGTTTCTCTCCCCCCCCCCCCTCATTTCTGGGTGTTGCACTGATATTGGAAATCATTACTTCTGGAAACACTCTCGCTTTTGATAAGGCAATTACCAAGAAAGTGAGGAGAGTTTTCTTTCCATTTTGATTTTTTTGAAAAATAGTGAAAAACAGAAGAAATTATGCTATTTAACTATATATAAAAAAGGGGGGATTAGAAATTAATTATGCTGCAGGGACATAAATCAACAGTGGGGCAATTATTACATTGCTAACACTGCGGTGATAATACTTTATGAAAATAAGTTTAAGTATAAACATAACATGTAAACATATAAATATAAACAGGTATAAGTATAAACATAAGAAATGAGTACAAATAAATGGGAACAGTAAGACAGGGACAATAGGCACGGTGGTGCGCTTATGCCCGTCCCCTTACAGACCTCTTAGGAATGGGTTTAGTTGTAGTTGGTAAGCAATAAACAATTAGAAAAGACAAACGGGAAATACATTATTAATAGTATAGAAACTGTGAGAAATCTCACTAGTGTCTTATCGGTCAACATTGGACATATTGCTATTGTTGCACTTAAGATCTATTACGAAAAACAAAAACCCACAAGTTTTTTTTAAAAAGGGATAAGAATACAGAATTCATTGATTTATAGCCAAAAGTTACAAGTAATGTAAAGCACATCTATTCATCTCTACTTCTAACTTGTAAATGCATTTTTGTTTAATACAGTATGGACTCTCTGGTAAGCGCATAGAAGATGGTACCATAGCTAATCTTTTCTGCATCAGAAAAATAATATCACTGTGAAAAGGAACCAAAAGTTGGCACCTTATGATAATATGGGTATCAACTATTGTTTACACCTGCATAAGTATAACTAAGAAATAAAGATGGCAATCGTTAGAGCGAATTGTTCAGCTGGGGGGCTTTCAGAGCCATGTTTTAACACAGGGGTGTCAAACTCAAGGCCCGTGGACTGGATTTGGACTGTGGGGTGCTTAGATCTGGCCCACGGGGCTGCCTTGGAAACAGCAAAGGACTGGCCCATGAAGCTTCTGCTAGTGAAAATGTAGCTGCTGAGGGATGCACACTCACCTCTGAGCTCCGCTTTCTCTGGCAGAGGGTTACAGGAAGCTGTCACAGCCAAAAACGGTGCTCGGGAGCTCGTTTTCGCTGGCAGAGTGTTTGGGCTACCACAGGTGCCGCCACCCGATGTGAGTGATGTCATGCTGGCATACCCACACTGGCCATCCCTCCCCACACCCCAAGGTCAAACACAATCCTGATGCAGCCTTCAATGAAATCGAGTTTGACACCCCTGTTTTAACACCATTAGTTTGATCAACTTTAACTCATGGTGAGATTATGCTGAGACCATTGCCAAGGAAGGATCCCACTCACATTTTTTTGTAAGGTAAAATCTGGACAAACTACTAACAATATTTAATAAATGCATTAAGTAAACAGACTTTAAACCCTCTTAAAGGATTTTTAAGTCTATTTACTTAGTAAGTAAAAAGTATACAAGTTTTTTATTACATTTTGCAGAAAATTGCTCCCCCAGCTGGATGTAGCCTGTAAACTGCCTGTTTGGCTATATTTGTATTTTAAGTGGTTTACTTTTCTGCTTACTTCGGTATCCTGTACTATGTCATATTGCAATATTTTTCACTGCCACAAACAAACCAGATCAATAAATCAATATCTGGATGAAAATCTTTCTGTGGAAATCAAATGTGTAATAGCAAATCTTGCAATAAGGTCACCTTGTCATCAGAATCTAGAAGAATGAAAAAACAAGTGAAGTCCTGCAAAAAAATGAAGTTTGGCCTGTTGTTGATTGAGATCAGAGCTCCAGGTATGTTCTGCTGGGAATGACGGAGCAGCTGGTTGTACATTTTGCTCTGATTCCATCTCAGATTGTGATCCTCATGATGATGGAGAACCTATATAGTGATGGTGGTATTTGCAGTAGAGATGTTGTTGTAGATGAGATGTTCTCTTCTTAGTTGATGAGCAGTGATTATCTGTGGTGGCTCAGCAGAAAGAGCAACAAGAGAGTACCACTTCCAATTTTGCCTTATGTCTGGTGCATGGGACAGAGCATTAGCTGGATAAATTAGGTTAGCATGACTTGATTGCAGTGGATACAGTGTCATGCAGATTGGAGCCCTTGCTGGAATGGGTTGGGAGTAGAGTTCTCTAAACTCATGATTCTGAAACTATCTTCTCTAGCCCAGAGTTTGAATGGCTCAGGAGTTCTTGGCCACCATGGTCCTGATCCAGCTTATTAACGGCCCAACTTATACTAGTAATCATACCTTACATCTGATTTTTGCCCCGGAGCGATGACAACATGGTGTAGGATTGGGCGATGTTAATATCAATATCTTGGTGCAGAGACATCATTCCTTTTTTGAACCTGGGATTCTCCTTGTTGGAGGAAGGAAGGATGTTTTTCATTTCCCCCACACCAGGAACTTAATGGACCCACTGGGATTTTAGAGGCAATTTGGGGTTATTTCTGAAGCTCTGGTGTATAGTTTGACTGAGACTCTGGTCACAGCTTGAAATGAGCATGTGACTAGGCACTGGATCAGATCATGCTATGAAGAATCTCTATTTCCCAGATCATGTAGAACTCCCTGGCTTACAGAAACACTGAGTGAGATGAAATGACTCAAGAAATGCCTAAAGCACCACTGGAGAAAGACAAAGAGCTAATCTGATGGAACACTGATGAAAATCATTATTAGGACTGCTCTTTTTGTCATTACACCGATGAAGAGAGCTTACTTCTCTGTTCTTATTGCGCCCACAGTTAGTTTTCTTGTGGCCCTGTGTTAAACTAGGGTAAGGAGGGATTGAGAGAACCCCTGGATGATCATTCTAAGCAACTTTCAGATAAAATCATTCAGGGTTGCTTTAAGTTGCACTCTGGCTGGGTTAACTGCAGTGGTGGGATCCTCCCAGTTGAAGAACCGGTTCGGTGATTGCACGCTTCACTGCGCGTGTGTGCACAGTTTGAAGAACTCTTCACTTCCACGTTTCTTTGGAGGAGAAACACAGCTGAGGCGCGGCAATCTGCTCTGCCACGCGAATCAGCTGAGAAGATAAAGGTAGGAACATAGCACAGGCAGGTGGGCCCATCTGATCGTCGGGGCAAACCGGTTCTATCCCAGCTGATTGTTGGAGCTACTGGTTCACCCGAACTGGTCTGAACCGGTAGAATCCCACCCCTGGTTAACTGGTCCAGAATGCAGAGGCATATGCAGTTTTGGGCACCCCACTTTTCTCAATGTACTTGATCCCAGTTAGTTTTCAGGTGCACTTCAAAGTGCTGGCTACCACCTTTAAAGCCATGTATAACATGAAGCTAGGTTATTTGAGGAACCTAACCTCAACTCATACATGCTTTTCTTGAGAACATTTACCTATCCCAAAGATTAGATAGAATGGACTTGCTGGAGGTCCTTTATATTAAAATGTGGTTCTGATGGGATCTAGGAATGATTCTTTTCTATAGCTGCACGAACTCTACAGAACACATAGCTTTCCATGTGAGATGTAGAAGGATTTGCCTTCCACAAGCTGTTAAAACCTGGCTCTTCCCTGAGACCTTGAGCCATAATGGGTGGGTGACTCCAGCATATATATATATTTTGAGACAGAATTATGGTGCTGGTGGTCTGCTAATCTTGTGTTTTTATTTTTTGTGTGTTTGCTGCCACCCAGGCTTGTTTTATATATAATATGGGTGGCCATATATATATATTTCTAATAAGAATAAATAAATACTATGTCATATACTTTGACTTTATCCCAGAATTTTCTATAAAGGAGAGGTTGAAGGTGTTCATGGCTGGTTTAACAGTAGTAAAGAAGGAAATAGCAAACTATTCCACTAGTATAAAATTATTACCATCTGGATTTATTATCCAGACAATCTCCGTTTGATTGTGCTGAATAATGTACATTTGGTAAACATTGCACATGGACAGTATTATTAATATTGCAAACTTTGTAAGAAAGTGAGGTCATAAGTATAAGATTAGACTAGCTGAAGAGAGGGCAGAATTCCAGCAGATAACATGAAGAACTTGCAGGGTTGAAGACTTTGAAGGTCAGCTCCCACATGGGCAAAAGTTAATGCTGTCACTTGATGGAGCCTGTCCAGCAATTTACAAAAGTCACTCTCTTACATTTTGGCTTTCACCCAAGAACTGAACAGCACAACTACAGACAGGATATTCCTATTCTTGGCTGAGGAATGGTTTGCCTTTCTAGCTGAAGTGGAGACCTTGCTTGCATTTGCAATATACACATGCGAAAGTAATCCGTAAACTTGCTTCCATTTGCAATCTAGGCAAATGTTGACTGATATTAACAGTGTGCACCCGCCATGCTCAGTTGAAACAAATTGCAGCCATGCTGACTGGCAATTTTGGAAACATCTGAAGAGCACTTAGCTTGGAAAAGGTTACTGTACCTTAAGGACAAGTCCTGGTTTCTAAGCATTTTAGTGCCCATTGGGACCTGGTAGTTATTGCCCTCATTTGTTAGAAGCCCCTGGTAAGGTTGACTAAAACATTTTCAGTGTTGGAGTGCTTTGAGATTGAAATATGGTTGATCTGGCCATAGTGGAAAGGTTCCAAGGTTGGTTGGACCATTCTGAAAATGTTTCAAGCTTGAAGCCAGTATTCTATACTTTTTTTTTTTATTAGTTTGTCAAACATGTACAAGAAAGCAGGTATAAATATAAACATGGACATGAACGAAGGAAATGAATACAAATAAATGGGGACAGTAGGACAGGGACGGTAGGCATGCTGGTGCGCTTATACACGCCCCCTTTACGGACCTCTTAGGAATGGGGTGAGGTCCATGGTAGACAGTTTAAGGTTGAAGCTGTGAGGGTTTGAAGATGTAACAATGGAGTCGGGTAGAGCATTCCAGGCGTCGACCATTCTGTGAAGTTGACCACTTGAAAGGAGACTTTTTTTGCTAAGAACATATGGAATAAGACCAGAATAGTTGTTTCAACAGGGATCTTTTTGATAAGATTCCTGGCTTTTGTTCTCTCTGCTTACAGGTCTGCTTCATCTTTTGGTTACAGAAGCTTCAGCATAGTCTCACAGAAGTATCGTTAAGATGGGTGCTAAAAAGTAAAAAAAAAAAAGGGTGTGGGGTGTTTTTTTTGAGAAATAATTTTCACATTTTTGGGGATTGTTTGAGTGCAGACTCCATACCTGAAGAAAGGACACAGACAGGAAAAGATTCTTTTTAAAAATAGCACAAGGAAATACTCATGAAATGCTGCAACCTCTACACTTCCATTGGAATAGTGATGGCTTAGAGGAAGCAGGCATAATAAATAAATAAATAAAGATTGTTTTTGTAATGAAGTAAAGGTGAATAAACACATGCTTTTTTCCGCTCTCCCAAAATAAATTGACATTATTTGTTTGTTTATTGACTAAATTTCAGATCATAAATCACAACCTTCCTGTCTTAGTGTTGCTCCAGGAGATCTCAGAGTCATCTCCTACCAATTCCCAGCCTCTGTTAACCTTTCCCTGCTTTGCCACTGAAAGTAAAAACATTAAAGTGTCAAACTACTTCTAGATTAGTCCTTGAAGCCACCAGAGGTCAAGCTGAACTTGAAGAAGTTTAACCTTTCTTTTATGAAATTGTGTTTTGGTTCTGATAAAAATATGACTGGCAAGGGACTGTGATTTTGTTTTTGGCCCTCTTAAATAGGCTAGATCAGGGATCAGCAACCTGCAGCTCTGGAGTCGCATGTGGCTCTTTCACCCTTCTGCTGCGGCTCCCTGTCGCTCAAAATATGTGTCACAACCGCCAATGTGCGGCACCTGCCAGCACACGATGTATTGAGCTTTTCAACCCCTGGTAGGCCAACCATGGATAAATCCAAGAAAAGAAAAGTTCCAGAAGAAAACAGAACGTTTAATGTAACTACATATGCTAGTTTTGTGGCTGCTCAAGAAATAGTCAGGCACGGGAAGGGTTTTGTGGCTCCCGGTGTTTACTTTTTTGTAGGAAACGGGTTCAAATGGCTCTTTGAGTGTTGAAGGTTGCAGACCCCTGGGCTAGATGTAAGAAAGGTTGAAATTCTTCCATAAAATAGTGGAATCAGAATTGTTGTGGCCCGTCAGCGGCCTGTGCAGCTAGTAGCTGATTCTGACAGCGAGGAGGCTGGTGTGGTGCTGCGCCACTCGAGTCAGACAATGAGGAGGCTGGAGAAGATGTGGTGCCAGAGGCGGGGATTCAGCCAGGGCCTTCAGAACTCCAGAATCTTCCATAAGTGAAGAGGAAGAAGAGGAGGAGCCTCTTCTCAATGCACGGGTGCGCAGAGCTGCCAAAAGGCAGGAGTGGTTCCTCAGGAGGAGGTCTCCTCGAGAGTAAGGCTTGGGGCTAATTGGCCACTCCCTTAGCCTATTTAAGGAAGGATGACAACTGAGGCAATTTGCAGGGAACAACTTTGTTCACTCTCCTTCGTGTCCTGATCTTAGTTCTCTTATCAGTGTCCTGCAAATTGCTTTTGGGCTTTATGCCAACCATAGTAAGATTATGATTATTTATTCTTTGGATTCTTGTAGGCTGTTAAGAAAGTTAATTTACAGACTTTATTTGAAAAAGACAGATTTAATTTAGTAAACTAAGATTTGTACAGACTTTGTGTGTGCTGCATTCTTTGGGGTCCCATAGCTGGGGCAGAACAAGAATGAGAGTTTCAGGCAAGTAGCTTATGGCTGGCAGGCAGTGGAGATCTCCAGGTATGGGAGCTCTGTGGGTACATTCTGAAAAAATGTTTTTTCTGTGTTTGCATGTGCCTTGGGGATGTGCCCCAGGAGTGTGCCTTGGGACGTGGCTAGCAACACATTAGTTGGCCCAATAGTGTTGGTCAAAAAGTTGGGGACATCTCTATTCTTAGCACCATATGATGGTGTTGGGGGACATGGGAACTCTAACACACAGGGATAGAATTGAGAAAAATGAAAGCAGTAAGAAAGCTTGATTATGACATGAAATGTTCACTCCATTGTGCTAGTTGGTTAAAAAGAAATAACCCAACAAAAGTTATATCTCTCCTTCTAGAATCAGATTAAGGGTGGGAAAAAAATCCACTACCCCCTTTTTTCATTTACACTGATTTTTGCCTTGTCACACCACTAAGAAAATGCTAACATCTTAGACACCCCAAAATGAGAATCCAGTCCAGTTTTAAAAACTGTGCTGCTTTCTAAACACTCATATCCGGAGGAGTCAAATCCTGTGGCTGATCTCTGCTTTTGTGCTATCACCGTTTAAATGTCAGGAAGACTGGCATTATCCCAGTTATTTGCAGAGTTACATAATACAACAATATTTTAGGAATGGCTATCACTGAGCAATTAATGAATTATGCCATATTGCTACAATATTTAGGCTTTAGAACAAGGTTTACTCTTGAGGTTTGCACAAATCTTAATAAGTACTTCTGGTTGGATTTTCATTTTAAATAAAAGCATTTAAAACATAAAATGTTAGTAATGTCTGCTCCAGTGGTGAAATTCAGCCGGATCTATCCAGCTCGCACGATCCGGTAGGGTTGGCTGTGGGAGGCTCCGCCCACCCATCTGGACATCATCACATCCCGCTTTTGACCCTCTGTCACGCACAGAAGTCTTTGTGCATGTGTGGAGGAGGTGCACGCAAGCTCACATTTGCGATCCGGTAGCGAAGGTAAGTGCATTTCACCCCTGGTCTGCTCATAAAATGGATAGTGATGAGTCAGAAACACAGCAGGACTGAAAATATTCAAGTTGTGGTGGATAGTTCTACAATATGAATTTATTCTTGGAATCAGATCTGAATTTTGGTAGGCATTACAAGTAGTTCTTGACTTACGACCACAATTGAGCTCAACATTTATGTTGCTAAATGAGAAATTTGTTAAGTGGGGTTTGCCCCATTTTATGACCTTTCTTGCCACAGTTGTTAAGTGAATCACTGTAGTTGTTAAGTTAGTAACATGGTTGTTAAGTGAATCTGGTATCCTCATTGATTTTGTAACTTTGAATGGTCAATATACAAACTGTTGTAAATTGAGGACTATTTGTATGTTGCAAGTGGACAGTAGTGTGTTTTGAACAGCTACAACAAAATGGTGCCAGTTATACCCATTTTTGGAGGTGCAGAGCTGAGCCTGTTGACATATGCGCCATTTTACATCCTCCATTGTGGTCTACAGAAGGTTCTTTTAGAGCAGTTTATGGAGAATATTTGGCTGTGTTACTCTAGTACCGTGATGGCGAACCTATGGCACGGGTGCCACAGGTGGTACGCGGAGCCATATCGGTGGGCACACGAGCTCAGCTCCAGCACGTATGCGTGCATCAGCCAGCTGATTTTCGGGCCTTCTGGGCCCACCAGAAGTCAGGAAACACACTGTTTCCGGCCTCCGGAAGGCCTCTGGGTGGGTGGGGAAGGCTGTTTTTGCCCTCCCCAGGTTCCTAGAAAGGCTCTGGAACCTGGGGAGAGCAAAAAAACGGGCCTACTGGGCCCACTGGGCCATCACGTCCCAAAAGCAGGGGGAGCACGGCGCATAGAATTATGGATGTGGGCATGCGTGCATGTGACCTCACCATGCTCCCCCCGCTTTTGGCATGTGATGGCAAAAAGGTTAGCCATCACTGCTCTAGTAGCTACCAATCTGTTCCTGATCACCACATGTTCAGGTCCTGGTTGTGACTTACAGAACCCCAAAACCTCTTTCCCAGCTTCCCCAGGCTTGAAGATCTTGATAGAGGAACTTCTCTTATCCTTGCTACTATCACAGACATGTTTGGTGGAGATGCAAGAGGAGGCCTTCCAAGCTGTTGCAGCTCCTGGCAGAGGGAGGCCAGCTAACTCCCTCTCCGTTTTCTTGGCTGAACTGCAAGCAAAACTATTTTTATTCAGGCAGGTTGGCTGACTTTCTGCACGGCCATTGTTTGTTTATTAAGGTGCTTTTCCTAACGTTTTAAGGTCTGTGAGGTCCCCCTCCCCTTTTTTAAATTTGCAGCTAGGAGCATGATTTGTTGATGAGAAGGCAGGATAGAACCAAAGAACCAAAACACTGTATAAATTTTAATTATTTATTCATTCAATGTATTCCACTGAGTGTCCAGGCATTTTTATTTCTGGTGCAGGGTGGATTTTTTCTTTTCTTTCCATTTTACCCTGTGTCACTGCTTAGCCACAAAGCTTTCATTCTTGGGCCTACTTTTTCCTTTCCATTCCTAAAGATGTTTTCTATCTCTTAAAATGAGTCCCGGTGAAAAAATGTGGACCAAGGGATGGCTGGAGCAGTACCGCTCTTTTTGTTCTAGGTACCTACTATCTGTGTTTCCCTGAAAACAAGATTGGGTCCTTATATTAATTTTTGCTCCAAAAGGCTTATTTTCCAGTTACGTCTTATTTTCAGGGAAATAAGTACTAAATGCATCCGTCTGGCTGACAATCTTAACAGGGACTTATTTTTGGGGTAAGGCTTATATTATGAGCATCTTAAAAAATCATGCTAGGGCTTATTTTCTGGTTGCGTCTTATTTTTGGGGAAACAGGGTAGATGTCATTTCATTTTGAAATATGCATGTGCTAAAATTGCGATATGTTTTGACAAAAAAAAATGGCACGCGCGCACACGCACACACACACACACACAAAAAGACATTAAACAAAGACAAAGGTTTCTTTAAGAAATTTTCTAAATTGATTTCTTTGAAGCCAGTTAAGCTTTTGGTGATAAGCTAAGTAAGGACTGTTGCTTTCATGTTTGGTTGATTTTGAAAATACTCCATATGGTTTATGCTTAACAATCTTTATTGTGCCTTGACGTTTCCAAAATTAGACCGAGGAACATTATCTTCCTTTCACTGAGAAAGCAAAGCTATCTTGTGTAACCTTTGAAATGTGCATTCATTTTATTTTGCTCCAAAAAGTAATTTAGATTTAAAAAAAAAAAAAGATCAGACTTGCAGACTTGTTGATCAATCAAAGCAAAGAACAGAGGTGGGCAAGCTTCACTCAGTAGATCGACTGTGCCCACAACTCTACATTTTATGGCTGCTACAACTCCCAGAATATTACTATCAATATTCACCAGCAAGCATCCACACAATAGAGGCGTTTGCACCAATTTGTAGAAAACCAAAGAAAGATGACTTCTGAAACATAACGAAAAGTCCAACCTTCTCACTCCAGCTTTTGATTTCTAAAAAAGAAAAAGTCCAGTCCCTGTTTGTGGAAAATTAGTCCTACCCCAGCAAAATATTTTGCTAGAAAAGACATTGGGATAAAAGCTGTGACAGTGGTGGGTTGCCCCCAGTTCGGACCGGTTCTGTATAACCAGTAGTAAAACTAGCGGGAGGCTACGCCCACTGACCCTGACATCATCAGGAAGCTTCTGCGCATGCACACGCGCAGCCCCATTGCGAACCGGTAATAAAGGTAAGTAGAAACCACTCCTGAGCTGTGGCCCAGTTTCTCCCACCCCCCAAAATAGTGCTTTCAAAGGCAAAGCTATTCTTTCCTCAGCAGCATTAGAGAAATAGCTTATCATTGCCTTATTCCAGGACATATTTTGGCTTCCCTGTCTTTCTTATAGACCTGGGACTCTCAGGCAGTTCATATCTGCAACTTAACTAGGATTAACCCTGATTAGCTTCTGAGTAAACTAGCGTCATCTGGGTGCTTCTGCTAGTCAAGTCAGTCCTATATACACATACTTGAGCTGTGATGTGTAAAATCAGACACTTGGAAGAGCAGGACTGGACAACAAACTAGTGAAGGAGTCAGAAGTAGATGATACAGGACACACAAAACTCTATTTATCACACCTTTGAGGTATGCCAGGTCTTTGAACCGACAACATAAGGACTACTGGAACTTCATTGCAATAGCAATAACACTTAGACTTATATACTGCTTCACAGTGCTTTTACAGCTCTCTCTAAGCAGTTTACAGAGTCAGTATATTGGCCCCAACAAGGCTGAGTCAACCCTGAGCCTGATGAGATTCAATCTGACAAATTGCAGGCAGCCGGCAGGCAGCAGAAGTAGCCTGCACTACTGTACTCTAACCGCTGTGCCACCGCAGCTCTTAGGATATAAGCCTGCCAGAATGTTCTTCTTATGCTAAAAGGTGGGGTTACTTTGAGTAAAGCATTTTTTTTCCTAGGACTAGGACTAGGACCTAGGACTAGGTAGAGATACTATCTAACTGTGAGAAATGAAGAGAAGCCTATGGAAAAACCAAGTGAGGCTATTTGTCTGAAAAGACTGAGAGCAAGCTGACTTGCAAATTCCTGAGGACATGCACTCAGAAGCACATGTCCTGTAATTAATCATGAATATTTTTCATGGTTCTAATAATTATTTCTGAGAAGACTGGAGTACACTGTAGATCTCTGAAGACTGCGCGGCACTGTACTGCATGCTTATCTTTCAGCCTATTGCAAAGGAAAAACAAGGATATTTGTACAACACTAACTTTGCATAGTCTGCATCTCACTATTTCTTTTATTTGAGGCATACTGGACAATTATTTTCTAATTCTTCGCTAATTTGATAGCAGCCTGACTTACCCGTAATCTTCCATCAGAATGTTTTATTTACTAAATTATTTACAGGTGGTTTTTTTTTTTTAAAGGAAAAATATTTAAGGAAGTAGACTTATGGGCCCCAGGAGGGTACGCCGGGAAACATAAGATACGTTGGACGTTGGATTTCCTCCCCCCCCCCCGCCTCCCTGCTTCCTTTTAGCCTTGTTCTTTTGAAGTCAGGAATTCTTGACCTCAGAAGTCAAAAAGGAGAGCTGGGGTGGGTCATTGATCCACAGGATGCCAAACTTCCTGGGCGCTCTGTTAAAATTTAGATGGGAACTCTAGGAAGGTTCCACCCCACCCCACCCCCCATCTGCTTAAGAAGTGAAAACAAACAAGGCCAAACAAGGAACACTACCCTTCTTATTTTTCCATTGTTTTGCATTGCTGGCTAAGTGTTTGGAATCTTTAGCATAATCCACAGCTGAGGAATTCTGATCAGAATGGACATTCCTCTGATTGGGTTTACTACAAAGGCAGCTGCAGCTGAAACCTATGCAATATCTGCTAACTGAACATGGGAATACAAGGACATAATCCAGAACCAAGAATTTATACTTTGTTTCATCTGCAAGTGTTTGCATGCATCTATTTTAAATTAAAAGACTTATCAGGACTTGGCAAAGTGTGGATATATGTTGTGTATGATATGCAATACAAGAGAATCAGATGGATCTACAGTTAATCATAGACCTCTGAATAATTCAAGAAAGTGTTGGTAAGAGTGAAAATAGTTCAAATGTCAAAGTCATCAGACTGCTAGAAATGCAGATGTGGCCCTTTTGTGTCTCTCCTTACACGGTATCCAATTGGTGCACACAATTCTGATTCCAGATTCATAGCCCTACTTTTTCTCAACCTGGTTAAACTTTAACCAACATGTGGACTTCAACTCCCAGAAGTCCCCAGCCAGCATTCTTTTGAAACTTCAGAATCTAGCTTTGTTCTACAACATGCAGGAACAGTGGTTATTCAACATTGTTCTCTAGTTTGGTGAACTTCTGATATCTTGGATTACAGATTCCATAATTCTGGGCCAGCACAACCTATGGGAATTTGAGGACTTTAGTCCAATATATTATAATGGCACCAGATTTAAGAAATCTGGAATAAGGTTTATAAAGGCATGGGTACAGGTTACTGAAGGGACCATCTCACCCAAGTGGGGTTGACCTGCCCTACTCATGCTGGCAGAAGAGGCATTGGCCAGGGAATTTTGGCTGGCAGGGTCCAGGAGAAGGCCTTTTCTTTGCTGTTACACCTGCCTTCTGGACCATCTCTCCCCTGCTCCCCCCTCTCCCCGCTCCCAGAGTGATGCCTGCTCCAAGCTCCAGGACTTTCCATAAGAATCTAAGGACCTGGCTCTGCCAGTTGGCTTGTGACTCCAAAGAACAGGCTCCATGGTGGAGGTGGTTGATAGATTAATAGCTGATCCCACCTCTCCCACTGCTCATCCCATTCCCTCCCTCCCCTTTTAGCTATTGTATTTTGTATTTTTATAGTTTTGTAGTATTCTATTTATATAGTTTTATCTTTAATATTATAAACCTCCCAGAGTTACCATTTGGTAAGAGGGGCAGCCAACACATTTGGTAAATAATAAGTAAGTAAGTAAGTAAGTAAGTAAGTAAGTAAGTAAAAATAAGTTAATAACCCAAAATGCAATTACTGTACATATTGTTTAATTAAACTAACAATTTCTCTCTCTCAATCTGACTTGGAGCCAACTTGACTAAACCTAGTTTCTTTAGGGGAAAAAAATCTACTGCTGGCACAGATTAATGAACTATCCTAAACAAATACATCTGATTGGCATACTATAGGTAGGTTTCAAGGTGAAGGAAATCACCTAGTTTCTTGATTTACAGGAAGAGAGACCATAAACAGTAATTTTTAAGTCCATGATTTTGTACTGCACTTTTGATTTAACCACAGCAAACCAATGCATTTCAAATGAACAGATTAGTGTTGCTGATTTTATTCTCCTGTTCCAAGAAAGATGTTGGATAACCCTGAGCTGAGATCAAGGGCCTTGGAAACTACGCACAGTCACTCATGCCCTCGTCACTTCCCACCTGGACTACTGTAATGCTCTCTACATGGGGCTCCCCTTGAGGAGCACCCAGAGGCTCCAGCTGGTTCAGAGTGCAGCCACGCAGGTGGTTATGGGAGCGACATGGCGTTCCCATGTGACACCATTCCTGCGCGAGCTGCACTGGCTCCCAGTGGTCTTCTGGGTGCGCGTCAAGGTTTTGGTTACCACCTTTAGAATGCTCCATGGCTTAGGACCTGAGTACTTACGAGACTGCCTTCTGCTACCAGTAGCCTCTCACCGGCCAGTACGCTCACATAGAAAGGGGCTCCTCAGGGTGCCGTTGGCCAAACAGTGTCGACTGGCAGCCACCAGGGGGAGAGCCTTCTCTGTGGGGGCACCTGCTATCTGGAATGAGCTCCCCCCGGAGATACAGAAGATCCCAGATTTACGCACCTTCCACTGTGCCCTCAAGACCTATTTTTTTCAATAGGCTGGCCGGGCCTAACTTCCCTTTTAATTGTAACTTTTAAAATTGGTTTTAAAACATTAGGGGTGTTTTAAATTGTTTTGGGCCAAATTATTTAATGGGTTTTTATATTGTGTTTTAAATTTTGTAATTTGTGTGTTTTATCTTTCTGGCTGTTCACCGCCCTGAGTCCTTCGGGAGTAGGGCGGGATATAAATCTAATAAAATGAAATGAAATAAAATGAAATAAAAAGATAAAGCTTATATCAAACAGGACAAAGCATATGGCTTCATACACTGATTGTATACGACCCAGTAAAGTTAACTTACCCAGTAAACTTATTTGACCAGCCAGACTTTGAAAAGCTAAAAAAAGAAAAAAAAATGTTAGAGGAAGGAAATACTTCAAGATCATATTCTGTAGAAGCCATTACTGTAACCTGTATCTGTAGTTTCTTAGCAACAGCTGATCCAGCAATCCCATGCAAGCCATCCCACGGGGCCAAGACCACTTATCATAAATGACATTGTTGGGCATGCAAGGCATGTCTGATGGTTTGCAGACCAAACATTAAACATACACACTCAGTATGAAACGGAGCTCTTACAATGCAATCAGAAACTTCATTGAAACCCACAGCTCTTGGGAAAACAACCCCAGAAATAATATATAATCTTGGAAAAATATTTTTTAGTAGATGCATAACGAGAGGTAGATTTTTTTTTAAAGGTTTCCATTAAGGCAGATTTAAAGGTTGTTTGAAAGAAGCTCTAAAACTGGATTTAAGCTTGAAAATAAATTGCCTGATAGGCAAAAGGTGCATGCCCAACAATGTCATTCATATTGTGTTTTTTCTCCAAAAGGAATTTCATCGAATTATATTTATTTACGTTCATTTCATTCACATTGCAATTATTTATAAAAACAATATCCTAGGAAGAGGACTTTCAGGTGATTTTCTATGGCAAGAGTCCAAAAAAGTAGATTCTTGGGAAGTAAGAGAGTTTAAAAGTTGATGGAGAGATGACTAAAAAGGTTTCTCCTTTTATATCCAATCTTAACACTAAATAGGTTTTCTCTCCACTGCAGGGGTGTTAAACTTGATTTCATTGAGGGCCGCATCAAGGTTGGGTTTGACCTCGGGGGACTGGGATGGGTGTGGCCAGGGTGGTCATGGCTAGCTCAATGTCAATCATTTTGGGGGCGCCTGTAGTGACTCAAATGCTCTGCCAGTGAAAACAGGCTCCCGAGTTCCGTTTTCACCTATGACAGCCTCCTGCAACCCTCTGCCAGCAAAAATAGAGCTCAGGAAGGCCGCCTGTGGCCCTCACAAGCTCCATTTTTGCTGGCAGAGGCACAGCGGGCCATCCTTCACTATTTCCAGGATGGCCCCACAAGCCAGATCTAAGCACCCCGTGGGCCAGCCCCAGCCTCCGAGCCTTGTGGTTGGAGTTTCAGTTGAAGAATCTCTGGAAAGCCTGAGTTTTTACCATTTGCTTTAAAGCATAGTCACTATTGATATGCAAATATGTAAAATTTCTGTCTTTGTATATAATACTGGCAGTCCTCCCTTAAAACACTAATTTGGAGTGGATTTATTAATTATTATCCATAATTAAGTAATATGGTTTTATCACAAATTGCAATACCATGTTTTCCCGAAAATAAGACCCTGTCTTATATTTTTTTGAACCCGAAAATAAGCGCTTGGCCTTATTTTTGAGGAGGTCTTATTATTTTGGGGCGCATGGAGCAAGACAGGGCTGCTCTTGCCGTCTTACCTGATTTCCAGCTCTGTCTCCCTAACCCTAACCAAAGGAAATGGCGGGGACCAGCTGCGCATGCGGTTAAATATTTTCAGGGAGGGCTTATTTTGGGGGGAGGGTTTATTTTGAGGGGAGGGTTTATTATCCGGGGAGGTCTTATTTTCGGGGAAACACAGTAATTAAACAAGGACTTTGTGAATCATTAAGTGAAGATCTGACAGGATCTCAAGTTGCAAATTTCTGCTGGCATCCCCATTGACTTTGCTTGTGAGAGAGGATCAGGGAAGGTCGAAAATCACGATCACATGACCGTAGGTCATTGTGATAAATTGTAAGTACAAGGATCGGTTGTAACTACCACTCGTTCAGTGCCATTGTAAGTTTGAACCAAAGTATAATAGTATATTGCATGTTATGCTTTGATAATAAAAGGAAGAAAAAAAAAATCCTACATTCTCATCATGAAAGCCTGTGGTTATATTTTTCATACAGAGTAAGTTCCCAGATAATTAGGATAATTAGGATAATTAATATAATTAAATCCATTTACATCAAATCATGGCAGAGATTGTGTCCATTTACATTAAAATCTTCATGTGAGGTTACTTTATACAGTTGGATATCTGTGGCTCACATAGTGCTACATAAACTATTGAATCCTGAGTGAAAATAGTGCCTTGTCAGCCGGAGGTACTCAAAAGAATTTCCCCAGAGACTCTTAAAACGCATTGGCTAATAGGAAATTAATTTTTTAGCAGTAGAAGTTGCCATTTCCAGTCACCTCAGAACAGGCTGTTCCAGCCTATCCACATTTAAAAGGGAAAGAATGTTTATTAAGAGTTTTGTACTTAAAGGAAAAAAACGCACACAGACAAAAAACCAAAACAAAAAAACAGGGCAACAGCAGTTTGTCTTTCCAATGAGCCAGTGAAATAGCATATTGTTGACCTCAGTGCAATAATATTGCTGATCACTCCAGGACAATTACATCAGAAGGTGCCAGTATTGGAAACTCCAGTTAATTGTTGCTCTGGGTCAGTAACGTTAAGAGCTGAAATTCCAAACCAGATTTACAATCATTTCTTCTTTCCCCAAATATTTTGCTTTCAGAGGGATTCTTAACAACTTCATTTTGAACTGAGTATCATATACCTCATAACTTCAGAAACCACTTGAAATGACTTTTTCCACTTTAGAAAACCATGGAGTGCTGTCAGGAGAGAGTCTATGAAACTCTAACCAAAAGCCTTAGTATGTCATTAAATTATCTTTCCTGGGATTCTTTGCAGAAAGCTTTATACTTGAATTATTATAAAAAAATTGGTGGAAGTTTATAGTGCAGATACATGTTTAAGGATATTCAACCATTTCCCTCTTTTCTCAGGGTAATTGGCCACTATTATCTGAAGTCAGGGATTCTGCAGGAAAGGACCAAACTAGTCAAAAGGGTGCCCCCAACCACACAGTTGAAGTCTTGCCCACTTTTTATGTGCACCACACGCATGATACATATATCAAGGGGTAGCTTCAATGCAGGGGTGGGTTTCACTTACCTCTATCACCGATTTGTCCCGTGCACGCATGCTTGCTTCATGTGTGTGCTGTCCGTGCATGCACCCAGCCTTCCATGCATGCACTTTGCTTGCTCGCGCACCTTCGTGCATGCACCTGGCCTCGAAAACGTGCCTAAATAGTACGACTTGGAGCCGCGTGATCGTCGCTACCGGTTTGCCTGAGCCGGTGTGAACCGCCTGAATTCCACCTCTGCTTCAATGCCACAATTGCAATTGTTATCTCAACCTTTTTGACCTTCTGTTACAAATATTCCTGATAGAAGTACTCTCTGCCTATCTTGAGTTAATTAAAAACTACCCTGGTTTGAAACCAGATTGCCAATCCTGAACATGCCTCTATGTTTTCTGTATATGGCAGTCTCCTTAACCTCTATCAAAGGTAACGGTTGATAAAGCCCAAAAGTTTCAATGCTGCTCAAAGCAGTTCTTGAATCTCTCTCTTCCTTCTCTTTTCCTCTTGGTGAGGCAGCTATGCAACTGAGTCAGCTCTAACTTTGCTACCCAGAGTAATTTTGATGCTCTGGGCTCCCAGCTGCAATGCACAGTTTTGAAAGCACTTCTTGGGAAGGCCTGGATACATCTGCCTCTTTGAGACAAAACTGCATAGTAATTTAAGCAAGGGAATCAGCCATCGATCAAGGTGCTTTTAGGACCAAAGCATTATTGAGTATCACACTATTTAAAATGTGTCGTTTTAACAAGGCTACTTCTGTTTAAAGAAAAGGCCTCCTTCACAGTTGCTATTGTTATGGAATCCAGAAGAAGGTTTGCGCTGCAAATTCTTTTCTGGAACGTTTGGATTATAACTGAGAAAGCACATTTCCTGTCAAGCAGGACTGTTCCTGATATATTGTCTTTGTGGAGTCAACCTCTTCCAGGCTCTGGACAGGATGGGGGCATTTATCTAAATGAGGCAACATAAAGAATTAGTGTTGGAGCCAGCTGTTGCCTCATTTTGATAACAGCCTGGTCAGAATCAGGGGTCAATGGGGAGAATATTACTTTCACAGTGGTATAGTTAAGTCAATCTACAGACTGTCTAGCCACCTCATGGAGAAACTTGACCTTCCAATTAAGTTAGAGGTTATGTTCCCATGCATTTTTCTTATCAATACAGATGACAAGCAGGTCAGTCCTGCTCTTAATTAGCCTTCAATGTGTGCAAAAAATCCTTAGTTCGGATCCAAATGTCTCTTGATAGCCTCTTTTCAACATAAGATCTTGAACTCTTGATCCCTTCCATACTTCAGCATATACCATAACTCTAAGAAAAGTAAGAATTTGCTGGAAAGTAACTCACCACATAAAACAGTTAAGAACCATTGTCATACTAGCAATTTTCCTGTTGTGTTTCTCAGGCAAGCTTTCAGGAATGCTTCTTGTCCCTGGACATGCAAGCAAGTAACCAGGATATTATGTAATGTTGGCTTGCTCCCCAGGGAACCTGGGTTTCTAGAAGGCAAGATCATTTCAATTCATTGGCAATAAGATATACTCTAAGTCATCTCATATTCTCAAAATTGCCTTTTCTGATGAAGTGTGAGAAAAATGGCAACAGTATGTCTGAAGTATGTAAGGATGTGGCCAGTGGAAAACATCCAACTTTTCCATATAATACCTGTCCACTTAATTGAGCTTGGAGGGAGATTCCCAGGCAGGTTCATAACTATCCACTTCTGAATCCCCAGATCTGCAGAGCCAATGCTAATTCCATAATGACATACACTTGGCAGGTACAACTAGTAGTATACAGGCATAGATTGAAGCCCCAGTCATCTGAATGAAAGATTGGGAACTGCCACATTGCATATAGCTAGTTTTCTTTCCAGCAGAATTGGATGGAATTTGGAGTGTATTCAAGTGCAAGAGTATTGTCCAAATAGTTTTTTCCCCCCACACCTGATAAACATGAGTGATGCTGTGGCGTTAGCTAGATGCCAGGTAAAACAGCTTTGTAACTGTCTTACTTTCATCATTCTACTGCTTCTTAGAACATCTTGCTGGTCCTGGACATGAATGGTTTCCTTCCCCTTGACAGGACACAGGGAGAGAAAAAAGTCATAATGTTAGAGCTGTACAGCTCTTGGGAAATAATTTAGAAAACGTGCTTTAAAGCATGATGCACTTGTCTGCAGGTCTTTAAAGCAATCGTGGCTTTTCCCAGGTTCACTCACCTGCTCTTTGCCATTTCTATGTGATTTCAGGTGCTGTGATGTTTATTCTATTGTTTATTCTGAAGCACCTTTTTGGAATTGAATTTGAAACAGGGCACAGCCTTAGTAAATAGGCATCTCAGATCTCAAGTCCTCACTTCTATATGTTTTCAGGGTGATTTTGAAAGGTCTGAAGACTGGACCAGTCTGAATGTATTGCATAGCCTCTGATTCTGAAGAATCTAATAAAATTGCTAATACAAAATTATATTCCTTAAAGAATTTAGTGTACCAAACTCTTACAGCAATCCACTGAAAACAAAAACAGCTAGTAAATTGAAACTTGACTTGAGTCTTTTCCAATGCCCTTTGTTTCATTTTCTGAAGAACTTGAACTGATGACTTGCTATCCATAGAAGGATAAAAAATGTGCTTCAATAGCTAGTCGGATTTCAGTTAACTGGTTCTTGGCTTCTCTCATCCCTGATTAATGATGCAAAATACAAAGTAATTGAAGGAGCCAAGAGTCATGCAACTGCGAGCAATTGAAGAAGACCAGAAAATGTTTCTGATTCCCAAGAACTCCTATTTCGTCCTTTTCTTAATTAGTACAATGTCAGCTACTAATATGAGATGTACTCATTTTTGTGCCCAAACAAGTAAACTAACCTGATAAACCTGGTAACCAGAAAACATGGTAGAATCAAAGCTCAGTTCCTACAACATTCTCATTCCCCAGCATAATTTTGGCTCAGCCATTGCTTATTTGTTTTCGATATCCTTCTGTTTTCCTTTTTGTGTGTGATGTAGGTATACAAGTCACGGACAAGTGATTAATGGTCTCTCATTTTGGAAGAGGGCAGTGGTGGGTTCCTCCCGGTTCGGCCCGGTTCTCCCGAGCCGGTAGCGGTGACAATATGATGTCACCGAACCGGTTCTGCCCCCCGCTCCCCACGCCACCCACCCCCCCCATGTTATTCTTACGTTTTATTTGCCCCCACCCCCAATCTATTGCTGCCTCCTGAGTCCCAGCTGATGGCTAGAGGGAAAAAATCAGTTTAAACTCTTGCTGCGAGGCTTCAAAGATAGATAGATAGATAGATAGATAGATAGATAGATAGATAGATAGATAATTTTATTTCTATACCGTCCCTCTCCTGAAGGACTCGGGGCGGTGCACAGCCAAATAAAAACACAATACAAACATCATAATTAAATTTAAAAATTAATTAAAATTATTACATTTACGGCCGAAATTCACTAAAAACCCAAAAATGTAAAAAACTCCAAATTTAAAACTCCATTATAAAGATAGCCCTGCTTGTCGGAAGAGCAGGGTCTTGAGGGCACAGCGAAAAACTCGGAGGTCGGAGATTGTGCGTATTTCCGGGGACAGTTCGTTCCAAAAGGCAGGCTCAGAGAAGACCACAGAGAAGGCTGTCCCCCTGGGTGTCGCCAGCTGACATAATTTGGCCGACGGCACCCTGCAGAGTCCCTCTCTGTGCGAGCGAACTGGTCGGTGGGAGGCTATTGGTGGCAGAAGGCGGTCTCGTAAGTACCCTGGTCCTATGCCATGGAGCGCTTTAAAGGTGGTAACCAACACCTTGAATCGCACCTGGAAGACCACTGGGAGCCAGTGCAACTCGTGCAGGAGAAGTGTCACGTGGGCGCAACGCAAAGGGCCGCCCTACAGTTGATCAGTGTTAAAAGAAAACAAATGAGTAGACCAGTGCCTGCAAAAATACATGAGTAGACCGGTGCCTGCAAAAATAAATGGGTAGACCAGTGCCTGCAAAAAATAAATGGGTAGATCGGTACAGCTCTGCAAGCAGTTAAAAGCCTGGTAGACCAGTATCTCTGCTAAATCCTAAATAATTGTCACATGACCATCAAGCCATGCCCACAAAATAAGCCACGCCCACAGAACTGGTAGTAAAAAATTTTAGAACCCATCCCTGGGAGAGGGGTTGGGGATATCTTTAAATGCCAAAATGAGAACTGTATTGCTTTGTAAATTCTTCATTACAGTTTTGCGCTAGACCTAGGGGAAACGTTTTCAGTGTATTTGCTATATGAGGCCTGTAAGCTTCCCTTCCAGGCTACATAAACATAACTCCATTCTATATGAGAATACCTAACTCATCCTTTTCTTATTGCTTGAATTTGGCAATATATACTTTTTGTTCCTTTATCTTTTGTAGAGTTGGCTGAACCCAATTCGGTATTTGTTTCTAATTCATGTCTAATGCCTATATATTCTTCCTGAGAAAAATATCACATTTTCTTCAATATTTTTGTTTTTCTAGCCTTCGAGTCAAATAATCTCTTCCTGGTAAAAAGAGCAATGGCATTGTGAGGTGAGTATATTGTCGTAAAAGAGCTGAGTCTAGGTCAGCCTAACAAGGTAGATCTGACAAAGAGACCAATGCCATTATTAGAGACTATTTTGTTTTTTTAGTAACACAAGAAGAGGATCTTGCAAGTCTGCCTGTGCTACCTGTCCCTTCCTTTGTGGATTTTTCTGAGATGTTTTTTCAAGTTATTTCTTGGCCTGAACTCAGGCCCCATTTATCTGCCTGTTGCCTTAATAGTGACTCTTCCTCCTGTTCTTCAAGAGCATTCCTTCTACCCTCTGCAGTCTGTTGGGTGTGTTGCAAGAAATGTCCATCTGGGTTCAGTTCCAAGTGGGGAGAAAGACACCGGAAACATGGAGGCTATTTGGCTATTTGGTTTAACAGTGGACAGGAACACATTGTTTGAGGCCCTGGGCAAAATGAGCACATGGGAGAGAGAGATTTATACCCCCTCTTGGGCCCTGCCTTGGAGCTTCCTGTTCCTGTATTCTGATTGGTTGTCAGACTCCTATGGGGCCATGGAGGGGTAACTTTGTAGTACCTTGAGTCCCAAGCTTGGTTGAATCTTGCTGGGTGATGTAATCTCCCCCGGTGCCATGTGGTGAGTTCTGCGGCTAGATGGGTAGAGGGCTAATCGTATCATGTCCTGAGGGCCATGTCTTAATCCCAACACCCTGGAGCTGTAGCGGTGGGCAGTGAGCTGCAGTGAGCTGCTTTGTTTTTAAAACATGTTTCTCATTTTCTCATCCAGGGAAATATAATATTCTGCCTTTTTAATATTTCCTAAAATATTTCATTCTTCTAGGAGTGGAGTGGGTGCTAACTTTCTTCAGGTGGAAGACTGTTCCATTACAGGTAGTCCTCGACTTACCTCCATTCTTTTAGCAACCATTTGAAGTTACAAAGGCACTGAAGAAAAGTGACCTAAGATTAGTTCTCACGCTTATGATTGTTGCTGCATCTCCACAGTCACGTGATCAGACTTCAGGTGCTCAACCAATGGCATGTATTTTCAACAGTTGCAGCATCCAAAATCACAGGGTCACCATTGTGTGACCTTCCTAGCTAGTTTCCAAAAAGCAAAGTCAACGAGAGAAACCGGATTTGCTTCATGACTGCATACTTCACTGCAATGATTCACTTAACAGCTGGGGCAAAAAAGGACCCAAAACAGTGGTGGGTTGCTCCTGGTTCTGTCCAGTTCTATAGAACCGGTAGTAAAACCGATGGGAGGCTCCACCCACCCTGCACGATGTCATCATCGGTGATCTGCACATGCGCAGAAGCTTCTGCGCATGCGCAGATGAGTACACGCGTGTGTGCGAGTGCAATCCCACTGTGAACCGGTAGTAAAGGTAAGTGGAACCCACCCCTGACCCCAAATTGGCTGCAATTCACTTAACAGCTGTCTTGCTTAACAACCAAAATTATGGTCCCAATTGTGGTCGTAAATCAGGGACTACCTGTACTTGGCAAAAAGAATGGAAATAATTAATACATTGCCTTTTTAATCCATATCCAACCCATATAACTGTTTCTGTGCAAAGCAATATTTCTTCTCACCCTCTTGCATATTTTATGTCACTTGACATAAATATGGATGACAGTTAAGGTAGTTAATTCAGATAGCTAAATTCCTTCTTGCTTTGTTCATAAGCATGTCTGAAATGGGGAATAGGGATCTAAATTCACCGATTTCACCGGATGTGACAAGCAAACTTTACTCTGACTTATTATCTGTGTAATACCATTCTCCCAGAAAAGCCATACTTAAAAAAGAAAAGAAAAAGAAAATGTTTTTAATCTCCAATGTGTTACTTTTATTATTTGCCTTGGTGTCTGTCCAATCCCATTATGGACATTTTAATGTGTTCATTTATTTTTAATTTCTCCCTGTAGTGCCTGACAACAAAATGGAACTATAACAACTGTTTATCTTCACTGTACATCATATAAATAAAATAAATATTCCCTGGCATTTCAATGGGTTTGTGGAAATATTTATGAACCAAATGCAGACATATTCAGTCATAGATGCTCTTAAAATGTTACCAGGATCAATAACCCTCCCACATTCCCTACCAATGTTTTTGTTCTTTCATCAGTAGAGCCTATTGTTATAAGATTAAATAAGATTATTAAAGTCTGGCATATGCCATAGGCTTTCCTGGCATAGACCATGGACTCTCCTCTTTCCCCCTCTGTACTATAATATAATCTAAATCTATATAGGCATTTTAGCCCATCACATGAAATGTACGACACATATATTGATCTACTTATTTATTTTAATATGTGACCACAGATTGCGTGTGCTACCAAATTCAGTTTAGTATGAATTGTTTCATCATCTGGCTGCATGATAGCATAGAAGAGCAGATCCTGCCCACCTATCCACAAATGAATTTATGCATCTTGGGGGAACTGCTCCTGATTTGAGTGTTATGAAAGAATAGGACTCTGCTCAGGGAGAGATAATATTATTTATTTATCTGTTCATTTGAAACATTTTTAACACCTTCTATTAAGAACTCTTGAAGTTAAGGTTATCTTTTCTTAAAAAAAAAACTGGAAACGTTAAACTAGAGAGTTTTCTGAAAGCATTGTGAAACTGACCATAAAATATGAAATTGACTGGATTGCATTATTTCATATATGAAACTAATGTAATATGGTTAATTGTTTATCTTTATTATTCTCCTTCCATCCAGGAAGTCATAATAGTCTACACATACTTTCCCTCCTCCAATGTTATCACCTTGACAATAGGTCTATGTTCATTTCTCACTAGCACCTTTTAGCATCTCCTAGAACATTTTTATCAACCTGAGCAACTTTAAGATGCATTTCAACTGCCAAGAATTCCCCCCAGCTTAAAATTGCCAAGATTGAGAAGCACTGCTCTAGAATCATCTAACCACTGTTGTGCCAAACATGATAGTAATGAAGATAGGAATTATATCATTTGGTGATGGCTGGATTGGGTGACAGAGGGCCTTGGATAGTACAGTGGTCTAAAGCCCTGTTATTAACATCAGCTGCCTGCAATTATTGCAGGTTCGAATCTCACCAAGGCTCAAGGTTGACTCAGCCTTCCATCCTTTCTAAGGTCGGTAAATTGAGGACCCAGTTTGTGGGGGCAATAAGCTGACTTTGTATAAATATACAAAAAGTATGAAGGCTATTGCTTAGCGCATTGTAAGCCGCCCTGAGTCTCCGGAGAAGGGCGGCATATAAATCAAATTAAAAATTTTTTTTTAAAAAATTCCACAATGTAGTCTAAGATGCTTGTCTCCCATGCTGCTCCTGGAGGCTTCAGTCAAGTTTGGAAATCCCAATCCATGTTGCAGTGGACTGCCAAGGGGACCAGGTTGGTCCTCATTCCAGATTCCAGCCGCTGCTGGACCTGATTGGTTGTTCTCTTACCTCTTGCCCTTCTGATTCATTAGAAAAGGTGAGCCCTGATGTCTGGGTCCTGTTAGGTTCATCTACCAGAGTCTGCTTCTTCCTTTGCTTTCTCATATATTGAGAAAAAAGCAATCTAAATAATTACAAAACACCAGAACCTGCATATCAAAGTTGAATCACTGTAGGTGAAAGGAATCTATTGTTATTCCAATCATGATTGGAGCCCTTGGAACAAAATTGAAAAGATTCCCTTGATATCTAGAAATATTGAATTTATCAGACCCTAATGTTACAAAACAACAACAACACGCTGCTCAGAATTGGCTGTACTTTTCAACCCTACCTTAATAATTCTTAGGTCCTTTGGTTAGGACTTGAATTATTAAATTTCTATCAGATGTAAATCTAACTTTAGATTACCAAACATAATGAAAAATAATATCATCGCATCTATATTTCGTACTACTTAAGGTGGCATACACAATCCTCCTATTTTTTCCGTGGCAACTTTGTCAGATGGTTGAGGATTATCCTAAAGTCATCCAACCAGCTTTCAAGCACAGTAGACAATTGGAACTCACTAGAAAACTAGTTTCTAGTCCACTGTCTTAACTACTCCACAAAACTTGCTCTTAGTTAAGTAATCTAGTAAGATAATAAAAACACAAAGAATCTGTGGGTTATTTTTAAAATTTGGTTCATTTTTTAAATATGATTTTCAATTTTGAATCATTAATTTATTTCTTGTACAAAATGCATACATTTTAACGTTTTTCAACAGACTTATTTAAGTGTTTTATTGCCTCCTGATCAGCAAAAATAATATCTTTTCTCTGGGGTTTCAGATAAAGCCATGTAAGTACTGGTTTACAAGAATATAATGTGACTCAGCCAGCCGAGCACAATTAACTGTGGTAGATTTGATCAGAGATACTACTGAGTAAGATGTATAAAATCGTATTAAAAGAATTCTTTTGCCTGTGGGGGTTTCCTTGCATCAGAGAAGAGTTTTAATCCTAATTGCTGGATATATTGCGTGATTGTTTCTGCAGCCATTTACTGTTCGTAAATAAAGAGGAACTGTCATAATACACAGTTTTATAGCTGGGTTCTGATTTGAAATAATGTTGATGAATGTGCTTTAGGAGACAAGCAGAAAATTACATGGATTCTTTTTCCTGGCCAAAGGAAAAACAACCTTCTGCCTTAATAAATGGAGGGCACAACATCTCCATATGTATCATTGTGTGACACTCTATGGAGTGAGCTTAGTCTCATGGATTTACAGCTAAAGGTGAAAAAGTTTCTTTCAACTGGGAATATTTTGTTATGTTATTTGAAAGAGAATTTAAGTCAATTCAGGCTTGACACAATCAATGTTTTGTATATTTATCAAAGCTGACTCCTGACTAACTCTTGATTAACTATATAGTGGAAATAGTTAATAAGTAAAAGATTTTTGAAATCCTTCATGAAAAGAAAAGAATGAGGATTCCTAATAGATGTCATTTATTATTTATTACAGGACCTTTCAAGCAGGAGTGAAATCCAGCAGGTTCTGACAGGATCTGAAGAACAGATAACGGAAATTTTGAGTAGTTTGGAGAACCGGTAACGGAAATTTTGAGTAGTTCAGAGAACCGGCAAATTCCACCTCTGGCTGGCTCCAGAGTGGGGTGGGAATGGAGATTTTGCAGTATCCTTCCTCTGCCAAGCCCACCAAGCCACACCACACCACGCCCACCAAGCCACGCCCACAGAACCAGTAGTAAAAAAAATTGGATTTCACCACTGCTTTCAAGTCTGCCTCATGATAACAGAAAGCTTTAAATCTATGATACAGAGACATGTTTACTGTAATGATATTAGCTCGAGTATGATGAATAAATTTGTGGGATAGGAAATATGAGAAACGGCATTTAATTACTATGTGTAAATTGCATGTACTGTAACATAAAGTTTCTTTATATCCTGGTGAATAAAATTGTATTGCTTAAGAGATTAAAGAAATCTAAACTGGAATAACTAAATACTCCTGAGTTTTTATACGTATGTAATACTTTCTGCCCAATTTTGTTTTATGAGCTTGCTCACAATCAATGGGAAAATGAATATTACAAAAATATTTCCTGTGTGTATATAGCTGTGTAACAACCCTTTGTAGTTTGCCAATCAGTTCAGCATATTTTGTGATATCTATGTACCACATTCAAGTTAATAGTAAAAAATGGGAAGATTGTATGGCAAGATGAAGAATATAATTTACTTGATGGTGTAGAAAAGCATTAATGTTGGTCTAGTTTTACACGGGCATATCTTTATATCTGTTTTCCACCTCTAACTATAAACAAATCTCTTACTTTGAGTATTAGATTACCCAACTGACAGAACAATATGATATATCAATGTGCATGCAATAATCAAAAATAATGTGCAAGGATTTTTTTTAAAAAAAAATCTAGATTTTTGGTTTCCTTTTCATCAAGAAGGTTCTGTTTGACGGGAAAATCAAATATAGCACTGGATGTGAGATTTTACTAATAGTTTTGACAGATGTTTGCCCATACTATGGAAATAGTTGTGTGGATTACTTGCCTCACAGCTTTTATTAAGAAAAATGCCAGCATTACCTGTGCTATCAACAAAGCTTTGCAACTCTGTCCATGCATAAACAAAATAGCATCACTGATCTATTCATTCCTAGTGGTACATAGTTACAGAGGGTGATGTTGTGGTTAAGGTTAGAAACTGGGAGATTGTGTTGTCTAGGCCCACTTTTGGCATGAAGCCAAGAGGATTACCCATGGATCAGTCTCTCTCTCTCTCTCTCTCAGCCCTAGAAAGCAAGCAAGGGCAAACCACTTCTGAAAATCTTGCCAATAAATTTGCAGGGAGTATCCAGGCAGCTGACAGGAGTCAACACTGATTTGAAGGCATGAACAGACAGACAGGCACAGCGTTACAGAACATCTTTTCCTCAAAAATTTAGCAAAATGCTCGTGCAGAAGAGACTGAATAAATGCCCTATTCTGATAGAGTATATAGGATGGGATTGCTTCAGATATTTTAATTATTAGTATCTTCCCCCCAGAATATCTTTGGGAAATAAGCAGAAATGGTTGGGGCACATAGATAAATGTTTGCATTTATTCCAGGGGTGAAATCCAGCAGGTTCTGACAGGTTCTGGAGAACCGGTAGCGGAAATTTTGACTAGTTCGGAGAACCGGCAAATACCACCTCTGGCTTGCCCCAGAGTGGGGTGGGAATGGAGATTTTGCAGTATCCTTCCTCTGGAGTGGGGTGGGAATGGAGATTTTGCAGTATCCTTCCCCTGGAGTGGGGTGGAAATGGAGATTTTGCAGTATCCTTCTCCTGCCACGCCCACCAAGCCACGTCTCACCCACCAAGCCACGCCCAAAGAACTGGTAGTAAAAAAATTTGGATTTCACCGCTGATTTATCCCATCATACCTACTACTGCTGGACAAGACATGGCAGAATTCTTTGAAACAGAACCCCTAGCAAGCAAATTATGTGACTGTCAAGCTGTAGTTCTTTAAGCATAAAATTACAAAAACTAAAACAACAAAGCTCCATCTGGAATGCAGCCCCGGAAGTTTTATTTTTATTAATATTTTTCCTGACTATTTGTAAAATGATCTGCATTTTTCTTCTACTATTTGTTTGTTTGTTTGTCTGTCTGTTTGTTTGTTTATTTATTGGTTCGATTTACGTGCCGCCCTTCTTCAGAGACTCAGGGCGGCTTACAATGCGTTAAGCAATATTCTTCATACTTTTGTATATACCTGCTTAGTAGGGCTTTCGGGCCTCCCTAAGTGGTGTTCTTTTTTAATACAAAGTCAGCTTATTGCCCCCACAATCTTGGTCCTCATTTTACTTACCTCGAAAGGATGGAAGGCTGAGTCAACCTTGAGCCTGGTGAGATTTGAACTCGCAGTAATTGCAGGCAACTGGCAGCTAAGTGCTACTTAACAGCGCTTTAGTCCGCTGCTCCACCAAGGCTCCTATTGTTGCAGAATGTGGAATATAGGGGATTATTCAAATAAAGTGTATTAATATCTTCATCAAAATTACAGGAAAAAAGATTTTGAAGTGGTTAACAAGGACATATGTCTGGAAAATGTTTTCAGAAAATAAATTCTTTGTTTAGAAAAAAAAATTCCAAGAATATTTTTTACAGAAAATGCAATGACCAATTAATGGGGAGAATTCAGTTATCCAAATCTAGAGTTATATTGTCATGCTTACCTATTGTCAAGTATTAAATATTAGAAGCCAACAATTGACATTCATTTCCTGATTTGGAACAATCCGGTATATACATACAAGGTACTTTGGCTGGATAGATAGTATTAGTGTCTAAATACACTAGAATGTTAATTACTATTAGGATATATTTTGTTTCTTTTCTTTTTTTCTATTGTACTGTTTCATTTGTAAGCATTTTTATGCATAGTTTTTATGGGTTTGCATTATAATTGTGGTCTGCTTTTTAAAATAAATTTAAAAAGTAGTGAACAAACTGAGGCAAAATGAAAATGGTAACAAAAACAATAAACGTGTATATATAATCCAGTGATCAGAACAATAAGGCAGGGCAGGTGTTTTTTTAGGAACCATTAAGGAATGGACAAACATTGATAATATTGGCACTGTCACAGTTTGCTAAACTATGATTTGTTAACCACAGATGAAACTGTAAACCATGGTCAACGGTGGTTAGGTTGATACTTGCATTAAGCCATGAAGTTGATTATTTGACTTTGACGTAGCATAGTTTATGAGCGCAGTAACTGCCTTCTGCAATTTTGCATTGAATAACAATGAAAAACCTAATCAGTAATTAACTGATAATTAATTAATTGAAAATAATATTGTTCTGTGAAAAACAGTGAGATAATAATTTTACAGAGGAAATATTAAAGCTTAGGAATCAATATTAATATCAGGAAGCAAATACTTAATGCAAAGTTTATGAATTTGCTAAAAAGAAAAGATTTTTCTTAGCAACAGGATAAACTTGGATATTAAATAAAGCATATCTATTCCTTTAGTCCAAAACAAACAGATTTTAAATTTAAACAAAAGCAATGCCGTTCTGACAGCCACCATTAAATACCACAGGGTTAAATGATCCTGAAATTAAAGTTCACCTGGAAGCAATATGAACAGCCATGTCCCTTGCCAAATTCAATTTTGCTCTCCAGAAATCTACTAGCAAGCCAACTGCACATTTCTGAACACCACTCACATAGCACCAAAGGAATACGTTTCAAATAACAAGTCAAGTATTTTTGGCATTCCCTGGAGAACTTGCGTTGGGCAGCCAAAACTCCATCCACAAGGCAGCAGGATTAAAAAAAAAAAAAAGTGAGGCACCTGAGAAAAACTCTTCAAGGCCACAGACTGGCTATAGCCCAGCAAATAAAACCTGCATTTATATTTACTAAAATATATAAGTTAAATAAAATATTTATCTTGCAAAGCAGCAACTCCCCCACCTACTTTAAATTGCATTTATTGGTAGTCAGAGTATGCAGTTATCATATGATTACATGGCAATTACATGTGATTACATGGCCATATGACTTGAATTTATGGATACAAAAACACCAGACTAATTCTTATGGGTGCCAGTCCATATGTGAAAAGTGCCTTAGCTACAACTCTTCCTCCATCTGTTCACATCTATGATGGATAGACCTATTCTCTTCCCTATAGGGTGCCTTCCAGATGTGTTGAATTAGACATCCCATAAATTCCTAGTCAGTGTAATGCCTCTAGTTTGGTATTTAGCTTGAATTTAATCTCTGTTCTCAGAAAGCCTCCTCCTCCTTTTATGAGTTTTGAAATATGGGGAAATTATACTCTACCTGTATGTAATTATACAACTCTTTAAGATAAGGGTGTTGTGAGTAAATTCCCAAAAGCTAAGTCCTTTTTTTTTAAAAAAAATCCTTCCTTACCTCCTCTCTCTTTGTACAATCCATTTTTGGGAAGGAAAGGCTATTTTCCAGCAGACCTAAAGTAGCAACAGTGATCTTTGAAAGTATTCAAGCACTGACATTTCCTATTGCAATTAAAAGAGGAATGTATAGCACTGGGAAGAAGGCAAGTATCTGATAATAACAGAGCAGTTACCAAGTTTTTATCTGCAGGTTAAATATCTTAGTGTACTCTTTGCTTTTTTGTTGAGATTTTTAATTTATTATATTTAGTAGATTTTTCTCCCACCTTTATTATTTTTATAAATAAATAAACAACTTTATGGTCATTGGACATGTATACACAGTATACCCATACAACGAAATTCACTTAACACCCAAAGACCAGGTCCAACACACATAACAATCCACAAACACACTCCCATCCACCACAATTCCTCACCCTTAAACCACCCAAATATCCACACAACAGACCAAGTAATACTGTCCAACAGCTCACTGATGGTGAGCTTTACTTCATTGTTGAGTGCAATTATAGCTCTGGGATAAAAACTATTCAGAAAACGTGTGGTCCGAGTTTTAATTGTTCTGTATCTTCTGCCAGATAGCAACAGTCCAAAAAGATTGTAAGCAGGATGGGAAGAGTCTCTGAGAATGTTATGCAACTTTCTCAAACAGCGAGATTCGAATATGTCATCCAGTAGCTGGAGTCCGATGATATTCTGGGCAGTTTTAATGATTCTCTGCAGAGCATTTTCGTCTGCTACAGAGCTGCTCCCATACCATGCAAGAATGCCATATGTCAGGACACTCTCAATGGTGCTGCGATAGTAGAACAGAAGTAGATGCTGAGATAGATTTATCTTCCTGAGCATTCTCAGGAAGTACAGCCTCTTCTGTGCATTCTTCACTAGCATGTTAGCATTCATAGTCCATAAGAGGTCCTCCGAGATATAAATGCCCAGAAATTTAAAACTACCCACCCTCTCCACCTCCTTACCATTTATGTACAATGGTAAATGTACATCTCTCTTCCTCCTGAACTTATACTTAAGTTATTTAGTTTTTGTTTTTGTGTATTATAAATAGCTTAGGGTTATATATACACAGTACTTTTTCCTCCTCCTATTTTCCCTCTATGAACAACCTTGTTCATAGGTTGATTGGGCTGACAGTGACTATTATTCTGCTAAAGTCAGATATTGATTATATTCATATTGATTATATTGATATATTCATTTGGATCTAGTTCAGTGGTGGGCTGCCCCTGGTTCGGACCGGTTCATAAGAACCGAAAGTAAAAACCGGTGGGAGGCTCCGCCCACCACCCCGGATATCCTCATAGGCAATCTGCGCATATGCAGATCGCGCAGATCACGATCCCGTTGCTAATCGGTAGTAAAGGTAAGTAGAACCCACCTTTGATCTAGATGTTGTTCCCAGTGACATTCTGCTCACAATGGAGGAACAAAGCAAAAAAAATGTGTGTGTGTGTGATTTTCTTTTTTCCTTTATAAACTACCTTCCACTGATGTGTATAGAAACTTTTTCAGGAGATTTTGAGGTCACTGCAGAATGGTACAGGAGTGGCACAGATAAGAAAAGTGAAAGGAAAAATGGGTAAAAATGGAAATCTTATCCAAAGTAGATATTCTATTTGTAGTGGAAAAAAATCTTGATTTACCTATTGTTATTATTAATTTCTGGTAAACAGCCTAGAAGACTTTGAGCAAATAGTCACAATGTTAATGTTTCCCTGTAGATAAATAATACATTTCTACTTCGTAAATGGTGGCACAGTGACTCAATGGTTAAGATGGTGGGCTTGTTGGCTGGAAAGGTGGCAGCCCAGGTTTGAGACCCAAGCACCATGCAATGGGGTGAGCTCAGTGATGAAATTCAATTTTCTTTACTACCGGTTCTGTGGGCGTGGCTTGGTGGGCATGGCAGGGGAAGGATACGGCAAAATCTCAATTCCCACCCCACTCCAGGGGAAAGATACTGCAAAATCTCCATTCCCACCCCACTCCTGGGGGAAGGATATTGCAAAATCTCCATTCCCACCCCACTCTGGGGTCAGCCAAGGTGGCATTTGCCGGTTCTCTGAACTACTCAAAATTTCCGCTATCGGTTCTCCAGAACCTGTCAGAACCTGCTGGATTTCACCCCGGGTGAGCTGCCATCCTCACTCTAGGTCTTGCCAACCTAGCAGCTCGAAAGCATACAAATGTGAGTAAATAAATAGTGGGAAGGTTCCCACTTCAGTGGGAAGGTAACAACGTTTTGTGCCATCATGGTGGCCATGTGAATGCAGAAATGTCTTTAGACAGTGCTGGGTCAATGGTCTTCAAAAGGAGATGAGCATTCCTTCCCCCCATAGTTGGAAAAGATTAGCAGAGTAAAATTCGCAGGGATTACTTTACCTTTTACTTGGTAAATAACTATTTTTCTGGGCCCTCAAGTCTTTGGTGGCAAAAATTTTTTGTAGTAAATTAATTGCTTGGAAAATGACATTTATCTCTACTGTAATTGCTTGAAGAAAGGCCAGGTATTGGATAACAGAGGTTTATGTATTTAAAACTGGATACTTGTATGTTGAACGTTTTTATAGCTGAGAACACATTGAAATTTTAATAATCTTCCTTACTTCAATAAAAACTATTTCACATCCTTACCAAAGAAGGGAATCATCTGCAGAATATAAAGTATCTTTGGCAAGACTGAGATCTTGATGAAATCTGTCCTTCCAAGGCACAAGAAAGGGATTGTTTAATTGCTTGAAAACTTCTCACTTGTTTTGAAGTTTTCATGTTTTATATCAGTAATATTGAGGCTTATTTTAATACCTTCAGTATTGAAATCCAATGTTTGACTTGAAAATACGATATTGTGATGTATTCAGTCTAATATTATAGAAAAATCACATTAAAAGGTCTGGATTCAAGAAACATGGTTATAATTATGATTTTCTTAAACTTAAACTTAAAATAAAAAGACTACTTTGTTAATATGCTTTTTGTATGTAGCCCTTTGGTCCAATCAGGGTTAAATGTATGTCAGTTAATCTAAATGTCAAGATGAAAAATAGTGCCTTCATCTTTATTAGTCCAAGAATTCTAATATATATTTTGCATCCAGCAATTGTCATTCCCCACTTAATATAGAGCCTGTAGTACAGTGGTTTAAAGCACCCTGTTATTAACATCTATTAACATCTGCTGCTTGCAATTACTGCAAGTTCGAATCCCAGGCTCAAGGTTGACTCAGCCTTCCATCCTTTCTAAGGTGGGTAAAATGAGGACCCAGATTGTGGGGGCAATAAGCTGACTTTGTATAAATATACAAAAGTATGAAGGCTATTGCTTAATGCACTGTAAGCCGCCCTGAGTCTCCGGAGAAGGGCGGCATATAAATCAAATAAAAATAAAAAATAAATAAATAAAATAATACAACTTCTAACACATGTCATCATGGTTCTGAAAATGAAACTAGGATTGTTCCTATTGATCTTTTTGTCCCTTTTGAAGATGCTAATGGATATTTGTGCCTTTCTGGGCTGAAAATTGATTTCTCCAATATTTTCATGGGATGCATAGGAACCTAGAGCTATTAGCATGGTGTATTCAGAGGGGATTTAATCAATATAAAGACCCTATGAGTGGAGGGGAAAAATTACCTAGAGAACACCACAGGGCATCGAAAACTCAGTGGTAGTCTATAAAAGCGACGAGAAATTCTTTTCAATTCTTAAATGGAAATGTCTGTTTGCATGAACTACTGATAACCATCAAACTGTAAGAAACCAGGGAGATATTCGCTGTACAGTTGCTAAGATACAGGCAATTTTATTATGCTTAATGTTTCCATTTATTTTTCCTCTCTAGATTTAAAAGTAATAAGCTTTGCTTTTTTATTTATTTCATGTGTTGCTATTGAAGTCCCTGCAGAAAACTGCATTGTAAAATACAGAAAAGTAAGGAAGAAAAATCATGCTTGAAGTAGACTGAACTTTTGTCCTCTTGAGTACTTGGCCTGTTAGATGGAGCTAACGATGCACTGAACATTTTAGACCTCATCCCCAGCACACACACATATCCCAATTGGCATGAGCATGGCCTGGTTACTGCTGCTTTATGCTATGTTCTCATTACATTGTCTTCAAAGCATCCACAATTTCCCCATGAACATGATTTAGCACAACAACATGGTTAATAATGTAGCCAGGGACAGAGGGCTGCCTAACTCCTACTGGCTACTCCAGGCTGCTGCAGCCAGGGCTGCCCTTGTAATTGTATATGGAAAAAACCTTGGGAAACTGGGCAAAGAGATGAGACAGAATACATGAACACCGAACAGAAGAATACATTCCAAAATTAGGGTACCACATATTGGCTGCAAATACACAGATAACCACAGGATGGCAGCAAAAAGATACAGATCATTCTAATATGGTGCGGCCATCTAACGATTGTTTAGATTTTTACAACGCAGATCCGGTAGCTCTACTAAAATAGCTCTCTCAAACTGTTTTTTCAAAATTTAGTCCCATCTACATCAGGGTTCTACTTACCTTTACTACGGGTTCGCAACGGGGCCATGCGCAGAAGTTTCTGTGCATGCGCAGAAGCGTTTTCATGACGTTAGAGTCAGTGGGCGGAGCCTCCCGCCGGTTTTACTACCTGTTCTATAGAACCGGTGCGAACCGGGGGCAACCCACCACTGACCTACATGTATGAGATTTCCTATCCACTCTGATCTTAAGCTTCCCCAAATGTTAAATGGTTTAGCCACCAAACAGCTGCCCCATCCTTGTCTTAAATGAGCAGATTGTATCTTCTAATCTAAGCAACTGAACAGAATATTGCTTGTATGCTTTTTCTTCTGCTGTTGGAAGGAAAAGCTAGAGATAATCTAAACAATGGGTAGTAAGAGTTTTGGAAGATAGAAGCCTCCACATTCTGATCACCTTAAACACACAGCTGAGTGCTAAAAGATCTACTAGTTCCTAAGAAGGCTAAATTCTATTTATCCAGCAATGGCTTATTTCTCTTCTCTTCTCTTCTCTTCTCTTCTCTTCTCTTCTCTTCTCTT
>WNWU01000005.1:29933902-29970556 GCA_012654045.1 Ptyas mucosa | reverse complement strand
TTCCCCAGGAGTGGGGAGGGAATGGAGATTTTGCAGTATCCTTCCCCTGGAGTGGGGTGGGGATGGAGATTTTGCAATGTCCTTCCTCTGTCATGTCCACCAAGCCACGCCCATCAAGCCACACCCACAGAATTGTTAGTAAAAAAATTTGAATTTCACCACTGGTTTGGATAGCCGGGAGACCTCCTTACCTATATTTCTAATTCCGATGTACAATAGAATTTGTCTTTATGGGAGCTCAGCCAAGAGTGCTGGAGGTTTCTTTCCCCATCCAGACATGCTCAATTGTACCCAAATTGCTGAAAACCGGGAGGCCCAGTTTTGGAAAATGTTCACTCATTCATTTTTATTGACAGTTCTCAAAGTGGGCAAAGCTTCTTCTTCTTTTTTTTTACCAGTAGCATAATACAGACAATCTTATTGGACTAAGGCAAATTGTGATAATACATTGCCTGCTGTGATTTTGTTTTTCCCCAAGGCATGAACCCAAGGAAACGGATGCTGCTTTTATTTTTAAAGGTAGCCGGTCATTTATTTTAAGTCTCTGCAAGATGGGAGTCCACCGTTCCTTAGAATTTCTGCAGGAAAATCGAAAGTAGATAACGTTGATCATTACTGAAGCCAAGATCTGGCAAAATTGGTGCAATTTGAGGAAATGACTGAATAGTTAATTGCCTATAATGAAAGTCAATCATTATATACGCAACCTTAGAAATAATATCATACAGCGTAGGATATTTCGGAGTCAAAGATAATGCACTTCTCACTGATATGTAAGCTCGGGTAGGGTTGTTTTTACAGCTGCTGTTATGCTTCAGACTTCTATATTGGAAATGCGAGGACACATGAGCTTACCCTGCACATGACAGCTCTAATTTCACGTGACAGGGCTCTATCGCAAGACACTTGCACAGCACTAGAACTCAAGTCGTTCACAACTGAAAGGCTGTCAATTCACGTTACCACAAAGCTAGAGTTTTGCCAGTGAAACTGTCAGAAAGGTTAGGCAGCATTTACGAGATACTTTTTAACTTAATCATGAATCCCATCTAGTTCATAAAAGAACAATTGTTTGCCTTTTTGGGGGGGGGGCAAAGCTTGCCTATCTATGGTTCAATTGTCAGCCAAATCTAAAACGTGTGCCATTAAAGGCTGCTGTGACTAGCCACACGGCACACGGAGCTATAATGCGGTTTTAACTCAGTGTGTGTATGAATGACCTAACTGATTGATTCAATAAGCCATCCTGCTGAAATCATTAGATCTGTATGAACTAGCAAAGAAGCTAAGCTAGGTGAGCCAAAATCTCAACGTTTGCGATATGGGATGTGTGTAATTCTTAGGAAACCAGTGTTTGAGCTGAGCTTCCAGATTTAGTTTCCTGTATGACAACTCATACAACATGTGGAATCCACTACAAATTAGCTTGACACAAAGCATACACCCAGGTTGAGCATTCACAGGCTGCACCAGAACTGAGATTGTGTGCCTGTAGCAGTTCCTGAAAACTGGCAAAAATCATGGCAATTAAATTAATACTTAGCTGTTCTTTCCCCATGTGTTAACTTTTACAGCATCATAAGGCAGAAAGTTCTGAATCCTGAAGGCTGGGAGGGGTCATATATCCCACCGGTAATTTTCCCAAAGAAAACTGACCCCTAAAACAGCGGCAACCAGAAACTTGCATGACAACTTGGTGCATTGCTTTTTGAAGCAAACCATTCCCGTTCTCCTGATCAGATTACTGGCAAAGCACAGGCATCGGATGAAGTTTTATTTTCTAGGTAGCCCATTCTGATAGAATTTTTTAAAAAAATGTTCATCTACTTTAAATTATTTGTTTAAAAAACCTAAAATCTAAAGTTGTACTTTTTTCTTGATATTTGGAGTATCTTGACCTGATGAATCAGAGTCTGTGGCAGAAAGAAAGAAAAGAAGGAAGGAAGGAAGGAAGGAGGGAGGGAAGGAAGGAAGGAAGGAAGGAAGGGGGAGGGAGGAAGAAAAGAAAAAGAAAGAAGGAAGGAAGGAAGGAAGGAAGGAAGGAAAGAAAGAAAGAAAGAAAGAAAGAAAGAAAGAAAGAAAGAAAGAAAGAAAGAAAGAAAGAAAGAAAGAAAGAGAAAGATGATTAAAGCTGACCGAGAGGAGAAAGAATCTGGTGAACTCATAAGAGCAGGGAGGATAAGAAAAGGCGAGATGACAGTTACAATCATACAATCAAAGCCACACCTCTTTTTTAAAATTTGCATTGCATGTTTTGATCAGGCAGTTATAACCACCATTTTGATTTTTCTGACACATACATCGCCATGGAGGCATTGGAATTAATAGACTAGTATACAGTACATCATCTAGGATTTTACGAATAAACCAGAATTCTGACATTTATGGTTTACAGTTCCATGAAGATGTTGCTAATGTGTCTGTTATTTCAGTTAGGTCAGAGGTGGGTTTCAGCAGGTTCTGACCAGTTCTGGAGAACCGGTAGCGGAAATTTTGAGTAGTTCGGGGAACCGGTAGTAAAAATTCTGACTGGCCCCGCCCCCATCTATTCTCTGACTCCCGAGTCCCAGCTGATTGGGAGGAAATGGGGATTTTGGAGTAACCTTCCCCTGGAGTGGGGTGGGAATGGAGATTTTACAGTATCCTCCCCCTGCCACGCCCACCAAGCCATGCCCACCAAGCCACACCCACAGAACCAGTAGTAAAAAAATTTGAATCCCACCACTGGTGGGAAAGCAAACTTGATTGACATGTAACACCAAAAAATTGGAAGGATGACCAGCTTCCCCCTTTTATTACTGTATTTGGCAGTCATTTGATGATTAGTCCTGATGGTTTTGTAATAGGTTGCTCTAAGTGGTACGGCAGATGCAACTCTTGTTAGCAACTCTGAGAACTTCCACTGTTATCATTCATCAAAGATGCCTTTCGGAAATAGACACCTGCATAGACCTTTCAAGTGCCAGCTGCTTTCTATGCTTGGCTAGAATGCACAGTGGTGAAATTTCTTTCCTATCCAACTGCCTGCCAGCAAGAGTTGGTCAAGGGTGTGTTCATATACACCAAGAGTCAGAAAAAGGGAGGGGGAAAAGTACAGAAGAAATGCTTTGGTATATAAAGTGCACATGGAAAGTTACTTAACAGCCCAAGAAAAGCCCTTTGTGGTCAGCAAGGTGCATTTCATCTTGCAGTTTTCCAGATTCCTGTACCTGATAGTCCTTAATGGTATTAATGCCTTTGTAAATTGGTGCAGGTATTAACACCTTTATTAGGTGGTGCAAATATTTGGTCTGCATATTGGGTTAATAACTGGGAGCAATAGCGTAGCCATAGATGAGCACTTTCCAGAAGCCTGCCATATACATGTATTCCTCAACTTATGACCACAAATTGAGCCCAAAATTTCTATTGCTAAGTGAGACAGTTGTTAAGTGAGCTTTGCCCAGTTTATTACCTTTCTTGCCACATCTGTTAAGCGAATCACTGCAGTTGTTAAATTATTAACACAATTGATAAGTGAATCTGGCTTCCCCATTGACTTTGCTTGTCAGAAGGTTGCAAAACGTGATCACATGACCCGGGACACTGCAATGGTCATAAGTATGAAACAGTTGCCAAGCATCTGAATTTTGATCATGTGACCACAGGGATGCTGCAACGATTATAAATGTGAAAAATGGTCATAAGTCATTTTTTTTCAGTGCAGTTATAACTTTGAACAGTCACAAATTATTGTAAATTGAAGATTACCTGTACAGTAATGTCTGCTGCTCAGACTGCTTAGCTTTGAAGCCAAAAAACAGCTCTGAAACCAATCAATGGCCTTAAGTTCTTCTCTAATAATATATCAACTGTGGCATTTTTGGACTGTTGTAATTACTCTTGGCAGATGTAAATAATACTTCAAAAAGTGGTTCTATTCGTACTATGCCAGCCACATCTATTATCTTTTCAGGATTTTATACAGTACCATAAAATTTAGAGGCAGGGTTGCAAATTGAAGGAAGATGGATAGTCAAGCCAATAAATCGCCATTAGTAAAGAAGAATAGGAGGTAATCCTTCCAAAACTATCTAGATATAGATATGACCACTTTGTCCTCCAATGGTCAATGGGACTATTCATTATTGTTTTGATTATTAGTTGAAATAGTATGTTCTAAAAATTATTTCCATATAATAAATGCTTGGAGGCCAATGAACCATCTGAAACTGCATGAAGGAGTAGATGAGTTCAACAGTTTGGGACTCCTGATTTAGAATTGGTATCCATCCATCCATCCATCCATCCATCCATCCATCCATCCATCCAATTCATTCATTCATTCATTCATTCATTCATTCATTCATTTTGTTACATTACTGACCAGAAAAGTCTCTTGACAGTTTACAATTAAATATTTAATAAAGGCATCCTGATTTCAAAGGCAATTTAGAGTGAAATATTTTCTCTTTATACCAATCCTATGATTTGGTTGAGGAATAATTACCTATTCCTGGCCTGAGGATGAATATGACTGGGTCCATGGATGGAAGAGTCAGAAGAATGAGGAACCTTTCTTAAATAATCTCCCCGTTTGTTTTCTCCGATTCTTGAAAATTTGGCGAACTATAGTAATTACATTTAAGCCAACGGATAATCCTGGCTTCTTTATGTTTGTTCTGATCCCACATCCTGATCAGAAGAAAGTGAAGAACAAAGGCACACAAACCAAAGGACGCTGACTTGTGCCAAATCAAACCACACTTCCTTCTAAATTAGCAAGATTGAAACCAACTGGATGTGGCTTTTCAAATGTTAGGCTTGAGGGTTTTAAAAAAAATTTACTTGGACATGCCAAGAACTGAACCTGCAACCTTTTGCATCTGCTATCCCAATCCTTCCTGATATGGACAAAAATCAACCAGAAAAACAGCCTGCAATTTTTTCCAAAATTGAAATACCAATGATGCTACTATTGCATACTGTGGAATAAGATAAGCAAGTTATTTACCTACAAGGATCTTAGGATCATTCCTCTAAGGTCCTTCACTGCATGAGGCAACCAGTAGCCTCAAAGGAGAGGGCTTTTCCTGTTGGAGTGTCCATCTATGGAACAAGTGACTAAGAGAGAGAGAGAGAGAGAGAGATCTCACACCTCTATGAGGAGCCATGGGATGCCATATGAAACTACAAACTCATTTTTCCAGTTCCATTTTAAGAACTGGATTTTATATTTATAGCGTCTATTGTCGTGCTATTATTGTTGTTGTTACTTTATGCTCTGTTTATAACTGCTGGCCTGACTTTTATCTTGTGGGAGGTTTTTATACTATTTATATATTGCATTATTTTATGCCGTTTTATATTTCGCCATGTGTACGCTGGAAGATTTTTATTGGATTTTGTAAAGGAACAATAAATAAAACAGAGGTACAGTTTTGCCATTCCTACAATGTTTATTTTTTATTTAGGAAGATTGCCATTGCTATTTGTTTAACAAAACTGACTTGTTTTTGTGCTTACTCTATTCTTTAATATTTTTCTTCCTCGCTGCTGAGCTCACAATTAGCAGGGACAACTAGTGTCTCATTTGATATCCTTCCACCATGTATACCCTCAGAAATCTGTGGCAACAGCAGGTCTCTCCGGATTTCCAACCACATAGAAAATTTGTCTAAAGAGCAACAAGTTCAGGAATGCTGTTTTCTGTTGTTACTCATCTTACTTCAAACTTTGCATTTTTGTTCCCATTTGAGAAGCACAACTAGTATACGGAAATGTTTCCAGGAACCTCTCCACAACCATTCTTTGCCGATTCAAGATCTGTGGCAGACTTCACACAATGCCAGCTGGGTACAACTGCTGAGCTGATTTTCTTCCAACTTTGCAGCAGTTTAGTTGAAATTGAAGCAAACAAGTGAATTTCAGAGAATAATTGGCAATGGTTTGTATGTGGTATGGTGTCCCCATTGGCAGGAAGTCTTCCCACATCCTACTTATTGGCTTCTGAACTTATGCTGTGTTCTCCAACCCACCATACAGGTTCACCTTGGAATATCTCTCAAGGGACTTTCCATTTCAAGGCCATTTTTCAAACACATAGACATTCACATACCTCTACATACACAATAACCAAGCACAACATCCTAATCTTTGTAGCCAGCTGATCCCCTGCTAAAGACCAAAGACAAACAGACAGAACTCATGTCAATTTCATTCCTATTTCCTTTCCCTGGATTATTGTGTTCAGGGATCTGCAAACTGCTACAAAAGTCCTGGTCAATCCTGACTGTTCCTGATGCTACAGCAACAAGTAACCATGGTTAGTGTCAATGTGAAAAGGGGCTAGTTCCAAAAATGCCAACATGCTAAGCTTTTGGCGTTGACATTTGCAGTGGCTTTTAGAGAGAAAAGGAATGGGGTCTCTGTTGTCAGTTAATTCTTCTCATAGCTCAAGGTGCTTTGCTAGACAGGTGCATACCATATATTGGAAAGAAGTGTATGCGTGCATAGAGTTATATATGAGACTAGCAAATTGTTTTCTATATACTTTGTGTAAAGTAAGGATAAGCACATTTTGGTTATTCCAAAACTGTTTACAATTCAGTGGGGATGGCATTAACCAAATGCTCTTTTTGCACTTTTCTATTGTTCATCTGGAAGGAACATTGATCAGCCCTTGGTGTTTCAGCTGTTCTCAGTATTCCAAGGTTGACTAAATTGAAGATGATCAAATGATTGCCTTAATTTGCTTGTCAAAAATTGGTAACAAAATTGGAGACGGATGTACTCTTCGTCAACCCAGACTTTTGGAAAGAATTGATATATTTAAGGATTCTCCAGTGTCAGACCAAGGCCAAGAATGTTGAACAATCCAGTCAAAGTTCAGTTCTTCATTTGCTCATATCACGTAGACAGAATCTTGCCAGACTAAACCTGTACTACTTCAACCCTAACAGAGATATCCTGGGGAGCTATCCTAAATATATTTTTCTGATCCAGCTCTGGATTGTATCATTGCTTTTCTCCCCTCCCCTCCTTGGAATGTTCTATCTTCCTGGGAAACGGCCACTTCATTGCAGTCCATCACATCTAGTGATGTTTCAGAGTGTCAGTTGCAGCAACTTTCCCTCTTATCTGACAGACCAAAGAATGGAAACATAGCTAATTGTTGGGAAATTAGAGTACTAGACTCCACCATTCCTGTATAATCTCAGCTCAGGTAAAGAGGAGTATAAAGATAGCCTTGAGGAATTAAATGACTGTTATGAAAACATCTACTAATCCCAGATAGACAGGATGGGGGAAAGAAACTCAAGATTGCCCAAACTCAATTCTCTTTAAAATGAAGAGGAAAAAAAAATATCTGTCAGGCTTTCAAGATTATATTATACCCCATAACAATAAATTAGATCTCAATAGTTCACATGGTATCTTACTTACTTGGTTTCTTACTTAGTCAAAGGGTTGTCATCAGGACTTCTGAAATTATGTGTTTAAGCTAGCTCAGAGTAACTCTTTCTTTCCTAGCTAAAGCTCATGTTAAGTGAGAGCCAAATAAAATCTCCCATGAAAATTCATGAGAACAAAGATTTGTTCCAAACAACTTACCTTCCTCCAAGAAAGGTTCAAAGGGAATGAAAGTGAGGTTTCCTAAAACTTTAGATTCTCTAATCCCAATGGTGGTTGAAGACCTCTGGATCCTACCTAACCAAGCAATGCATTTCATGGTGGTCTGGAGGCACCTGTTCACACTTAATTGAGTTGCCCTAAATTTGACCTTCCCTTGACATCTGTTTTTGTGTAACAGCCAAGTTAAGTATGACAGTGCTTCAAATAGACCAGTGCTTGGCACCTGTTATTTTATTATTTATCACAGAGATCGTGTCAGTAGTTACTTCCTTGTGCTCACTACTGTCCAAACATGGAAAGGTGATCTGCTCTTCTCCATTCCCCCATCCCAAGCAATAGATTATCTGAGAAAAGAAACAAAGGAAGGAATAGGCATACTTTGGAAGCCATAGTTTAAGAAAATAGTCACTTTCTCCAAGTTCAATATACTTACCTTGTCTGATGGGATTTAAAAGCAAAATTAGCTCCCCAAAAAGGGTATAGTGGAGATGATCCAAAACATCCTGTTTGATCTGCTGTTTGAGTTGTATGACTGCAGTCACATGGGGGTGGGGGGTGGGGGTGGGGGGTGGGCAGGGACTGTACAAAAGTAGGATGGTTGTGTTAAAGTGAATCAAATCAAATTAAAACAAGTTGCTTTACATTAAAATCAAAACATAAGATGAAATATATAAATAATGTTATTGGAGCTCATGGCAGCCTAAAATATGATGACTTACAAGGGCGTCCAGGGAAATCAAAGAAGTCAAGAAGGCAACTCTGACCTCACAATCAAAATTCTTCCTCTTTTTTTATGTCTCATGTATAATGGCATGTGCACAGTGGTGAAATCCGAACCGGTTTGCTACCGATTTGCTGGCTGCGCATGCACGCCGTGTGCCAAATGCACACCATGTGCACATGCACAATGTGCACCAAACACGTGCTGTGTGTGCTTGCGTGCATATGCAGTACCTATCAAAAGGAGGCTTGGGAAGGTAAGTAGATCAGCAGGGGGAGATCAGCTGTGACGCGCAATTTAGCTTTTCTAGAAAGCAGGATTTCCTGCTTTCTAGCAAAGCTAAACCCCATGCCACAGCTGATCGTCGGAAATACTAGTTTGGAGGAACCGGTAGCTTTTTTAAACTACCGGTTTGCCCGAACCGGAGCGAACCGGTAGCATTTCACCCCTGCACATGCATCTGCCAACTTGACTTTTGTGATTGTATTATCCATGCAGACACTCCTGTTTCTTTGTGTCTGTTTAAACATGCTTACCTACCCATGGACACTGCTGAAATCTTCTGATTCTTACTGATGTACAATGTAATAGTTTCACTGACAATGCACCTCCAACTATGAAGTTGATGAACTTTGGGTAGGCAAGAGCCACCCTTAAAGGGGGTGCAAAGGCTTCTGTGGGTTTGATAATGAGTACTGGACTGGGATTTATTTTTTTCCTTTTGTAGGTCATGGAGACAAAGGAGGAAGGTTTTTTTGGTTATTATTTAATTTATATAGTAATTTGTTTTAATTAAAGCCTAGTTTAATTATTGGGAAGTTTTCCACTGAAACGTTCCATTCCTTCCTCTGAAAAAAATGGAAGAAAATCAACCATTTGCCTTCATTTGTGGGACATTACGCTGTTGATTTGGGCAGTTGTGTACCAAAATTCAGCACTGCAATTTTTTGGGGGGCGGGGGACACTTTTGGAGCAGGGAAAAAAAAGAAAGGTTCAGAAGCTCAATTGCTAAGACTCAAAAGGCATTACAATGTGTGAGTCAGAACAGTCTTCTAAAATCTTGTATCTTCTGGATGTGTTGGAATTACAACTCAGAATCTATCCATGATGGGAAACAGTTAATAAAAACTTAAACAATTATATATTATTAATGCTTGTATGTTTTAGTATTGACTGACAAATCCAAGATCTGAATGTGCAAGTTAGTGAACATAGGTAATATGAAACAGAGCTAAGTAACATCAAGTTTCAATGAATTTTTGTAGGAAACAAATTGGGTCTCCCTAATATTGTTGGTCATGGCGTGTATTTGTGCATTTGATATTGCAATGAAATCAGGTCTTTTTAAAAAACATTAAAGCTGCAATCCTGCGCCCACTTATCTAGGTGTAAACACTGAACTCCATTCATACAGTACATTTGACCAGCTCAGTTGCTTAACATGAGCCTCAATCAGATTCGATCACAGGCCAATGAAAAACCCAAACCCCTCATCACATAGTGCACTTTGATAACTTCATAATCATAAGTCATAATCATAAGTTTATTTGTCAAGCATATATAAGATAACAGGTAAAAATATAAACATAATCTGAATACATGAAAAGAGTAAGTAAAAAGGAATATTAGGACAGGGGTGGTAGGCACGCTGGTGCACTTATGCACGTCCCTTACAGACCGCTTAGGAATGGGGTGAGGTCAACAGTAGACAGTCTAAGGTTAAAGTTTTGGGGGTTTGGGGAAGAAACCACAGAGTCAGATAGTGCATTCCAGGCATTGACCACTCTGTTACTGAAGTCATATTTTCTGCAATCGAGTTTGGAACGTTTTACCTTGAGTTTGTATCTATTATTTGCTTGTGTATTGTTGTGGTTGAAGCTGAAGTAGTCATGGACAGGAAAGACATTGTGGCAGCTAATTTTATGTACTATGCTTAGGTCAGACTGAAGTCAGCGTAGTTCTAAATTGTCTAAGCCCAAAATAAATAATAATAAATAAAATAAATAAATAAATAATCGTTATGCGAACTGAAGCAACCTCACACTGTAAAGTATACAGACTTTGCAACCATGCAGGACAAATGCTAGTAAGAAGAACTGCTTTACAACATGCTAAAATGTGTTGCATTGTTAACCTTGGGCCTGTTTTGTCTTATTTATTTAGATTTGAAGGGATGAGCTAAATCTGTTACATAAACCCATCTTGTTTGGCTAATTTTTTCCTTCAATGCATTGTGATTTTTTTTAAAAAAATATTTCAATACAAAGTTAAATGTGTAAATGCAGCTATTTGGATTTACTAATTAAGCCCCTTGGGTAGAATTCCATTATGGATCCAGAGATGGATGTCTGAAAAATCCCATGCAGCTCTTCTGTCTTCTCTTCATTGAAGAGGAAAAAAGAGGGAAGAATGGTTGAGAAGATCTTCTCAGGCATTAATTGCTGTGAATGAAATAGGGTTTAATAAAGGCCCTAGTTAAAAGCATCCTAAAGATGAGGTCTCAGTTGGCCTTTCATGTACGTTTTTATCTGTCTCTGATTTTTAGTGGGAGGACCAATCATCTAGGGTTTTTTTTCTCCAATGAAATGTTATAGCTGGGATTGGAGAGATGGTCTTCAGAATAGACTCTACATGAGTGTCCATAGACATACAACTGCAGTTCTGTGAGACATACATACAGAGGTAGATGAAACAGTTGTATGTTACATTTTCAGAGTTCCAGGTACCTCCTCAGCTGTGTAACCTCTGTGTACATAACTCTGAGATTTATCACAGCTTGTGAATTGTCTGGTTGCTTTGGAGGGCCCCAGGCTGTTTAGATAAGTGAGGATACACTGCACACATATTTGATTCATGAACGAGAAAAGCACTATTCATTTCAGCAAAGCTTTGCAGCTAGTTTTAAACAACTGTCTCCCTAGAACCCATGCTGGCAGTTCCTTTCAGTGTTCACAGCTGCGGACCATTTTATAAATGTTTGGGTTTGATCTGCATTAGGGGTGTTGACTGTTGACAGCCCCAGTGGCACCCCTGCAACAAAGAGCAATTCTCTTTAAAATTGGTGGTGGAGGAGCAATTACTTGAGAATTACCTTTGACATTAAGGCAAATTATACCCTACTGAAATAACATGTGTATTGATTTACTTAGATCAATTTTTAAAATCCTGCTTTTTAGTCCCAGAGCTTGCAGATCATTGATAAAACAATTCTGGCACTGAGGCCTCCAGCTGAAAAGATTGGACCCTATCCATATGGCTGTTTTGGTCTTTCTAGATCAAGATACTCAGTCAGGTTGTGGGAAGAAAGAGGAGTTTATTGAAATAAACCATGTTCTGCTCTGTGCACATTTCTTTGGGATTAAATCTCAATTCACATCTTTGTTCTTCCAAATAAATATCCTGAAAATGTCCACTTCTGCTCTTAAGTTTTCCTGAAGTGCAGCACAGAGAATGAGGCCTACAAGATTTTGGAACAAAGCTAGATTTTAATGCCTTGATAGCATGTTTGCACTATTCAGTCTGGTTCAGGGGTGGGTTCTACTTACCTTTACCACTGGTTCGCAACAGGGCTGCGTGCTCTTGCTTTGCTCGCACGCACGCACGCTCTTCTGCACATGCACAGAAGCATTTTGATGATGTTGGGGTCGGTGGGCGGAGCCTCCCGCCAGTTTTACTACTAGTTCTATAGAACCGGTGCGAACCGGAAGCAACCCACCACTGGTCTGGTTGGCTATAATTTAAACTAAACTTTCTCAATCTGGTGCCCTTCAGATGTTTTAGACTATAGATATGGATAGGCTGGGGTTAAAGGGAATTTTAGACCCAGAGATCTGGAGGGCACCAGATAGGGAAGAACAGCTTAAATCTTTTTTCCTTAATGAATTCCTGTCTTGTCATTCCTACTCTTCCCTCAGAGGAGATAGGCTTGCAGTCCAAAGTCACCATTCATCATCTTGTCTCAGGGGATTTTCTGCAGAGCCTGTGGCCATAAGATGATGGAAAGTGGTGTCATGAATATTGTCCAATTAATTGTCTAATGAAAACCATGCACCATTCTCTACCATTGTGGGTCAGCAAAACTAAAGACAGCAAAACTAACTGCATGCAGCATAATTATCTTTGTTATTCTTCTGGAGGGATTGTCTATGCCAGAGGAGTTAAACTCGCAGCCCACGGGGGAAGGGGGAAAAAGTCCCAATATGTTACGTGACACTGCTGTGACGCCATGAGTTTGACACCCCTGGTCTATGCTATGAAGCAAAGGATTTCTTCCTATCTGAGTAATTTTCACCTTAAAATAAAAAGTCATTTGATTATTACTAAATATTCACTGAAATCCATAAATTGTTTTGCACAGCCCAGATCAACTGGGAACTGGGATAGCTCAGGACCAGGCTATCTTTAAGACCGCCTTCTACCGCATAGCTCCCAGCAACCGGTAAGATCCACAGAGTCAGTCTCCTCCGGGTCCCATCAGATAAACAATGTCAGCCGGCAGGCCTGTGGGGGGAGGACCTTCTCTGTGGCTGCCCCAGCTGTCTGGAACCAATTACCTCCTGAAGTCCGGACTGCCCCCACCCTATTGGCCTTCTGGAAAGTGGTGAAGACTTGGCTCTTCTGGCAGGCCTGGGGCCATTAATCTCGTTATAGTGATCTTACGGGACCTGGCCACAAATTGGAGTGTATGTGTTTTAACGTTTTAATGTTTTCTTTTAACTTTTGTATGGGATACTGTTGCATTGTTTTACTCTCTGTTGTAAACCGCCCAGAGTCCCTTGGGAGTTGGTCAGCATAGAAATGCGACTAAATAAATAAACAAACAAACAAACAAACAAACAAACAAATAAAATAAGCGTTCACTCTGATAAATCGTATGATCCTTAAATAATTTTTAAAAATATATTTGTATCCACCTTTATTTTTACAAATAATTCAAGGTGGTGAACATGTCCAACACACCTTCCTCTTCTTATTTTCCCCACAACAATTATCTATATGGTGGTTGGGCTGAGAGTGACTGGTTCAAGGTTAACCAGCTGGCTTTCATGGCTAAAGCAGGATTTGATGCCCTGATGGCATTGTGGTTAGAATCCAATATTGCCGGCTACTTCTGCTGACTGCCAACTGCCAGCAGTTTGGCAGTTCGATTTTCACCAGCTCAAGGTTGACTCAGCCTTCCAACCTTGCGAGGTCAGTAAAATGAGGGCCCAGATTGTTGGGGGCGATATGCTGACTCTGTAAACCGCTTAGAGAGGGCTGTAAAGTACTGTGAAGCGGTATATAAGTTTAAGTGCTGTTGCTATTGACCTCATGATCTCCCACTTTTTAGCCTGGTGCCTTAACTACTAGACCAAAATGGCTATTAATATCTGAATAATATATTTATATTCATATATAATTTCTATGTTATATATTTATACACGAATAATGGAATTATTCATCAACCATATGAGTAAATGCATATTTCTTAACCAGCTTACCAAAGTCAAATATAAAATGGTTCTATAAAGTAAAGGGCTTTTAGTTGGTGCATAAAGCACATTATGGTTTTGATTAAAATTATTTCACATTTTGACATGGAATACTTATATTTCAACCTACTGCTCTGTTATATCAGGGATCCTGAAGTGTGTGGGTTTTGTTTGATTTTTTTGAGGGAGAGAGGGTGGGCGAGGCAGAGACAGCCAATATTAAATTATCAATTAAATGTGAAAAAGAAGTAAATGGCACTGAAAAGAGAAAGATAATGAATAGCATGAAAATATTGTTTGCTTTTAAGCACTAGCTCTTTAACTACACTTTGAGCTCAGCTTATTTAGGTGTCCCTTCTTAGACACCCAGAACCCTTCTGTTCTGAAGGAACTAAGAAAGAGTGTTGAGTTTTAGAAAAAGTGGACTTCTCTTTCTCTAACATTAACATAAAGATTTTTCTGATGGTTAGTTAATACTATCCAATAGGTCTTGAGCCAGCAAAAAATTATTAGGCTAAAATTTGCTGTTTCCACTGGTGATGTTTATCTGTCACATATGCAAGGATATTACAATACAAGCCCTTAACAGTGAACAAGACATATTAAGAACAGGATTGGGTGGATTCCCCTTGTTTTGTTTCACTGCCTCTCCACCAAACAGGCAGCTGGAAAACATCCACCAATCACTCTTCTACATGCGAGATACAACTGGGTTTGGGGAAGGAGACGAGTTTTGACAATGACTAGACTGGCTGTTTTAATAATCTTTCAAAACTGGTTCTGGTTTTGCAGTTTTTTTGTTGACGCACTCAAAAGAAGCTCCATTATTAGGTAAGTGGGCTCCTTTTAAATATAGGCTTAACATGCTCCAGAAATGTTCATAAGCAGCCAAAAAAATAGCTGACAGGCACAGGTGGGGCTCAATAAGGAGCAAGGAGAAAATCTCTGTTCTTTCTGTTTCTGCTGCCACTGCTGCTCAGTTGTTGTTTAAGCTAATCTAGGCTAACCACCTGGGGGAGAGGAATCAAAGAGAGACCCCATTTTGAAAGAATAATGCCCAGAGACTGCTTGGAAGGGATATATATCCCTCTACCAATCTAAAATGGCTGATGGAAGCCATCTGATCTCATACCAAAGGTAACTGAGGAATAGCTGACAGAATGCAGTTACTGATATCCAAGGAAATCTTACGTTGGCAGAAGGCAGGGCTGTCAAAGACACAGCCCTCGGGCCAGATGTGTCATGTGCTGGCCAGGCCCATGCCCAGTTTAGCAAAGGGGGAAAAAGTCCCGATACATCAGGTGACACTTCTGTGACGACACGAGTTTGACACCCCTGGCATAAGGGGAAAACACTAATTTAACAAAGATAGAGCTATGGATGATTTAAAGCTGCTTCAAGTATGGGCTGGGGATCAAGTGAAGGAGATGTCACAAGGTCACAGCTACAACAGTTACTTGCATGTGAGGAAAGGTTTTCAGTTTATTACTGTGTAAAGGGTAATTTAGCATCTCTGTCCTTTCTTAGAATATGATTTCTAAATATCTTTGCCCTATTTTCCCTTGGCCTCTGCCCTGTTTTGAACCAACAGTAAAGCAGGTGAAAGTCCCTTCTTTAAACATCTATATCAGCATTTCTTAACTTTGACAAGTTTAAGAGAAGTAGATTTCAACTGCCTGCCAACTATGTTGGTTAGGGAATTCAGGAAGTTGAAGTTCACCTATTTTAAAGTTGCCAAGGTTGAGAATTGCTTATCTATATTATTTGCAAAATAATCCAACCCACCCCATGGTTTTTTTAAAAAAAATATGTTGACATTATTTATAGAAAACAAGATATTTAACCAAAAGCACTTCCAAATATCATATATAGTCTTATCTATGTCTCTTGACCCAATTAAAGATTTAAATGGGAAATATAACTAGAAAGAAGAAAGTGAAGCAAATATCGAGAAATTTAGATATATTTAAAAATGTGCTAGCAGCATGCTATTTAATGTTTTTTGACTGCACTTTCTAGAAGATCCTCATTCAAAATTTCAAAGACTATTGGATCAATGCTTCTTTCACTAAGGAACAATTTATCTTAACTCCCATTGCAGTCCATAAACCTGTCATTTTGAGTATGTTGTTGTAACCTCCTGTTTTTGATGGAATGTGCTGAGGATCAAATCAAGAGCTGACCATTTTTAAGGCTGAGTCAAGGACAAGGATAATTTATTGCTTTACGTCTTGCCAGAATAGGGTAAGGATAGGACAAAACCATAACATAATGATTAAAGGTACTCCAGACTGCAGTCTATCTCCAGCAAGATCTGTAAATCCAGGTTGATGTTATTGGTCAAAGGTCCAATGAACATGCAAGGCAATTATTTCAAATTATGAATAATATAGGTACAATGAGAATTAGATTAAAATAGAATTCCAGTGCAATTAAGAATGTATAATCCAGCTTCATCACTTTTCTGCTTAAGATGTGGAAAGATTTGTACAGCACTCTGTATAGGGCTGGTTATTTATTAATTTCAAGATGGAGAAAGCATCAGGAATTTCCAATGCAATCTGAGCCTCAGGACCAAATTTAGCACCAGAGCTCAAATACTTCCAAATGCTAAAGAAGGTAAGTTAAATTCCAATTTACAACCCACAGTTGTATTTAAGGCAATTGCCTCCTATTACTTATTTCTCCAAACTGCTGTGCTTCAGTTGTTTTGGTACTATTACTCTCTGAATTCCTGATTAGCAATTACAATTTCTTATACTGAAATAGTACAGTCCACCATATGATAGAGCAGGGGTGTCAAACTGGAAGCCCGTGGGCTGGATGCATTACGTACAGGCCAACCTCACCCCAGCTCCGTGAAGGGAAAAAACATCGTGATATGTCACGCAACAGCAAGGTGACCAGGAGAGTTTGACACCTATGTGATAAATACAACACTTTTGATTCATTGCTGAGAAGTTTTCTGCAGAACTTTTGTTCTTGCTCCTAATTTTAAGGTGTGATTATTTGTCCTAATAAAGGCGTATCTTTTTCTGGCAAATATTTTTATTCCCAAGAAACCTATTAAATACTTCTTTGGTACCAACTCCAATCTATTTTACCCTGAAGTTAAAAGTAAAAGAAGATAGAATTGGTGAAAATTAAAGTATCACCAGTTCCAATGAAATGCATTTAAGCATATAGTTAACTGTTTGGGATGATACCAATTGGTTATAACAGTGCATAAGTATCTCAGATCACACTCCTTATTTCATGCCAGGAAACTTCAAAATCTGCATTAGAAAAAAAGCCATATGAGAAGGCTTGCCTTCGCCATGTATTTCAAACCAGCCTTCTTTCTTTTGTGCATGCAATGTCTCCTGAGTGGTTTACTGCTGTGAAAACAGTCAGGTTCTCACAACATCAGCATTCTCATTTGATGAGCTCAAGTAGAAGCAGTTGCTATTTTGTCCAAATAGTTTTCTCTATCCAGTGAAGTGGCAAGGGAAATAATCAAAGAATGCAAAACACAGAAAGGTATTATCTTAATTGCAAGATCACCTGATATATTTCTCTAGTGAGACGAGAGATTCCTTTCCAAAGAATAGCACTTTCTTAAAGGCAACATAACAGATTGCCTCAAACTTGCAGTGCAGCCAAAAATATCAGACTTCTGGTCAGTGCAGGTCCTGGAAAATTGTACTTTCTGATTCCATTATAGCTACTCTGAAAGACTATCTGGCCCTGCCAAAGATGAAACCATTCCCACAGATCCCCTCCCCCAATCCTCCAACACGCTTCTAGTATGTATTTGCTGAATTGACAGAAAGGTAGAAAGTTCACATTTATTGAGTTCATCTGTGTTTTGTTTGGGATTTGCTTTCTTCTCCTTGGAAATCAGGTCCATTCATACAACATGGTTAACTTGGTTAAAGTCATAGCAGTTGCTGTACAGTAATACAATATACACTACATCTTGTTGCTTTCAAAATGTTACGTTTTTCTGCAGATTATCCTTCTAGGTCAGAGGTGTCAAACTCATGTCATCACGGCCATGTCACATGGCGTATTGGGACTTCCCCCCCCTTTCACTAAACTGGGCGTGGGTGTGGTCAGCATGTGATGCATCTGGCCCGGGAGTTTGACAGCCCTGTGCTAGGTGAACCTGAAAGTTATATGCAAAATAATTAAACCTGACAACTGATTTTCTGGGTTTGTTGAGTAATCCGACCAAGTGGACTTGATTCACTCAAGGTTCTAAGACACAAAAAAGTCAAGATCAACCATACTTAACATGTGCAATAAACAAGCCTGCTACCTCGATCCAGCTAGATGTATTGTATGAATGAAGTCACTAATTATAAGAACGAACTGTATATACAGTACACCATTACTTTAACAAGACATGCAACATAACTTGTTAAAGTAATGTTCTTTCCCATTGGATTGGGATAGGAAGCCTGTTGTGAGATTTAGATTTAAAAGCCTACTTATAGGCTGAGAATTATGGGGAATCAAAGCTATTCACATCTGCAAGGCACTAGGTTTTGGAAGGTTACAATTATGCAATGTAAAAGCTCCACTACTGTTCTTGATTTAATGCCCAATATAATTGCCTTCATGTATCACATGCATCAGAAATCTCATTAGGTAGAATTCCTTCATCGTTCCAACTCTGGCAAAATCTTAATGACTAACACTGAAATGTTATAGGAAAATAGGCCACCCTATCTTTCTTAAAATGGAATGAAAATCTAGCTTTGTGAAGATAATGAAAACAGGTAACTTTATATCAGATTTTAAAGAAATAATGTATTTATGCTCCTACTTTAATAACTTTAAGTATGTGAGCATTAATCCCCAGAAGAGAGATCTCATGTAGTTCAATAACAGAACCATGTTTAGACATCCACTTCCACGTGTATACAACTCTGTGTATTGTATAGTTGATATAACAGAGTGACACAAGAGCTCCATACACTATTGAAAAACTCAAGAGAATAGGGAAATCTGAACTGCAATAAAAACGAAGATACTATTTTAATTATAACACTAATGTACACAGCTCATGTCACAGAGATCCATTTTTTGCATATATCATACTTAACCTGGTTAAAGTCATAGCAATTGCTAAACAGTGCTGCTGCTACTACTATTTAGAACTATGTAATGGGAATACCGTATGTTAAATGATACTCAGCACATTTTGAAATAGTCCATTCTTTCATAATTATAAAGCAGTCACAAACACGATTTTACATATTTATTCTTTATTGTATTGCACAAAGTATCTACGCAACTCAGGGCCATCACAATAGTCCCTGAATACCAATTGCTCTAGCACAACCTCTTCTGAGCATTGTAACTAGTTGGTGCTTCCTTCTAAAATGTAAAAGAATCCATCACAAAATTTTAAACATTTGTCAATATTAATAACCGAGAGGACAAAGTTAAAAGATCAAAATATGGATTTTATGTGAATGCACACAAATATACAGTTTATACTCAGATTCTCAAAAAAAAGGAAAGAAACAACAGTTCTCTGGTGCAATCACAAGAGTTTCTGTTTGTAGAAGTTGTTAAAAGTGTAATGTGCATAGAAATAGATTTCAGCTCATAAAATAATGCAGCTTTAACTTCACTTTATTTCTTCAGATTGTCTAGTACTGAAAATGTATTGGCGTAAGAGCTTGCACAGGAATCGCCCTTAACTTCAGTGGCACCAGTTTGTATTGGCTACACATTTTTAATAGTTGAACAGAAAAAGCCATTCCCATTTCAGCTTAGAACTATACATTAACACTAAACAATAACAGTGCAGCCAGAATGGAAAAAAAAACATTGCTAATATAATAACAACAATAGTTATAGTAGTACTAGTAAAAAGAATTTCATCATTCTGGGGAGTTACAAATAATTTTGAACTAATTATTTTTATTTCATAAAACTTCTGCCTGGCATACACGGAATATTTGAGAATCAAAAACTTTCTGATTTTCAGAATAAGTTCAAATAATACATTGACATCTCTTGTTTTAATGAAACATTTTAATACAGCTGAAAATTGTGTCATTAAAATATGTACTCATTTGAAAACATTTGCCATGCTAAAAAATATGTAAAAAAATAGTTTAAAGTCATTTGTTTTTAGAAAACATGTCAATTGCAAAAAGAACCAATTTCTTTATATACACACACAAAAGGGCACAATCCATCCAAAGGTAAGCCTATTTCTTTTCCATTTATTCTCAATAGCTGAGATTTAAATATTTACTTAATTTTGCTCATTCAGATCAGTTGAGGTTTGACACCTTTTTATGAATAAGCAAAAAACACTGTGAGACTACTGCAAAAAAAAAATCAGCAATGCATTAGATTGCAACTTTAATCGCCTGACATTGGATGGATAATGTCTGCACATTTCAAATATATTTATTTGAAGAAAACTGAGAGGGCACAAAGCAGCAAGTTCTATGATTTGTTTTTGTCCATTACACTGAGTACTTCATCCAAAAGTGAGGGTCCGAGGTCAAGCTGCAAAGAAAGGAGGGGCTCTGCCAGGTCTGACAGAAGGTCGTCTGATTTAGGCTGCATCTTGGTTTGATCACATGACAGATGGGGGTTGTCAAGGAACTCCTCTGTTTGCCATTTGGTGTATTGTTCTGAATGGCTAGTTGAATGGCTGCCTGTTCCATTAGTATAATACGATGCTGGCGCTTTCTGCTTCCATGTGATGTCATCTTTGTATATTTTCCCATTCTCCAAGTGTTTGCTCTTCTCCTGCAACTTTTCTTCCATTACGGGCTCACAACTATGCCTGGGATTCCTCAGGGGTCCCAACGAGTCCCGCTTTGAATTAAATGTCACTGGTGACAACAAGGGCAACATAAGGGCTTGAGAACCACCGATGGCAGGAAGTGATATGGCATTTTTAAGGACGGGAGAAGGAGTTTCAATAAACACTGAGTCAGAAGTGCTGTTTGCCCTTAGGAATTCATTGCATCCTTCATATTGGCTGGCTGCTGTTTCTCCCTCATTTCCAGGTAGAAGCTCATAATTTCCTTTCAGAAAAGAGATGTCTCCAAACACATCATGTTGTCCTTCTTTCCCAATGTGAATTGTGTGGCGGAAGTCACCCAAAGGTGGACTGATCATATCCGGAGACAAAATGTCCCTCAACTTGAATTTCTTTCCTTTCTTATTATTGTCAGCTTTCAAGTAGATGGGTGTTTTGGCTGGCATCTTTTGACTATATGTGGAAAGAGAATACTTTGTCTTCTTTGTTAAAAAAAAAAGGAGAGGGGTTAAAATACTTTAGATGTACAAAATCTTTTTCTCCAACCAATTCTTTTGTGTTAGTATAAATCTATGCTACATTATTGATTGCAGTATCATTTATAAAAACATTCATATAACTACCACGGATTCCGTCTCACAAACAAAATTTTGGAAGCTGAGTTGTTTTTATGAATAGTATGTTTCTTTAAGATGACTGAGAGAGCTAGAATGCAGTGTTGTTTTCTCTCCCAACCCTGTAAAAGAAAAAAGAAAAAAGCTTAGTATTTACTCTTTATAATACATTTCAATCTCTATTACACAAACAATGAATGGTACTTTTAATAGTTCTGGCCTGATTACCTATGTGAAATAGCTTTTCTTCATTAAGCAAGATAAAAAAAATAATCTAAATATGAGCTAACTAGCCTTTTTTCTAACTTGGCTCCTTAAACACAATTGCCAAACACAACTTATCTTAATAAATTTACTATTGTGGTTTCATTTTTTTTGTTCTATCATGGAATAGAATTCTTATCTTCAGTGGTCAAACTTAAAGACATTCTGTTTAAACATCTATGCCAAAAAGGACCTTCATGTTTATTAGCCTTTGAAACACAAAGTTGAAATATGTTTCTATTTGAGGTTTTAAAGGTCAAAGTCAAAATTGTTTAAATAAATGCCTACAAATCTTTTGACTCATCCAGGTGATTAGTTCAAATATGTTTAGCTCAAATACTGGCCTAACTTCCTATTTGTATAATGTGGCAAATTGTTTCAAGTAATACTTCATCCAGGGAGTTTAATGAGTTGGAGTAAATTGTCCTGATACCTGTGTGTGGTATGTGTGTATCCATATCAATATACAAATGCAGAAATCTTAGGTTGCAAGTGAAGATTAAGTATAAATATTGAAATCATAATCTTAGTATTAAAACTGTAGTTTCAAACCTTATTGACATGTTTTGTTCCTGTCCAAATTTGCTTTTAGTGGCTGGTTTCCAATTTTAGGGCAAAATAATTTAACAAAATGAAACCATGATTAAATTATCAGTTAAAAGCCACCCATTGACATCTAGCCTTGTTATAGTAACCAGTTAAATAATCGCTTCCTCAACAAACAAATGGATTTTAAGCTGTGAAAGCCGATTTCAATCAAGGATTCAAATTAACTTCCTATTCTGAATGTCACATATTTCATAAGGAAGGATACAAACCAAGTAATAGTTACTCTAATACATACAAAAGTATAAGTGGCTCTGCCCATAATAAGTAGAAGTAAAGAGCACTTTTAAAAAATAAGAAACAAAAAAATACTAGAATATACAAAATTGTATTCCAATTATATAACAATAGAAAAAAGGAAATAACTGAATATTCTAAATCAGAAGCCCTTAAATTTTGCAACACTACAGCCCTGTAAAATTAAAAGACAATTCTTCAAAATTTTCAGAATGTTGCTCTTAACAGAATTTATTGTATATAACTCATTTTGAAATATTAGAAGCATAAGAAAAGAAAAATATGCTGAAACTAAGAGTAACCTATTATGGGGATAAGAAAAAAATGAAACTTTGCAGGATTGAGTGAAGCCAAGTGCCTTCAAGAAGGAACTGTATTGTGAAAAGCAAGGGAACAGAAAATATTCCCAATGTTTGAAGATCCAAGTGGCTTTCACAACAAGCTATCATGATAACCAAAGAGAGGATGAAAGGCTTGAGCAATGAGATAGAGGCATGCAGAATGACTGGAAACAGGGTTTTATCTTCAAGCAAGAAAGAATAAGAAAAGATATGTAAATCAAGAATGTCAATAACCAGAGGAATATAACCAGAAAATGGAAATGAGAGCTCTTTTAAGAGAAATCACAGGGAAATATAGGTAGAGCAGGAACACTCTCAAGAATAATCATGATCTGATAGAACAAATGAGATTGAAGAAAAGGAGAAGTTGGAACAGATAAATATGTACATGGCCTAAAAATGCAAATAGGAGATTAAGGAGGAATGCAACAAAAATTTAGATAAGATTATGGAGGATAAGGTTATTTCTGTAACAGCAAAGCTGGAACAGTTAGGCAATAGTCTTTCTAGTAGTAATATGTGAAACACGAATACTGTGAAAAATAAGGGAAGAAATAGAAATCTTTAAATTATGGGTTTGGAGTCAGATTCTAAAAATAACAAACTTTAAGAAGAATCAATCAATCATGCAAAGGTCCCTCATGATATTTAAGATTGCTTGGAGTGATTTATTAAGGTTTGTTAAGAGGGTGCCTGCACTCTTCATGTTCTCAGATCTGATTGTATTATTATTCCTGTAGTTGAAAAGCAGTAAAAAAACCAAAAAACCATGGTTGCTTTTTCTGTCCATGCTTCCCATACGGCTAAAAAAAATCCAAAATATACCAAGGTATTATTTCATCTCTTGAAAAAGGTGGGATGATAATGCCTATAGAAAATAGAAGGAAACATAATCTGTGGCTCTCTGGCTTCTGTAATGTCAAGCTGAAAAATGTGCTAATTGAATAGTATGTTGAAGAGGGTAGTCCTCTTTTCTGATATGCCTGTTAGCTAAGTGCCTGATAACATTCTATTTCTTTAAAAAACTGTTTCTCAGTGGGTAAAAACAAAGTTGTGCTTCCATTGTTTCCTGTGAAGATTTATTTTATTGTTTTCAAAAATATTTAAAAATCATACTCTATGCTAAATTTTCTAAAATTTAAGTGGTAGGCAGCACTACTCAACTACTACTCGATTGCTTGCAGCCATGGATAAAAAAATCAAATAGCTGATTAAAATACCTAAATAATATTCTTATTTAAGGGACAAATCATAGGGTAAAGAAATAGATTGCTCGAGTTTCTAGAGATATTTGGAATATAAATCTTTCTGATAAAATGCATTTAGAAGCAGTAAACCTATCCTATCATGGTTCTATATGTAAATGCTCAGAATTTAACCCAACATCTTAAAAAAGTATAACACAGGATCCAATATGGGTTGGTCACCGGGACCAGACATTTAGTCTTTCGAGCTTTCGGACTCATACTGGAGCCCATCCTCAGGGCACTTGTCAGGAACCGAAAGCTTGGAAAACTAAACCTCTTGTTCTGGTGACTGACCCAGTTTGGATGCTGTAAAATTAATCTGGGACACATATTCTTAAGTATAACAAAATCCACATCTCTTCTCCTGAAGGTGCCTCTCTGTGCCCTCAAAATATGTTTTTGGAAAAATATGTGTGTATTTAAACGTGTGTATTTAATAAGCATTTAATTTAAGAGCCAAGGTGGCACAGTGGTTAGAATGCAGTATTGCAAGCTAACTCTGCCCACAGCCAGGAGTTTGATCTGACTGGCTCAAGAATGACTCAGCCTTCCATCCTTCTGAGGATGATAAAATGAAGACCCAAATTGTTGGGGGCAATATGCTGACACTATAAACTCCTCAGAGAGTGCTGTAAAGCACTATGGACCAGTATATAAGTCTAAGTACCACTGCTATTTAATTTAACAAATCAACTGTTTGTGACAGACTGACTTATGGGAAATGCTCACCTTTTGTTGTCTTTATAATGTTGCAAAGTTTGTGTCGTTGCAGTAGAGGATAGATCTGAAAGAGAAGAAGAGGCAAAATTGAAATAATATATGTGAGAAATGCATATTAAAATGTATTATAAATTATTTAAATATACGTGTTCATTTTATATTTTGATAATCCTCTCCTGTCTCTTTAGTGCTTCTTCCATTGACTTATTTCAAATCATCTCATATGGGAAATCTGAACCAATGACAAGTTTTATACAACAGCAAAAAAATTGTACATTTGTGAACATACGTTTATTAATTAGCTTATAGATTGTGTAAGGTTCACTAATTTATTAGGAGAAATATTCATTTGAAATACTGAAATCAGTTATGAAATCCACACTTACAAAACTAGGGCGACAATGACAATTTAGAACACAGCTAGATAATAAAAGCTATGTTACTCATTGTTTAGATTTACACAATTCTTTTTCAAGCTTGCAACAGAAAGTGGAAATTTAGAAATAGGGCAAGCCCCTAGAAAGAAAAAAAAACTATTACCGTATTTTCCGGTGTATAAGACGACTTTTTAACACATGAAAATCTTTTCAAAAGTCGGGGGTCGTCTTATACGCCGGGTGTCCTTCTCCTGTAACCAGGAGGACCAGCCTGAAAGGCTCTGACGAGCGTTAAATGGCTCTGGCGATCCCAGCTGAGTTGCCTGCTAATCAGGCGACTCGGCTTGAATCGTCAGAGTAAAAGGAAAAAAGTTTTTCCCTTAGAAATGGCTCTGACGATCCCAGCTGAGCAACCAAGCAGGCAGGGAGTTGTGGACTTCAACTCCCAGAATTCCTCAGCCACCAAAGCAAAGCTGGTTGAGGAATTCTGGGAGTTGAAGTCTACAAGTCTTAAAGTTGCCAAGCTTGGAGACCCCTGTTCTATTGGGTAAGTTTTTTTCCCCTTTGGGAGCTTTAGGAAGTTTTAAATTTAGCTTTCATATAAAAATAAAAATAAAATAAAATAAAATAATATTTGTGCAGCTTTCTGAGATTTAGTGTGTTTCTGTAGTGTTTCACTCTAATTACACAAACACACAAAATCTCACAACGCTGTATGTGGAATTTTGTGTGTGTAAAGTGTGAAAGTTGTTTTTTTGGGCTTTTTGTGGCTGTGTGAGGTTCCTGCTTGTTGCAGGGGCCATTTTGGGTCTAGCACAGCTGCTCTTACATTGTGGGTGAGCCAGTTGATGTTTTTAAATTTTTATTTGGTGTGCGTTGGAAGAGGGGTAGTCTTATACAATGAGTATAGCCCAAACCTTATATTTTAACAGGAAATGTTGGGGGTCGTCTTATACTCCCAGTCGTCTTATACGCTGGAAAATATGGTAGTGTGATCTAGGTAAGTTTGAAATTAGTCATTTTGACCATTTAAAAATATTTATGGTATTCTTCTGGAACATTTGTAAATCTCAGTTACATCTGTGAATTTTAAGACAGCTATGCTAACTTGTGTTTTATTGTAACCAATAGATTTGAAGTTTTATTTCATCAATCATCTGAATGGGGAGAGTTGCAAGCTTCATTTTGAATAAATAATTGAACTTGCATATCTTTATCTGTCTTTTTCTCTATCTCAAGTGAAACAAATGTATCTCAAGTGAAAAGTCATTAAAAAGGAAGACTGTATGTATATACATGTCACCTATTTAATGTTTTTATTCTTCATTTCAAAAAAACAACCAATTTCTTTTTAATATTTAGATATTCAAATGACAGAGAATGTGAGGACTGCAGCCTCCAGAATTTTTTGCTATATAATCCAAATATGTCAGAATGCAGAATGTAACAATCAATAAAATTTACAAATGATAAATAACCTAGCTTACACTTGGATTTTCTTTTGCTAGAGTCCCCTTATATGATTTGTGAGTAGCTATTCAACCTACTGTGGGAAATTTACAAGTTTGTTGATGGATTTAAGGTAAACATGAGCAGAAATTGGTATAAATGTTATGAAGCTGGAATGAGAGTTGAATTTTTTCAGTGGACTTGTGAGTTTTTCATTTACCCATTACAAACTGGATAGGCCTGAAAATTATGGCTTTGTAGAGTTTCTTTGCCCAATATCAATAGTTATTCTTCAAATGTTATGAGATTAGTATAAATGTTTGTGTAATAGCTGCCAGGAAAGGACACTAGTACTATAAGATTATTTGTGGAAAAACTATGTGCATATAAATCTGAGAAACCTGTGCAAATAATGGCTGGTGCAGAAAGCATAAAACCAGTTTTATATCTTCACAAAAAGAGAGCAAGAAATAAAAACATAGTAGAGTCAAAATATTGCTAATGTGCATTGAATTAGTGAAAAGACAGGCAAGAAAATACATGAAAACCATTATATTTAAGTTAGCTTATTGCTTATATTTGACGCATTTATTCTTACTATATATTAGCCTTGGAGGTTTAATTCAGTAATTCCACCTCTGCATGCCACATGCAGCTGGACTGATCTATGTTAGCCTTTGCACCACAGAATTGCCCTTAAAAATCCTAATATAGCATTTATATGTGTGTATGTGTATGTGTGTCTCTGTATTCGTGTGTGTACAATATGTGTATATATGACATGATTACAATTTAAAAAACAAAAAAGTAAAATGAGCAAATATCTATATTTAAAAAAAAAAACATAAGAGCATGGCAGCATATAAAAATTCATCGGTAGTATTAATTTGAAATTGTCCATAGCAGAGGTAACTTATTGCCATAATTAAACAAGGGAGGCTAAATATGAGTTGACCAATTATTAAGTAAAGGATTCTTCAAATCATTTTGCTGAATTGTTAATTTTGCTACTAATATTTTCTGTGTTTTAAATACAATTTGTCCCTGAATGATGGATTATGTACTTTAGTTTTCCATTATTGGATGGAAAATGGAATTGTCATTTGCAGTCACAATATATGAAAAATTTTAAATGAAAACTAGGAAGCTTCTTATTCATTTTAATATTCCATATTTCTATAATAAGATGAAACAAATTGGAGAAAATGGATTTTAGTAACCCAATTTATTATTTTTTTAAATATCTGCTCTATTAATCTTTACTATTTATGCTAAAGTTCAACAGTAAAGTTATGTCCAAATTTTCAGTTACAACATTTAAGCTTTTCTGAAGAACACAATTTTCATATAGCACAAAATACCCAAACAACACATTTTTTTAGACATTGTTGATTATTACTGATCCTTACATGTGTTCAAAAATTGCTATAGATAATTTCCAGTTTAGTTTGCCCACCACACTCCCAATCAATCCCCACATCCAGATCACAGCAAGCTCACATACCACTTCCTACAGGTACCATAAATATGGTTTGATATTTATTAAACATCAGCAAAAACCAAATACTGTATAGATAATAATAGTGTGAGAATTAGCATCAACAATGCCAAATGGAGTGGTCTTTGGTTAGGTTTCATCTTTTTTATGTACATAATGGCAGCAGAATAGAAATGGAATATAGGAATCCCTCCTCTATTTTGCGCCATTAAAGAAACAATTTGATGGATGGGGATGATGTATTCAACAAAAGGTTATATGGATGAATCACAGAAGGCCTGATTTAACATTCTCATGGTTGGGTGCCGCTTGGCAACTCTATTTATCCATGTTAGTCTTTTATATAATTAAAGGTTAATACCCTAAATATCCCAAGTAAACCCTGTCTTCTGATTTCCATGCTTGTAATGAGCATTGCCAAATAACTCACTCTTTTTTGTGTGTGCGACTGTGAAGGAGTTTCCCAGATCACAAGCTTCTATGCAAAGAACAGCGCCTCCACAAAAATATAAGGCATCTGATTCTGTCTTTTCTGTGAATGATAACTTTCCAAACCAATTTAATGAGGATCAGTCAAAATGGAAGAAAGGATGCACAACGTTCAGTTTTTGCAAAGCTCTTCACCAGATTGTACGCAAACTAAGGAAAAGAAACAAAAATGTTTTTAAAATATAGGTACACTGACTGAGCTTTGAGGCCTGACATGTAAATCAGTCTCAAACTGCAGTATATAAGTACTAATTAGTACTGTAACTATTCATTAGTGGTAGGAGGTGTTGGAGGAGTAAGTCACACCTGTGATTCAAAGGGAAACAATAATAGCTTCTCTCCTTTTAGTTTCCACCCCCTGCCCATTCTGAGGCACAATGGATATTGATTCAGATTCTGGCTCTCAATGAAATAGGTTAAGTTCCTGGCCTAGCACAGAGCAGAAATAAACTTTATACTAGGAAATTTCCACAAGTACACTTTCAAAAAGGGATGCTTAAGGAGATACTACCATGTGATTTCCTGAGTCTTTCAATATGCACTCACTAAATCTGAGAATAGTTTGCAAGAGCACAGTTGCTTGACAGAATGGCTCTTGAAATAGAGCACAACACAAGGGATTTCTAAATTAATTGTATGCTGGGATGTAACAATACGAGATGGCATTCTAATGAATTTGTTCCATATGTTTCAGGAGTTGTCTTTTTGAATCTGAGAAGCCTGCTTCTATTTTGGTTCAGCCTCTCTGTGAAGAGGCTCTGCATTTGGGAAGGCAGAATTCCAATTCAAGCACGATTAGAAATTTAAGGAAGTATCTATTGACCTTGAATGAGTTTAAATATGCAGGATTGGATGGGTTGCACTTAGGTTACAGATAGTTTGGCAGAATCTTTATATATTCTCTCTGAGAAATTTTGCAGAATGGGAGAAAAACCAGATGACTTGGAAAAAGGCAAATGTTCATATCTTGAAAGGGAGGGAATGGAGAACTGGGGAACTACGGAATTTGTCAAGGCCAGCCTTGTCAGACTAAATCTTAATTGTTTATTTATGATTCCAATAGAGGTAATGAAAATGCCGTGGACACACTATTTCTTGATATTTGACAAAGTACATATCCGCCTTCCAAGGTAGGCCAAATTTGGAAACCAGAAACATACCAGCTAATACTACTTTTATTATAAGGTTATAGTAACAGAATCTTGCATGCTGAGATGTGCTTCTCTCCCCACCTTTATCTTCTTGCAAATTAGGGAGATCCTTGCTTGAGATGTTGACTCAAATTGTATTCTGCCTGAGACTGATTTTTTTTTTATCAAACCCTTGTTATATTGCATTTCTTTCTCTTCTTCCTCAAGGTTATGGTTATGGGCGCACCTCGTTACGCCCATGTAACACCTCTCCTGCGCGAGCTGCACTGGCTCCCAGTGGTTTTCCGAGTGCAATTCAAGGTGTTGGTTACCACCTTTAAAGCGCTCCATGGCATAGGACCAGGATATCTATGGGACCACCTTCTGCCACCAACAGCCTCCCACCGGCCAGTTCACTCCCACGGAGAGGGACTCCTCAGGGTGCCGTCGGCCAAGTCATCCCGGCTGGCGATACCCAGGGGGAATGAATTGCCCCCGGATATTCATAACATCTCTGATCTCCGGGTCTTTCGTTGTGCCCTCAAGACCCTACTGTTCCGACAGGCGGGGCTGTCTAATTGAATGATTTTAAATTGGGTTTTAACTTTGGGTTTTAAAATTTGGCCAAAACTATTAAATGATTTTAATTAATTTTAACTATGATATTGTATATTTATATTTTAATTTTGGCTGTACACTGCCCCAAGTCCTTCGGGAGGAGGGCGGTATATAAATAAAATTATTATTATTATTATTAAGGTTATTCTTTTTACCCATTACAGTAACCCATGATTTTCTGTTCAATACTATTAAAATACAAGGGCTGGATAAAAAGTATTTGATAACAGTTTTTCATCAGACTGGAATATAATATATGAACTGTAGGACTCAAGATAGTTTAAGAACTTATTAACGATATGAACAAAAGAGGTGGAGGAAATGCTTATCATATTTGTAAATGACAGAAATTTAGGTGGGATAGATAATGTTGTAGAACAGTGTTTCTTAAACATTTTTTCTCTCTCGGGACTCTTTCTACCTATAAAAATTATTAAGGCTCTGAAAGAGTTTTTCTATGAATTATATTTATTGATATTTACCATACTAAAAATTAAAATTGATGTATTTGCTGCTACTTCTTATGATTGTTTGAAGTGATTTAAATGTTGTATTATTTTTCAACGTAGGCTGGCAAACTATTTTGATCCCTAAGAGTGACTTGGGGGACCACGAAGGCTTCTGGGACCACACTTTAAGAAACAGTGTTCTAGAACATTTCTCAACTGTGGCAAGTTTAAGATGTGTGGTCTTCAATGTTTGCTGAGGAATTCTGGGAGTTCAAGTCTACGAACTTTAAAGTTGCCAAAGCTGAGAAACACTGTTCTGGAAGACAGAAAATTCAAAATTATATTGATAAGTTAAAGAAGTAAGCTAAAATAATAGAGTAAAAGTCAAAAATCAGAAGTAGTTTGGTAGCACTTTTTCAGATTAAAACATTTTATTCAAAGATCTTATGGAAGATTATGCTTTAATAAAGTATCTAGTCTGAAAACGATCTCTTAATTTCTAACTGGAGAGAATACCTGTGAAAATTTTTTTTTAATTATATTTGATCACAAGTCGAAAATCAGGCAGCATGTCATGGATGAACTTTCTCCCAAGAATAAAATAAATTATGTACTATCAACATAATCCTAACTATGGGTTTTAATACTCTGTTTCCCTGAAAATAAGCACTAGCATGTTTTTCCACATGTGCCTAATATAAGCCCTACCACCCAAAATAAGCCCTACTTAAGAGCAGCCAGCCACCCACTCCATCTGGTTGCTTATGATGCTGTGGCCACGTGGGGTGGTGCCCCACACCAGCTTACCTCAGGGCCCCCGTAGACAGGCCATCCACGTGCCAACAACTGCATCATGACAGCAACACCTAGGTGCAGCAGGAGTCCACGTGACCACCAGCCCACTTCTCCTGCTTGCTCATGGGTGCAACAGAGCAGGAGGCTGAGCAGTGTGTTAGTGCCACAGCCGCAAGAGAGGTGTCGGGGAGTGAATGGCTTGGCTGCGGGGGCCTTAAGGTAAGCCAGTGGTTCCCAAAGTGTGAGCCGCGGCTCCCTGGGGAGCCGCGCTATCGTCATAAGGGCGCCGCGAAATATTCCGCCCGCTGGGTCTAACGCTGATGCGCCATTTCTGAAACGTCTAGTGCGCATGCGCAGTTGCAAGTCGGATTGCTATGGGAGCCGCGAACCGAAAAAGATTGGGAACCTCTGAGGTAAGCTGAGGCGCATGTGGCAGCTCCACCACCACTCTGCCTCATGGTTGCAGCACCAGTGTGTTGCTCGGCCTCCTGCTCTGTTGCAGCCACAAGTAAGCAGAAGTGGGCCGGTGGCCATGCAGGGTCCTGCTGGATCCCCCAAGTGGCCTGGCTGTGGGGGCCTAAAGGTGCAAGATGCTTAGGACAGCTCCATCCCCCCAGCCTTGTGGCGGCACTGATATGCCACGCGGCCTCCTGCCACACCGTGAGCAAGAAGAAGTGGGCCTCCTTGTACATGGGGGAAAAAAAGACACCCTCTTAAAATAAGCCCTAGTGCTTATTTTGGGGCCCAAAAGAAAATAAGACCTGGTCTTATTTTCGGAGGAACATGGGTAATATAGTTATGTCCTATTCTGGACATTATACTTTAAGAAGCATTCAGAGAAATTGAAACAAGCACAGAGAAAGCCAACGAAGATGATAAACAGACCAGAAACTAATTCTTATGGGTAAAAATAACTATACTTACTGAATTAAAAAGGAAATGACAGTACTTTTCAAATATCTGTGGTTTTGGAGGGCTCAGAAAAAATTGTCAAATTCTGTTTTATAGTCCTATGTAAAGAACACATAGCAATGATATTCAATTTCAGGAATGCTAAGAAAATCTTCCTATTAATAAGTTAAATTCCATAATGAAACTGATTTTAATCACACTGATTTTAATTTTATGTTCATTGTACTACCTTTTTTCCCTGACATTTATTTTACAGGTAGTTCCTAACTAATGAACCAGTTACATAGAAACCTGTCAAAGTTAAACAGATCCCTCCAAATCTATCTATATCCCGGATTCAAAGTTCTAACATTTGCCCCTCTGGACAAATGACCATATTTTGGACACGCAGCAACTGGCCCACATTTATGGCCATTTGCAGCATCCACAGTCATGTGGTCGCAATTTATATTTTTTCTAGAAACTGGTGGTTATTTCTGGTTTCCGACAAAAAAAAAAAAAAGCCCCATAGCAAATAATGAGTTCACTTAATGACCATGGCAAAAAAGGACATAAAATCAGGAATGGTCATGTGGGGATTCACTTTATGGACATCATGACATATAACCGCAATTGCAAGCTCAATTATGATTGTAAGTCAAGGACTACTTGTATTGCTGTAAGCTAACTTCTATAAGCAGAACAGATGGGGCAGAAAAGAGATAAATAAATAAATAGGATAAGAAATGAATGCATTCTCCCTTTACTGAAAGCATAAAAGCATAAATTGGATTGCCAGAAATCCCCTCAATGAAGTGGCAGCCTGGACTCAGTAGCCCAAACAGCCCCTTCCAACTGGGATCAATCAAACATAAAGGTTTAACATTTAAAAAAGTAAATGCATTAAACCTTACTCGTATGAAGAAGCTCAGCATTTAAGCTTGCTTCACTACAGGTAGTTCTTGACTTACAACAGTTCATTTAGGGACTGCTTAGCAACAAAAATGTTGGGTTCAATTGTGGTCGTAAGTCAAAGACTACCTGTATCTCTTTTTACAGTTATGTTTACTGTCACCAAACAATTCCTCAATGATGTAATCAGAGCTGTTTTAAAAATGTTCTACTGACATTTCCTGGTGTGTGAAGGCAAGTCCTAAGTGGTAGTGACATTCTACAGCCTTATGTTTAGCTATCACCTTTGGCTAGGATGACATACAAAGGAAGAGCAGCAAGAAGCATTTCTAGACTCCTCTTCCTCTTTTAATTCTCCTTGAAGTCATCTGAGCATTGCCCATTGTAAGCTATTACCTTGGATTCTGCCTACTATAATAGAAAAAGACTGACTCCATCTTACGCAGCACTATGCCTGGCTTTAGCAGGAAGAATAATCTGAGAAATCAACAAGGCTCATAAATCTACAGGGCAACATTTATTTTATATTTCTTTTTTTTTTAATATGGTCCAAATATCTGTTTACCTAGGAATCAACATGGGAATCTCTGGCTGCGATTCTGAAGTCCTGTCCTAAGTGGTTGCCTTTTTAAAGTCAACTTTATTATTATTTATCAAATGTATTATTTATCAAATTTATTGGCTGCCCATCTTTAAAATGGGTTATATTTGGAATTGTGTTTATTTTAACATTAGGTTTTTCAATAATAGCCAGTGATCTGCTGTTGGAGGAAATAAATAATTCTATGTATAAACAGGATATTTTATGAAATTAGTGGATGTTTACGAATTGTATAGCTTTGAGTCATGTATTTGTATAAAATGCAGAGTAGGAACTGAAGAGCTGTTATATATCAACATTCCTCTTAAAAATATGGATCACAAAGACATTCGTTTAGAAACACATCCCACTGAATTCAGTTGAAAATATTTTCAAGTAAGTGAATTTAGAATTTATTGCAAGTAAAGAACTCTATCCATAATCACAGCACTCCATACTGCCTACCAAAATTATACCTTCCTATCAACTTTTATCCAACTGGTATAATTACTGTGGTGGAGAATATTACTTGCAATAGGGAATCAAGTGAGTGATTACTGTATGAACAAGTCAAAGTTTAGTCAATTATTCACCTAGGCCCTTGATGGCGAACTTATGGCACGCGTGCCACAGGTGGCACGCAGAGCCATATTGGTGGGCACGTGAGCTCAGCTGATTTTCGTGCCTTCTGGGCCACCCGGAAGTAGGGAAACAGGTTGTTTCCTACCTCCAGGGGACCTGGGGGGATGGGAAAGGGCCATTTTTTGCTCTCCCCAGGCTCCATAGCCTCTCTAGAAACTTGGGGACGGTGAAAACTGTCTTCCCCACCCCCCAGAGGCCCTCTGGAGGCCGGAAACAGCCCGTTTGCGAACTTCCAGAGTCGGCAAACAGGCTGTTTCCGGCCTCTGGGGGAGGGGAAGAAAAGCCGTTTTTGCCCTCCCCAGGCTCCTAGAGAGGCTCTGGAGCCTGGGGAGATCGCATGGGAGCGTGGGGCGCATAGAATTATGTGTGTGGGCACACACACGTGCGACCCCCCCACTTTTGGCACACAATGGCAAAAAGGTTAGCCATCACTGACCTAGGCACTTAATGATCTGTTTGTTGTAACATTTTAAGTTGTGTTCATTGATCATATTACATCATTATAGGTAGTCTACAATTATAATTGTTCCTTTAATGACAGTAAAAAGTTATGAAGCCTCAGAAAGTGGCGTATGACTTGTCCTTAAGTTACAACATGATTACGATTGGGTACCTGGCAACCAGCTTGCAATTATGAAAGCTGCAGTGTCTTACTGCCATGTGATCATGATTTGCAACCTTCCCAGCTGACTTTTGGCAAGGAACATTAATTGGGGGAAGTCTATTAATTGTTCAGTGCCAGTAAAGAGCTTTTCCTATGATTGTCAATATTCTCTTGGATATTCCCTTCCACTGCCCATTATGGCTCTGATCGTTCAAGGCTTTCACATGTTGCTTTTTAATAAGATACAGAAGTTATAGACTGAATTACCAGTCTGGGTATCATATATGCAATATACAGTGTGTGTCATCCATCCTAGCAATAAGAATAGTACTGGTCATTGTTGCGTGTTTTGGCCAGTATGTGACAAGAGCAATCGTAATCCGGTTCTATTTCAAAGAGGTTTACCGGTCCAATGTAGAAATGGACTAAATACAACATTATGCTAAGGTTGCAAGGGAGTGTTCTTTTGTTTCTGGTTTTTTAAAACATCTGTCTCTCTCTCTCTCTTTTTAATGCATGGAAGACATGCAGAGCTATGCAAAGCTCTGACTATCTGATCTGATGCTCCCTCTACAAAGGAAAAGGGAGGGGAGCCTGCAGCAAAAAGGAAATGACAAAAGGCGGGAGGGGGGGAGGAGATTTACAAGTCCCAAGCAGGGCTGAGAAAGGGAAAGAGTAGGATGAGCTGTGATTGTTACCTCAGTATAGTTTCATTGCAGACAGAGGGCCAGAAGGAACTGACACCCTACTCATCTTTTGCAAGTGGCAGCATTTTAAGAGAAGCTGATTTAAAGTAAGGAAACCCCCCCACCCCACCCCGGACTGGTAAATGAAAGAGGATCAAACTTTCTGAATTTAGGCAAAATAAGCAAGCTCATACTTCCCACTAAAATATAGTTTTGAACATTACCGGGGGATTGCTTATTTTATAAAATTCCTTCTGTTTATTTTATCAAGTTATAAAATACTATCATTGTATTATTTGCTTTAAAGATTAAATTTTATTAAAAAGGCCCAAACCTGACCCCAGTTACATCATTTGTTTTATTCATTGCACAAATCTGTGCTATTTTAAGGGAACTTGATATTGTAGTTTGAGAACTTCATCCTAATACATGTGAAACTCTTCTTTTTCTTACCAAAAGACCATTATTACTTCTCATACTAATAACACAAAGTTTTATTCCCCTGACTTTTCCTATAGCCAGAGAAATTTGTTAGAACTGCGGAAGGATTAAAATGAGGATCTGACTTGAGCTCAAGAAAAGGATAGAAATCTAATGAAGAAACATATAAATGTTCCTTCCTAAAACACAGCAATTCAAAAGAATAATCGTAAATTAACTTATTTTCTAGCATAATTTTAGCTATTTGTCCTCAAGATTAATTTTTAGAGGTTAAATAAGACATTACAATATAGCTGGTATTACACATTGCTTTCAGTAATATGTGTTAGGAATCTATATGGTGTATATAATGTTAGAACCAGTTGTCCAGGCAATATATATATACTGTAACTTTAAGCTGTAAATGTTACCTTCTTGCTGAGTCATGCTGTAATGGGATAATGACTAGTTGGGAATATATTTAAACAAAGTATTGTAACC